>OY804590.1:9983187-10583187 GCA_963680875.1 Bathymodiolus brooksi
GTCAGAACAGTTCCTAAATCTAATAGAAAAATAAAAATACCACACTGTCAGAACAGTTCAAAATCTAATAGGAAAACAAAAATACCACACAATCAGAACAGTTCCTGAATATAATAGGAAAGCAAAAATACCACACTGTCAGAACAGTTCTAAAATATAAAAGGAAAACAAAAATACCACACTGTCAGAACAATTCTAAAATATAATAGGAAACAAATATACCACACTGTCAGAACAGTCCCTAAATATAATAGGGAAACAAAAATACCACACTGTCAGAACAGTTCCAGAATATAATAGGAAAGCAAAAAATACCACACTGTCAGAACAGTTCCTGAATATAATAAGAAAACAAAAATACCACACAATCAGAACAGTTCTAAAATATAAAAGGAAAACAAAAATACCACACTGTCAGAACAATTCTAAAATTAATAGGAAAACAAAAATACCACACTGTCAGAACAGTTCCTAAATCTAATAGAAAAATAAAAATACCACACTGTCAGAACAGTTCAAAATCTAATAGGAAAACAAAAATACCACACAATCAGAACAGTTCCTGAATATAATAGGAAAGCAAAAATACCACACTGTCAGAACAGTTCTAAAATATAAAAGGAAAACAAAAATACCACACTGTCAGAACAATTCTAAAATATAATAGGAAAACAAATATACGACACTGTCAGAACAGTTCCTAAATATAATAGGGAAACAAAAATACCACACTGTCAGAACAGTTCAAAATCTAATAGGAAAACAAAAATACCACATTGTCAGAACAGTTCCTAAATATAATAGGAAAACAAATATACCACACTGTCAGAACAGTTCCTAAATCTAATAGGAAAAAAAATACCACACTGTCAGAACAGTTCCTAAATATAATAGAAAACAAAAAAGCCACACTGTCAGAACAGTTCTTAAATATAATAGAAAACAAAAATACCATACTGTCATAACAGTTCCTAAATCTAGTAGGAAAACAAAAATACCACACTGTCAGAACAGTTCCTAAATATAATAGGAAAGCAAAAATACCACACTGTCAGAACAGTTCTAAAATATAATAGGAAAGCA
Organism: Bathymodiolus brooksi; assembly: GCA_963680875.1. NCBI lineage: Eukaryota > Metazoa > Mollusca > Bivalvia > Mytilida > Modiolidae > Bathymodiolus > Bathymodiolus brooksi. Next base: position 9,984,271 of record OY804590.1, read on the forward strand.
AAAATACCACACTGTCAGAACAGTTCCTGAATATAATAAGAAAGCAAAAATACCAAACTGTCAGAACAGTTCTGAAATATAATAGGAAAACAAAAATACCACACTGTCAGAACAGTTCCTAAATCTAATAGAAAAATAAAAATACCACACTGTCAGAACAGTTCAAAATCTAATAGGAAAACAAAAATACCACACAATCAGAACAGTTCCTGAATATAATAGGAAAGCAAAAATACCACACTGTCAGAACAGTTCTAAAATATAAAAGGAAAACAAAAATACCACACTGTCAGAACAATTCTAAAATATAATAGGAAACAAATATACCACACTGTCAGAACAGTCCCTAAATATAATAGGGAAACAAAAATACCACACTGTCAGAACAGTTCCAGAATATAATAGGAAAGCAAAAAATACCACACTGTCAGAACAGTTCCTGAATATAATAAGAAAACAAAAATACCACACAATCAGAACAGTTCTAAAATATAAAAGGAAAACAAAAATACCACACTGTCAGAACAATTCTAAAATATAATAGGAAAACAAAAATACCACACTGTCAGAACAGTTCCTAAATCTAATAGAAAAATAAAAATACCACACTGTCAGAACAGTTCAAAATCTATTAGGAAAACAAAAATACCACACAATCAGAACAGTTCCTGAATATAATAGGAAAGCAAAAATACCACACTGTCAGAACAGTTCTAAAATATAAAAGGAAAACAAAAATACCACACTGTCAGAACAATTCTAAAATATAATAGGAAAACAAATATACGACACTGTCAGAACAGTTCCTAAATATAATAGGGAAACAAAAATACCACACTGTCAGAACAGTTCAAAATCTAATAGGAAAACAAAAATACCACATTGTCAGAACAGTTCCTAAATATAATAGGAAAACAAATATACCACACTGTCAGAACAGTTCCTAAATCTAATAGGAAAAAAAATACCACACTGTCAGAACAGTTCCTAAATATAATAGAAAACAAAAAAGCCACACTGTCAGAACAGTTCCTAAATATAATAGAAAACAAAAATACCACACTGTCAGAACAGTTCCTGAATATAATAAGAAAGCAAAAATACCACACTGTCAGAACAGTTCTAAAATATAATAGGAAAACAAAAATACCACACTGTCAGAACAGCTCTAAAATCTAATAGGAAAACAAAAATACCACACTGTCAGAACAGTTCAAAATCTAATAGGAAAACAAAAATACCACACAATCAGAACAGTTCCTGAATATAATAGGAAAGCAAAAATACCACACTGTCAGAACAGTTCTAAAATATAAAAGGAAAACAAAAATACCACACTGTCAGAACAATTCTAAAATATAATAGGAAACAAATATACCACACTGTCAGAACAGTCCCTAAATATAATAGGGAAACAAAAATACCACACTGTCAGAACAGTTCCAGAATATAATAGGAAAGCAAAAAATACCACACTGTCAGAACAGTTCCTGAATATAATAGGAAAACAAAAATACCACACAATCAGAACAGTTCCTGAATATAATAGGAAAGCAAAAATACCACACTGTCAGAACAGTTCTAAAATATAAAAGGAAAACAAAAATACCACACTGTCAGAACAATTCTAAAATATAATAGGAAAACAAATATACGACACTGTCAGAACAGTTCCTAAATATAATAGGGAAACAAAAATACCACACTGTCAGAACAGTTCAAAATCTATTAGGAAAACAAAAATACCACATTGTCAGAACAGTTCTTAAATATAATAGGAAAACAAATATACCACACTGTCAGAACAGTTCCTAAATCTAATAGGAAAAAAAATACCACACTGTCAGAACAGTTCCTAAATATAATAGAAAACAAAAAAGCCACACTGTCAGAACAGTTCTTAAATATAATAGAAAACAAAAATACCATACTGTCATAACAGTTCCTAAATCTAGTAGGAAAACAAAAATACCACACTGTCAGAACAGTTCCTAAATATAATAGGAAACCAAAAATACCACACTGTCAGAACAGTTCTAAAATATAATAGGAAAGCAAAAATACCACACTGTCAGAACAGTTCCTGAATATAATAAGAAAGCAAAAATACCAAACTGTCAGAACAGTTCTGAAATATAATAGGAAAACAAAAATACCACACTGTCAGAACAGTTCCTAAATCTAATAGAAAAATAAAAATACCACACTGTCAGAACAGTTCAAAATCTAATAGGAAAACAAAAATACCACACAATCAGAACAGTTCCTGAATATAATAGGAAAGCAAAAATACCACACTGTCAGAACAGTTCTAAAATATAAAAGGAAAACAAAAATACCACACTGTCAGAACAATTCTAAAATATAATAGGAAACAAATATACCACACTGTCAGAACAGTCCCTAAATATAATAGGGAAACAAAAATACCACACTGTCAGAACAGTTCCAGAATATAATAGGAAAGCAAAAAATACCACACTGTCAGAACAGTTCCTGAATATAATAAGAAAACAAAAATACCACACAATCAGAACAGTTCTAAAATATAAAAGGAAAACAAAAATACCACACTGTCAGAACAATTCTAAAATTAATAGGAAAACAAAAATACCACACTGTCAGAACAGTTCCTAAATCTAATAGAAAAATAAAAATACCACACTGTCAGAACAGTTCAAAATCTAATAGGAAAACAAAAATACCACACAATCAGAACAGTTCCTGAATATAATAGGAAAGCAAAAATACCACACTGTCAGAACAGTTCTAAAATATAAAAGGAAAACAAAAATACCACACTGTCAGAACAATTCTAAAATATAATAGGAAAACAAATATACGACACTGTCAGAACAGTTCCTAAATATAATAGGGAAACAAAAATACCACACTGTCAGAACAGTTCAAAATCTAATAGGAAAACAAAAATACCACATTGTCAGAACAGTTCCTAAATATAATAGGAAAACAAATATACCACACTGTCAGAACAGTTCCTAAATCTAATAGGAAAAAAAATACCACACTGTCAGAACAGTTCCTAAATATAATAGAAAACAAAAAAGCCACACTGTCAGAACAGTTCTTAAATATAATAGAAAACAAAAATACCATACTGTCATAACAGTTCCTAAATCTAGTAGGAAAACAAAAATACCACACTGTCAGAACAGTTCCTAAATATAATAGGAAAGCAAAAATACCACACTGTCAGAACAGTTCTAAAATATAATAGGAAAGCAAAAATACCACACTGTCAGAACAGTTCCTGAATATAATAAGAAAGCAAAAATACCAAACTGTCAGAACAGTTCTGAAATATAATAGGAAAACAAAAATACCACACTGTCAGAACAGTTCCTAAATCTAATAGAAAAATAAAAATACCACACTGTCAGAACAGTTCAAAATCTAATAGGAAAACAAAAATACCACACAATCAGAACAGTTCCTGAATATAATAGGAAAGCAAAAATACCACACTGTCAGAACAGTTCTAAAATATAAAAGGAAAACAAAAATACCACACTGTCAGAACAATTCTAAAATATAATAGGAAACAAATATACCACACTGTCAGAACAGTCCCTAAATATAATAGGGAAACAAAAATACCACACTGTCAGAACAGTTCCAGAATATAATAGGAAAGCAAAAAATACCACACTGTCAGAACAGTTCCTGAATATAATAAGAAAACAAAAATACCACACAATCAGAACAGTTCTAAAATATAAAAGGAAAACAAAAATACCACACTGTCAGAACAATTCTAAAATATAATAGGAAAACAAAAATACCACACTGTCAGAACAGTTCCTAAATCTAATAGAAAAATAAAAATACCACACTGTCAGAACAGTTCAAAATCTATTAGGAAAACAAAAATACCACACAATCAGAACAGTTCCTGAATATAATAGGAAAGCAAAAATACCACACTGTCAGAACAGTTCTAAAATATAAAAGGAAAACAAAAATACCACACTGTCAGAACAATTCTAAAATATAATAGGAAAACAAATATACGACACTGTCAGAACAGTTCCTAAATATAATAGGGAAACAAAAATACCACACTGTCAGAACAGTTCAAAATCTAATAGGAAAACAAAAATACCACATTGTCAGAACAGTTCCTAAATATAATAGGAAAACAAATATACCACACTGTCAGAACAGTTCCTAAATCTAATAGGAAAAAAAATACCACACTGTCAGAACAGTTCCTAAATATAATAGAAAACAAAAAAGCCACACTGTCAGAACAGTTCCTAAATATAATAGAAAACAAAAATACCACACTGTCAGAACAGTTCCTGAATATAATAAGAAAGCAAAAATACCACACTGTCAGAACAGTTCTAAAATATAATAGGAAAACAAAAATACCACACTGTCAGAACAGCTCTAAAATCTAATAGGAAAACAAAAATACCACACTGTCAGAACAGTTCCTGAATATAATAAGAAAGCAAAAATACCACACTGTCAGAACAGTTCCTGAATATAATAAGAAAGCAAAAATACCACACTGTCAGAACAGTTCTAAAATATAATAGGAAAACAAAAATACCACACTGTCAGAACAGCTCTAAAATCTAATTGGAAAACAAACATATTACCACACTGTCAGAACAGTTCTAAAATATAATAGCAAAACAAATATACCACACTGGCAGAACAGTTCTAAAATATAATAGGAAAGCAAAAATACCACAGTCAGAACAGTTCCTGAATATAATAGGAAAACAAAAATACCACACTGTCAGAACAGTTCCTGAATATAATAGGAAAGCAAAAATACCAAACTGTCAGAACAGTTCCTGAATATAATAAGAAAGCAAAAATACCACACTGTCAGAACAGTTCTAAAATATAATAGGAAAACAAAAATACCACACTGTCAGAACAGTTCCTAAATCTAATAGAAAAATAAAAATACCACACTGTCAGAACAGTTCAAAATCTAATAGGAAAACAAAATACCACACAATCAGAACAGTTCCTGAATATAATAGGAAAGCAAAAATACCACACTGTCAGAACAGTTCTAAAATATAAAAGGAAAACAAAAATACCACACTGTCAGAACAATTCTAAAATATAATAGGAAAACAAATATACCACACTGTCAGAACAGTCCCTAAATATAATAGGGAAACAAAAATACCACACTGTCAGAACAGTTCCTGAATATAATAGGAAAGCAAAAAATACCACACTGTCAGAACAGTTCCTGAATATAATAAGAAAACAAAAATACCACACAATCAGAACAGTTCCTGAATATAATAGGAAAGCAAAAATACCACACTGTCAGAACAGTTCTAAAATATAATAGGAAAGCAAAAATACCACACTGTCAGAACAGTTCCTGAATATAATAAGAAAGCAAAAATACCAAACTGTCAGAACAGTTCTGAAATATAATAGGAAAACAAAAATACCACACTGTCAGAACAGTTCCTAAATCTAATAGAAAAATAAAAATACCACACTGTCAGAACAGTTCAAAATCTAATAGGAAAACAAAAATACCACACAATCAGAACAGTTCCTGAATATAATAGGAAAGCAAAAATACCACACTGTCAGAACAGTTCTAAAATATAAAAGGAAAACAAAAATACCACACTGTCAGAACAATTCTAAAATATAATAGGAAACAAATATACCACACTGTCAGAACAGTCCCTAAATATAATAGGGAAACAAAAATACCACACTGTCAGAACAGTTCCAGAATATAATAGGAAAGCAAAAAATACCACACTGTCAGAACAGTTCCTGAATATAATAAGAAAACAAAAATACCACACAATCAGAACAGTTCCTGAATATAATAGGAAAGCAAAAATACCACACTGTCAGAACAGTTCTAAAATATAAAAGGAAAACAAAAATACCACACTGTCAGAACAATTCTAAAATATAATAGGAAAACAAATATACGACACTGTCAGAACAGTTCCTAAATATAATAGGGAAACAAAAATACCACACTGTCAGAACAGTTCAAAATCTAATAGGAAAACAAAAATACCACATTGTCAGAACAGTTCCTAAATATAATAGGAAAACAAATATACCACACTGTCAGAACAGTTCCTAAATCTAATAGGAAAAAAAATACCACACTGTCAGAACAGTTCCTAAATATAATAGAAAACAAAAAAGCCACACTGTCAGAACAGTTCCTAAATATAATAGAAAACAAAAATACCATACTGTCATAACAGTTCCTAAATCTAGTAGGAAAACAAAAATACCACACTGTCAGAACAGTTCCTAAATATAATAGGAAAACAAATATACCAGACTGTCAGAACAATCCCTAAATATAATAGGGAAACAAAAATACCACACTATCAGAACAGTTCTAAAATATAATAGGAAAACAAATATACCACACTGTCAGAACAGTTCAAAATCTAATAGGAAAACAAATATACCACTGTCAGAACAGTTCCTAAATATAATAGGAAAACAAAAATGCCACCCTGTCAGAACAGTTCAAAATCTAATAGGAAAACAAAAATACCACACTGCCAGAACAGTTCCTAAATATAATAGGAAAGCAAAAATACCACACTGTCAGAACAGGAATCTAATAGGAAAACAAAAATGCCACACTGTCAGAACAGTTCCTAAATATAATAGGGAAACAAAAATACCACACTGTCAAAACAGTTCAAAATCTAATAGGAAAACAAAAATACCACACTGTCAGAACAGTCCCTAAATATAATAGGGAAACAAAAATACCACACTGTCAGAACAGTTCAAAATCTAATAGGAAAACAAAAATACCACATTGTCAGAACATTTCCTAAATATAATAGGAAAACAAATATACCACACTGTCAGAACAGTTCCTAAATCTAATAGGAAAACAAAAATACCACACTGTCAGAACAGTTCCTAAATATAATAGGAAAACAAGAATACCACACTGTCAGAACAGTTCCTAAATATAATAAGAAAACAGAAATACCACACTGTCAGAACAGTTCCTAAATCTAATAGGAAAACAAAAATACCACACTGTCTGAATAGTTCTAATATCTAATAGGAAAACAAAAATACCACACTGTCAGAACAGTTCTAAAATATAATAGGAAAACAAAAATAACACACTGTCAGAACAGTTCCTAAATATAATAGGAAAACAAAAATGCCACACTGTCAGAACAGTCACTATATCTAATAGGGAAACAAAAATACCACACTATCAGAACAGTCCCTATATATAATAGGGAAACACAAATACCACACTGTCAGAACAGTTCAAAATCTAATAAGAAAACAAAAATACCACACTGTCAGAACAGTTCCTAAATTTAATAGGAAAACAAAAATACCACACTGTCAGAACAGTTCCTAAATTTAATAGGAAAACAAAAATACCACACTGTTAGAACAGTTCAAAGTCTAATAGGGAAACAAAAATACCACACTGTCAAAACAGTTCAAAATCTAATAGGAAAACAAAAATACCACACTGTCAGAACAGTTCCTCAATCTAATAGAAAAATAAAAATACCACACTGTCAGAACAGTTCAAAATCTAATAGGAAAAAAAAATACCACACTGTCAGAATAGTTCAAAATCTAATAGGAAAACAAAAATACCACACTGTCAGAACAGTTCCTAAATCTAATAGAAAAATTACAATACCACACTGTCAGAACAGTTCAAAATCTAATAGGAAAACAAAAATACCACACTGTCAGAACAGTTCAAACCTAATAGGAAAACAAAAAATACCACTCTGTCAGAACAGTTCCTAAATCCAATAGGAAAACAAAACTACCACACTGTCAGAACAGTTCAAAATCTAATAGGAAAACAAACATACCACATTGTCAAAACAGTTCCTAAATCTAATTGAAAAATAAAAATACCACACTGTCAGAACAGTTCAAAATCTAATAGGAAAACAAAAATACCACACTGTCAGAACAGTTCCTAAATCTAATAGGAAAACAAACATACCACACTGTCAGAACAGTTCAAAATCAAATAGGAAAACAAAAATACCACACTGTCAGAACAGTTCCTAAATCTAATAGAAAAATAAAAATATCACACTGTCAGAACAGTTCAAAATCTAATAGGAAAACAAAAATACCACACTGTCAGAACAGTTCAAAATCTAAAAGGAAAACAAAAAATACCACACTGTCAGAACAGTTCAAAATCTAATAGGAAAACAAAAATACCACACTGTCAGAACAGTTCCTAAATCTAATAGGAAAACAAAAATACCACACTGTCAGAACAGTTCTAAAATCTAATAGGAAAACAAAAATACCACACTGTCAGAACAGTTCCTAATTTTAATAGGAAAACAAAAATACCACACTCTCAGAACAGTTCCTAAATCTAATAGGAAAACAAACATACCACACTGTCAGAACAGTTCCTAAATTTAATAGGAAAATAAAAATACCACACTGTCAGAACAGTTCCTAAATCTAATAGGAAAACAAAAATACTCACACTGTCAGAACAGTTCCTAAATCTAATAGGAAAACAAAAATACCACACTGTTAGAACAGTTCCTAAATCTAATAGGAAAACAAAAATACCACACCTTCTGAACAGTTCTAAAATCTAATAGGAAAATAAAAATACCACACTGTCAGAACAGTTCCTAAATCTAATAGGAAAACCATAGACACAGAGGTAACATCAGTACCCTTAACACACAAATACATGACCAATTACCTTCCTGACTTGCTCAATGCAATTCAATTAAATGTGGTGGGGTCAACTAGTTTTATGAAGACAAATGCTCCCTCTTAGAGGAATGATGTGGTCATGCACGTGTATTCCACATGTGGGTGAAATATCAACTCTAGTGAATAGTGGGGAAAAAAGATACCAAAGGGGTAATCAGAAGCCGTAAATTGAATAAAGACAGATAACATAATGGCACAGGACATACAGACAAACATTGATCTACAGAACATAACATAGAAAGCAAAAGATCGAGCAACATAAACCGCACTAATACCCGTGGGTGAAATCAGGTGTTCCGGAAGTTAGCAGCTCCTGCTCCACATGTCACACCCGTCGTGTTACTGTTAAATGATACGAATATCATTTGATATAGAAATTGTGCTGGACATACGTATATATAGTAAATAAATACAAATAACATAAGTAAAACATGAACCCTCTACAAAACATATGGGTTGGTGGTTTGGTTTGGTTTATGGTGTTTAACGCCACTTTAAACAATATTTCATTTATGTCGTGGCGGTCAGTTTTAATGGTGGAGGAAACCGGAGTACCCAGAGAAAACCACCGACCTGTCTCAAGTCACTGACAAACTGAAGCAAATGGGAGTAATGGACACCGAGTCCTAACCTTGAACTTGAGCAAAGGTAAACACCTAGATATTTTGAGAGGGAATACAAACAAATACCTCGGCCGACAAAGCCCAATAGTAAAAATATCCTGTATAGAATTCTTAGTACGTACTGTAATATAAAACCCCACATGTTGACCTCAAAATTCCCAGAAACTAGGTAATATAATATATATTCATAGATATTAGTCTGGGGTTTATTGAGTCGAGAAGATACACATCTACTGCTTCAAGCATGGCATTCATACTGAGGCACAAGGTGTTGTTGTCTCATCAATATTTGAAGAACATAAACTAAAATAGCGCAACATTGAGAAAATGTCGTAAAATACACCATTGTGACGGCATTATTTTCCAGATCGTACGTGCAATTAAATGGAACTTAATTAATTCTATTGCTGTCTTACGTACTCAGAAAAATAAATTGATGGAGAGAAAACGACAGAAACCGATAAAAATCAAGGTCTTGTTTTGAGACAGGAACATAAATCTAGCGGCATTAAACAATACAATGAAGTTTATTTATTTTAAATAGAGCGATAATTTCACACTATTATTGCTCTAAATTCACATATTTCATACAAAAAATATACTTCACATATGATATTCACGAAAGCTGTGTTAAAAGTTCATAATTAGTTAAATAGAAAATCAACCGCTTTTGGTTGTAAATTGGAATTGGAATATCATTAGGCGTTTTAACCCCGCCTCGTTATTATGTCTATTGGAATTTGATGTTGGTAAGAGAAACTGTGTGTGTTGTCGTGGTTGTCTATGTTACAATCCAACTTCTTGGGTTATGCTACAATATCAGTGTGAAACAACATACCTTTGGCGCAATTCTCAGTCGGGTCTGACCAAATCACCAATGTATCATTTGATAATAGGCTGTCAACGCACGTAACCGAAAAGAATTGCGGTTCATATCCAATGTTGCATGAAAAGTTAGCTGTGACATGAAGCATTCTCACATCTCCCTGAGTAATCCGTACTGAATTCGGGAAATCAGGGAAAGGGGCACATTCTAAAAATAGAAACAAATTAAATATGCATTATTCTACTATAAACGGATGCATTTCGTTTTATATATACAAAAATGGAATATATAAATAAAACATTCTGTCGTAACAGTTCCAAATTATAATTGTCATAAATCAGTCTTAGTAATGATACCATAAATCAGTCTTAGTAATGAATATGGGTTCATAAATGACAAAATACAGTATGTGATGACGAAAAGAAATAAGCATTAATTGCGCAATATATAAGCTTTACACCTCGAACCTCATAACCCTCACCAAGTGCTTAAGGTTTCCATACACTTATCAACTCATAGCCGAAGGTTTCACCGGTCAATTTTTCACATATCTGTTTGGACTTAGTCCCCCATCAAGTCTGGTCTGGTAGTCATAATATAGCTGACAAATTGCTAAAAGTGATGAAAACCACCAATAATCCTAATCTGAGTTCGTGTTTGAGCAATATCCCAGTTACAACATGATGACTCGGTTAATCTTACGGTTGAGATATATGCAAATCTCAGAGTAAGCATTACTATCCGATTTCCTCGTCATATGTAGAGCAAATGTGTTGTTCACTCTACTTTGATGTTTCTGCATTTAACCTAATACAGCATTGATAATGCAATAGTAAAAAAATATATGGATGAAAATGAAAATGAGAGACTATCCAACATTACATTTGGACACACATTCAAGTAAAGGAACCGCGCTTTTATTGCTGTTCTGCAAACTGAATTAGACTTGATTTAAAATTACAAAAGACATTGAATCATGTTCAGACAAATACCAAATGTTGAATAGTGTTTTCAAGCGGAAAATCAGCACTAAAACCAGAAATACAAAATAAACACAAATTAGATAGCTTTCAAATCGATCTGTACATGAAAATGGACCAATGAACAAAAATAAACCTGTAACATGACAATATGACAATGTTAGTAACAGATCTAACTACAATATGACAATGTTAGTAACAGATCTAACTACAATATGACAATGTTAGTAACAGATCTAACTACAATATGACAATGTTAGTAACAGATCTAACTACAATATGACAATGTTAGTAACAGATCTAACTACAATATGACAATGTTAGTAACAGATCTAACTACAATATGACAATGTTAGTAACAGATCTAACTACAATATGACAATGTTAGTAACAGATCTAACTACAATATGACAATGTTAGTAACAGATCTAACTAATATTTCAAGTGGTAATATTTCGTTCATTTGCTTTGATTGACATTTATGATTGTACTGCTGTCGTTTTATAATAAAAACGTGGGTATCAAATTTACTGCGCACGACGCACTTCTGGAATAACCTTCATCAAGGTACTCAAATAATCCTTCGGAACTTCGTAATATGATTCAATATTTGTCTATTTCTAAGTTATAAAACATTCGGTTACTCGTATATTCCTTTCGGAACTTCGTAATATGTTTTAATCTTCCTCTTCTTGATCACTTTAACAAGCTAAAGATTATGCCAGAGGTTGCACATGGCAACTGAAATATGCTCAAGCTATTCTTGACTCTCTGCTAAAAAATAAATTATACTTACGCGGTAGACATTCATTGGATAGTATTGTCCACGTGATGTCACTTTTACATGTTGACCCTAATGGACCCACTTTTTGGTATCCCGGGTCACATTTGTAGTCTACGTTTTTACCTATCGTTGACCCCGTGTAAATGTTGACATGAGCATTACTTGAAACAGGAGGTGGGCCACAATCTAAAAAATATAATTCAATGCATTCATGTAATATACTGTTCATACATTAATAATGCATGAAAGATGCATTGTGTTCCAATTTGAAGTAGACATTGAAGATATCAAAGGTCGTACATCGTAGAAGGCCAAGCATTGCAATATCCGAATGAAATGGGGGGAAACAATGATCTACAAAACACTAGAAAACACACTAAAGACCGAGCAACACGAATCTCACTAACACTAGGGGCGCTTTACGACTGGCTAAGTTTCTGCTTTATTAAAGGTTTAAGTTTATGGTGTTAAACGTCACTTTCAACATTCTTTCAGTTATATCTTGAAAGTCAGTTTTATTGGTGGAGGAAGCGTAGTACCTGGAATAAACCACCGACCTATCACTGATCTGTCGCAAGTTACTGACAAATGTGATCACATAGCGTAGCATCGAGTACTCCTCGCCATGAACGGGTTCGAACTCACGTGGTGAGCATCTTACTATTTACTCTAGTCAAACTCGTCCATTGATTAGTCATGAAAGAGGATAGCGGTTTTGTTAATGTTGCTCAGTATTGGAAGCAGTGATTAGTTATACAACATAAGGTTGGATTGGAGCATTAGTTACATTGACAACTTGTGCCACTATTCCACCCCGGACTTGGTTGGGGTTCATGTTGCTGTTTTCAAGTGGTCTGGAAAAACGTTCCACAGAAATCTAACGATTGATTAACATTAACCCCACTAGAAATCGGGGGTTAGCTGAGTGCTCCTGAAAGGTTAATAATTCCTTCTCTAATAGTGACACCTTTTGGTGCTACTCTTGCTAAATATCCCATGATATATGACGGAAATATTACGACATACAGAAAATATCTGTGATCATCTGTGATACAGGTATTCTGTAGTGGTTAACGGAAACCCAGTCATGATGGCGGCTGTGAAACTTTAGAAGTGACGATTTCCACCTAACCACTAGGAAACATTGTTTCAGAAACATTCTTGTTAGTAGTAACGCTCTGTCAGGAAAATCCTGATAGGAACCACAAGTTCAGAAATAGCATATCAAAGGAATAATGGGATTGAGAGAAACAGATGACCCTTTCGACGATATTCTCTTGACATCATTTAAAGAAAATTAAACACAAACAATTTTATTGGACTAAATGTTGTTGGAAACAATTTACTAGATATACAGCTTTTACCAGGTAATCCTCGTTAATTACTAAATAGCAAGAGATTTACTATTCAGCAAAGCTTATTTCTAAATAAATATTGCTAGTACCCCTTTTCAGATCATATACAGTAACTATGACACTTAAATTAACATATAAAACCTGTCTATGGTGATTTCACATGCTTCTTACAATGACAATTTCCGGATTTTTGACACTTTCAAACCGACCACGATAGAAAGGTTAATTGTTCATACTCGGGTATTACAAATGACATTATTCATATCAACATAGATTTCAAAAATGAATTACAGTATGCTGTTCTGTAGGAATAGGTTAATAGATCTGTATCTCCACTTTAATAGCAGGGGCGGATCCCGGGGGGCGCACCCGGCGCCCCCCCCCCCCACCCCCCCCTAGAATTGGAAAAAAAATGATTTTTTTGCGTAAAATCGTGATTTTTCACACGAAATACCCCAAAACTTTTCGCGCCCCCCTCCACTCGGCGCAATTTTTTTAAGTGCGCCCCCTCTAGCTGGAAATCCTGGATCCGCCCCTGAATAGGGTGATATATCTTTATCACCACTTTGACCAATATCAATTATATCGTGGCTATCAGATTATTTGGCAGAGAAAACAAAAGGACTGGTAGAAAAAGACAGAACTGTTGTAAGTAAAATAGCAGACTTTATCTAACATTAAATAGTTTTCATAAATGCGTTGGTATAAAACTTTGTATCGGGTCTAGTCTGTCGCGTGAACTAATCGCATCACTACTCATCGATATCGCCACACTTAGTGATACTGGTTCACACAACAGTCTTGACCTGATACGTAGTCTGGTGCAAACACACTATGTATATGTAAAACTCAGATCGACGTACAATCCTCAAACCCATGTCCGAATTCTACGTCACAGACATCTGTACATCAGATCTATGTTCTTTTCTTAAATTATCAAATCGGCGTCCAATTCTCAAATCTATTGACGTAAGCTCTGACCCTAACCCTAACCAATAAATCGGCCATAGATTTGAGAATTGTAGAAGGACGCCGATTTTAGTCCGGACGCTGATCTGAATCCATTATAGATAACGGGTATGTATCAAATAAATTTTGTAGTGTCATACCTTTGCATGCAAAATTCACCTTTGACCATTGGCCACCAGCTCGACAAACAACAGCATCATTCCCAACTAGTATGTAGCCAGTCATACATTCATAATGAACACTGTCCTTCAACTTGTATAACATTCTGGTGTCTATCACTGATGCATTTAAAACAGATGGTGGTGGTATAACGCATTCTGTGAAAAGATTTCACAAAGTTGAATTAGTATAAGTGACCATAGAAATAAATTAAAAGACGTATTTGGTGGACGAATGGGTGAGTGATTGCTATTTAAGGTCAAGTGTAAAGTTATTCACCTACACCACGAGAACAAGAGGTTAATGAGTAATTGAGTGATTGTTGTTTAACGCCAACTGAGCATTCGTGCAGCTACATCATGGCGAGAACAAATTAATTTTCAATGAGACAGATGATGAGTTTGCTTAGCTGGATTTGTATAGTGCTAGCTCACTGAAGCAACAGTCCGCGGGTAGACATGACGCCCCACTCGGACACATTATCTTGCTTGCGAGCCAACCAGTCTTTGCTCTTACTCCTAAATGCTTCGTGCTTAGCGGAGAAGCAACAAATACCAATTTTATAGTCTTTAGTTTGACCCGATCGGGGCACGAACCCACGATCTACCGCACTGCAGGTGAGTACGCTAATCATTACACCACTGATGCAGTTAAGAAGTTAATGAGATGATGATGTTTAATTTATATTTAATTAACACCCTACATTTTGTTAGTGTTGGATTATTTAAACAACACAACTAGGGATTAAGGAGCAGCATGGGGTGGGGGGGGAGGGGCGGGGTGGCAAAAGCTGGGTTTTTTTTAATGTTTTTTGTTTATTACATATATTGTACCACATTGTTGGTATATGGTATGGTTAAAAGAAAAAAGAAAAACTCTTTTGCATGATCAAACTGTATACATTTATAATTATTATGTAGACATGAACATGATGTATGTAAATTGTTAATTAGGCAACAATAAAAGTAAAATTACAAACAAAAAAAACTAGGGATGTCGATCCACTTGGATACATTTTCTCCACTTAGAGCCCAAAGTCAGTGCTTAAAGTCCTTAATGATGCGGACTTAGAGCAGACGCAGCAATTGTATAGTTATTGATTTGACCGGCGGTCTAACTCACGACCTGGTTCACTCTTAGGGGTGCTCCCAGCCATCATAACACTTGGGCGGTAACAATAGTCTTTCATTACCATACAATCTAAATCTAATTGAATTTTTTTTCCTTTGCGCAACGCCAGGGGTCAATATTTTCCGCCTTCCAATCAGCGATGAGCCAACTAAATATTTAGGTATCAAAACAGAGTACACGTCAAGAGCTGTTGTCCCATTGGTCAATATATTTAACTGTCTTACATTTGATTGGACGGTCAAAGATATATGTAAGGTTACATCATTTGACCAAAACCAGGATATTGTTAGATGGTAATGCATTGCCATAGAATTTTTTTTTTTTTTTAAATACAATAAACATCAGGTTTTGCATTGTTTGTTTATATATGTTGCCGTTGGAGATCTATCAACTTTGTCGGTCTAGAAAGTAACTAAAAATAGCACCAAAAATCCCAAATCGGGTTGAAATGAAACGTAAACAAACGGACGACATTTCTAAAAAAAATAGCAGACGAATTATGACAACTATGGTTTAATTATTGGACATTTTACAAAGCATGGAATCAGGGTAAAATAAAAATGTCCGCTGTTTCTAAGGAAAAGATAAAAATACGTGTACTTACAAAATTTCAAGACATTTGGACAGAATGACCAGACGATTCGATAAATGTGACTGTTGTGTTTATGAATATATAAATAGAAAAACCGGTAGGTGGCGCTGCAGTGCATAGGAACAGACAAAATAAATACCGCGGTATCATAGAACCAGCGGTACCATAGGAAGAGAGTATACTGCCGTTGGAGATCTAGTTATCAAGGGGGACGGATTAGGACCACATTAACCGGTTTAACCTTTTTCAAGCCAGGACCTGGATTTTCGTGGTCTTTTTTGTGTTCAGTGAGCAAAGGTGAAAGGTGAAAGGCGATTGTTCGCTTTGTTGATTTTTTTGGAATTTATGACCATCACTGTTTAAACGTTATTTACAAACTTCCTGCACAATATGATAACTACATTTCCTTTTTTGCCCTTCATTGCTGAGATTGAATAATAATAATAATGATATGTCGTTTTGATCATGCATTTTTAATTTCTCTTTTACCATTTCATAAATATATTTAATCTCTGGTATATTTATGTGGAAATGAACTGTCGATTATAAATAAAGGTAATAACAAAATTACCGAACTCCGAACAATCTTACAAAGGGAAAGTCAAAACTCAGTGCTTCTATACACGCAAACAGGTCTTAAAATCAATAATATTTCAGGATATATTTTCAGAATTATCCAGACGGCTTCATGTTTACAATGCTGTAGACACTGATTATCCACTTGATCGCCTAGTCTGTCCTATTGAAACACGTTCCACCTCACATCAACGGATTTACACTTTTCGGTTTCGATGTACAGCAAAGAGGGACATGTGGGGATTATGCAAATTACTAACCAATGGAAATAGTCCGTCGTTACTTGCTTATTAGGAATTCACATCACTCAAGAAAGAGAGACGGTCTGTTGTTATTGGTCAGTAATGTTACGTAAGCCTCGCCTGTTGTTTTGTTTCCACATTGATAGACAATCACCTTTATGTGACCTTGATCGAAACGTTTATTGACGGATTCTGATTACCCATTTGGTATCTTCAAACTCTTCTTTCAAGACCTGAAACCTCCCAAGTGCAAATGAAAGGTATTACAACAGTAGTATGAATCAGATAAGTATTGACTATAACAATGCAAGCTTAAAACCACTGGGATGATTTCATGTACATCCTCTTTGACATTGACTCACCTGTTTTCAAGCATATCTTTGTTCCGTTCTTTAACACATAGCATGTGCTCCCTACTGCACATTCATGTCCAAAGCACGGACCTGCTTCGACCTGATGGAAATGAAGAAATAGATCAATCAAACTGATATAGAATACCATAACAATAATAAACTAGAATTGCCATTGCAAAGCAATAGCGGACGTCACCCCACCCCATTATTTTGGTATCTCGGTTTCCATGGTAACGCTATTTTGAATTTAATCAACACGCCAAAAGCTTCCACACACTACGGTGAATATTCCTACGATGTTTCATGAAGTTTGATGAAAGAAATAAAAAAATAAAAAAATACCCTTTTTTATTTCCATGCGGCAAAGTTTGTCCTACCGATTCCGATTATTTTGGCTTATCTCGTTCCACTAGATGTGGATGTGACAGAAACCATTACTGCAAAATTTGTGAAGTTTGGAGAGAATTTAACATTGTTTGCACCTTGGTTACCATGGCAACGGCCGAAATTTTGTTTTTTTTCAACCCCCAAAAGCTGCCACACACTACGTTGGATATTCCTACAAAGTTTCATGAAGTTTGATGAAAGGAATCCAAACTTTTTTAAAATCCCCCCTTTTTTGTTTCCATAGCAACTGCGGCAAAGTTTATCCAACCCATTCCGATTTTTTTTGGCTGATCTCGTTCCACTAGATGTGTATGATGTTCCTATCAAGTTTCATCAATTTCTATTCGTTCCTACGATGTTCCATGAAGCTTGATGATAGAAATCACTTTTTTTTATATTCCCCCTTTTTTATTTCCATGGCAACTGCGGCAAAGTTTGTCCTACCGATTCCGATTTTTTTGGCATATCTCGTTCCACTAGATGTGGATGTGACAGGAAACATTACTGCAAACATTTGTGAAGTTTGGAGTGAATTTAACATTTTTTGCACCTTGGTTACCATGACAACGGCCGCCATTTTGATTTTTTTTCAACCCCCAAAAGCTGCCACACACTACGGTGGATATTCCTACAAAGTTTCATGAAGTTTGATGAATAAGGGTAATAACAAAATTACCGAACTCAGAACAATCTTACAAAGGGAAAGTCAAAACTCATAATTATATAAACAGACAAAATCAGTCAACAACCAGAAAACTGTGAAAACCGTAATGACCCTGACTTGGTACAGGCATTTCTAAAGAAATGGTGGGTTGAATCAGATTTTAAAGCGCTAAACCTCTCGCTCTCATTACGGTTCAAAGGTTCCGGGTGTCACTATAACAGTATTTAAATACAGGAACAAAATAGGTAAAACAGTCGTCAAAGCAGTACCATATTCAGTGAAGTAAATGTCAAAGACGCTTTTACGTCACACATTGATAAAAAAATATTTTTGACATTTTTCTTGGCTTCCTTATCTTTATACATTTTCACTATATGAAAATGCATCGTTTATAATCGTTTCTGCAGAGACAGAAAGGAATCCAAAATGTTTTTAAATCTCCCCTTTTTGTTTCCATGTCAACTGCGGCAACATTTGTCCAACCGATTTCGATTTTTTTGGCTTATCTCCTTCCACTAGATGTGGATGTTGTTCTTATCAAGTTTCATCAATTTCTGTTCGGCGAGTAACTTGCTATGATCATTTTTGTGTTTTTCAATTTTTTAGCATTTTGGCCGTTTCCATGGCAGCCATTTTGAAAAAATCAACCTTTAACAGGACAACTTCACATGGCATATGACATTCCTACAAGGTTTCATAAAGTTTGATCAAGGCATCTCCGAGAAATCGAGCGGACAAAAATGTGTGGAAGAATAATAATAAGAATAATAATAATAGTGAAAAAGAAACGTAGGATAGCAATACGTCACCCGACGGGAGTCAGAGTGACGTAATAAAATACCACACACTGTCAGAAAAGCTCCGAGATCCAATAGACAAATCGTAGAAAGAAACAAAATTGATAACTCCTAGCATGCGTTAAGATCTTGTGCTATAATGCCATGCGCACTCCTAACATGCGTTAAGATCTTGTGTTATAATGCCATGCGTACTTACAAATACAGTCGAACCGGTATATAAATGGCACTCAAGGAAACCGGAGAATGTGCCGTTTAGACACAGGTTCAAATTATATGAAAAAATAGTCTGCCCTTTATTCATAGTGATTTGCTATATAAGAGGTGCTCCTTTAAGGCAGGTTTGATTGTATTTCTATTTATGTCACCCACTGTGAAGCCCCAATGCCCCAAGACTAGTTAAGGAAACAGAAAATTACAACTCGACGAATGTATTTTATCCTTTTTTTATTACAAATATGTAAGCAGACTTATATAACTCAAATGTGTCCAAGAGCCCATGTGGCTCAATGAGCTAGGTGGTTGGATTACCTAACAACTCATACAAGCCTATCACCAATATGGCGTGGGTTGGCGCCCGGTTTTGTAATTCACAAAAAAGGGTGTACTCGACTCGCAGCGCAAGTGATAAAATGTATCAGTTGCTTGCCCATGGTTGGTGGTTCTCTCCGGGTACTCCGGCGTCTTCCACCACTAAAACTGGTCGCCATGACATATTGAAATATTGCTGAAAGTGACGTTAAACACAATAAATCAAATCAAATGTGTCCAACTGTATTATTTATTGTGTTGTTTTATGAATGTGTTTGTATTGGTTCAAAGCTTAACATTGTTTTGTTCAATAATGAACATAGTTTCCAATCTTTTGAATTTGAGCGTGACCATTGTTCCCTATTTTACCTTCCGAAGTCATTCTGTATTAATTAACATTAAATGATGATTAATAAATAAATATGTAGGCATCAAACTTAATGCGCATGACGCGTCTCTGGAATAACCTTCATCAGGTACGCTCAAAATCGAAAGATTGAAAAGCCAAATAATTAAAATTTTTGGGAGCAATAAAACTAAAGGGCCTAAATAGGATAGCCAAAATCGTCTAAGGCCTAATATACCTTAGAGAGTAGAACATTAGTCATAAAGCCATCCGCTCTATTTTGCACAACTTGTATTATGCATATGACTTTTATTTTGAGTCACAAAGAATAAATATGCTATGTAAAATTTAAGATTTGAAACCCAGCATTCTTTACAACAAATCTGCACACCCAGCCATTTGTGATGATCGAGCATTTTACCGTCATATGGAAATATATTTGCATGATCGCTTCATTTCACTATGATGGGGTGCTTGGGCCCATAAAACTTAACCCCGCCACTTTTTTGAAAGTGTTGTACCAAGCCAGGAAAGTCAGTAGTTATGTATTATCTCTGTATTCATTATGTCCCTAGTTCTATGATTTTCCTGTTGGATATACTATGTCGACGGAGTGTTAGTTGTTTTCCTGTTGGATATACTATGTCGACGGAGTGTTAGTTGTTTTCCTGTTGGATATACTATGTCGACGGAGTGTTAGTTGTTTTCCTGTTGGATATACTATGTCGACGGAGTGTTAGTTGTTTTCCTGTTGGATATACTATGTCGACGGAGTGTTAGTTGTTTTCCTGTTGGATATACTATGTCGACGGAGTGTTAGTTGTTTTCCTGTTGGATATACTATGTCGACGGAGTGTTAGTTGTTTTCCTGTTAGATATACTATGTCGACGGAGTGTTAGTTGTTTTCCTGTTAGATATACTATGTCGACGGAGTGTTAGTTGTTTTCCTGTTAGATATACTATGTCGACGGAGTGTTAGTTGTTTTCCTGTTAGATATACTATGTCGACGGAGTGTTAGTTGTTTTCCTGTTAGATATACTATGTCGACGGAGTGTTAGTTGTTTTCCCATTTTATTACACATTTACAGAACCGTGGCAGTTATAAACTGTCAATAACCATACTAATTGATAATTCTCTAGTTAAATAAATAATTATCTCATTTACAATAATACTTTTGTGGATTTTTTCCATAATCACACCGGCGTTACTATTCACCTGTTTATTACCTGTCTTGGTGTGTTGAAAATTCTCATTACTTATTTAAATTCAATTGTATAGTATTGTGCAGCGGGAGACAATACTTTTTTTATTTCATAAAAGGAATGGTTGTCAATATAATGATTTGAAATGTTTCATAATTGGAAGTTTTTTATATGGATTCCAGGAATCGGTAATTGCCGATTAAATGTTAGAAAAGTTATAAGCAGGAACATCATTTACAGCAATCTCACCGGAATAAATTTCTAGCAAAAGTATGTTGAAAATGAAAACGGTCGATCCTGATACAATCAACAGGATAAACACTAAGAAGTTCAAATAAATAAACGTTATTTTTGACACAAAAACAAATGTCTCCTCTATATCGCCCCCCTTTTCCCCATTTCTGCTAGATGAAATATTCTAAGTCACTGATGACAAATACTACATCAACAACAGTCAGATCAAATTCCCATAGTGAAATTAGAATCTATATATGGAAATAAGCAAGCATGCAATTTCTAGAAATTCTATCACAATGTAGGCAGAGCTGGACGTACCAGGTTTTGGATGAAATATTTTAAATGAAAGCAATCAATAACTCTTTCACAAATAGTCCGATCAAACTGCCATAATGACTATATGATTTTAATTATGATAAAAAACGATCATGTAACGTTTCAATTAATTCTAAAAAAATATAGGTGTTGCACACAGTTTGATGCTGGGAACTGGTGAGGGTTGCCATGACACAACGCACAGATGTGGTCAGCGCGTCCCCTGGCGGTGGATAGATAGAATCCTCTCCATAGGGGGTGGTCAGGCTATAATGTGAAAATCCTGACCGTGGACCATAATGGGGAAAGTGTTTGGACAATGTCACGCACCCTGCACGCTAAAAAGTTCCTGTGTAGTTTTCGGAAAAGAGTATGATATCGTATCCGCTACAAAAAAAAACAATAAAATTTTGATCCCTACCAACCTCTCCATACTTTTCAGTGGCAGTCAAAGGTTGTTGACCAGGTTGACACATCCCTTTCCTCATTTCTATATGCCTTTTATATACATGTATTGTTGTACTTATTCGCATCCTGCATATAACTGAAATATAGCTGACTGGACGTTTAGCAAACACCAATCAATCAGTCAATCACATCTTGATGAAATATTCTAAGTGAAAAGGGTCGATAACTCCTTCATAACCAATCCTAGTTTTCCGCCGCGGGAATTCCTGTTATCTGAGCGCTGTTGCTCGGTGTAAAATAATGACAAATATAATGCCTACCCATGTTAAGATAAGCATAGAGCCCGGCATCCGAGAATTATTTCGATTCTAACAGGGCATTTACGGTAATTTTATGCATGCAAGCGTACCTAGACAGAGGTTATTTTGGGGTGCTGTTCCAATTACCTCCCGCTATTATTTACAAGAATATATAACGCTACAGAAGCTGTTCCAATTACCCCCCGCTATTATTTACAAGAATATATAACGCTACAGAAGCTGTTCCAATTACCTCCCGCTATTATTTACAATAATATATAACGCTACAGAAGCTGTTCCAATTACCTCCCGCTATTATTTACAAGAATATATAACGCTACAGAAGCTGTTCCAATTACCTCCGCTATTATTTACAAGAATATATAACGCTACAGAAACGCTATAAAAATTGATAACGATCAAAAATTAGTTTCATCTGATTTTTTTTGTATATTTTTTTTTTCTTTTAATTTAACATACATAAAGCACAAATATGCAAAATATGCGGTGTTCTGTGCTATTTAGAGCTCACTATTGTTTTAAAGCGAAAGTAGCACGTCATGATTGATTGATTGATTGGTGTTTAACATCCAGCGAGCAATTTTTCAGCTATATTCAGGACGAGAACATTTAAAAATTTAAACGCCACGGGACTCGAAGCAAGGAAATGTGATGGGTAGGGACGGATAATTTTGCCAGTGCAACAGGTCTCTTATGGACCACTCATCATGAAGCATAATGCTCATAATGAGCTGTCACACTGGGTTCTGTAACGTGCGGAGAGGGTTGCAATCTCTCAACACGGGACCTCGGTTTTATTTACGTCTCATCCGCAGGACGGGTTGGTTGTGAATTTATACATTCCGCACAACCGACGGATGCCCCTTCAAGCCAAAGAAGCTCTCGATCCCATTAATATACCCCGGGGTTCCCGCGGGATTGCACGTCATGTTAGAATCCTTTATTAATCACTGGTGGTATTTGGTTTATCAGGATTGTGGACTTTGATACACTATATATTACGTGTATCTTACATCTATATTTCTTTAGACTTCGTTTTTAAATCAATACAAACAGAAATACTGCCCCTCCCCCCCCCCCTCACATTACTACCCTCTCCCTCCTCTATCATTCATATTTGTAAAGGCATTTGAATATCAGAATGTAATTTGAGAAAAAAATATTTAATTTCATTTAATACAAAGAATATTAATTATTTTTGAATAACAAAGCACCTATTAGTAAATTATATAATTTAATATTTTAATGCAGATTTTGACGACACTCAACAATATTAGATTGTCAAATAGATATGAATGATTGATTTTATTTAGTTATTTCTGAAGCAATTAATATAGAAAATGAAATGAAACACGGGAGAATTAATGACTTAACTCTTACTTATTCTGTTAATGGTAAGTGGTGTATTGTAAAAATATATGCATAATTAAGGGTGTAGGCCTGGGTAACCCCGAAATTTTCCCATCGATTAATTTTTTTTTTAATTTGCACCATGGAATAGTTATGTCTAAATACATTTTCTGGCAAAGTTTCAAGAAATTTCACAGTGCCGTTTTCTCCATAGCACATCCTAAATATAGCAATGTTTGGGGGTGTTCCCGACGCCAGATGGTAATACTAGTTTCGGAAGCTTCTAATAGATATACGCATTTATTTCTGGTTGAAAGGGAATATTTTGGCTTTAATACACTTGACAGTGTTATTGTTCAATAAATATGAAATATCTAGCATATATGAATATCCTGTTTGGAGATAATCACGTGCAAACAGTGGAAATTGGGGAAAAAAAGGGGGGATGCCCTGAGGTACCATCCTGGTATTAAACATCTGTTTAAAAAAAATCCGGTCGATTAATTTCCACCAAAAAATGCTACAGTAAAGAATATACATATAGACATAATTGCACCAAATTTTACAAACTTTTACCGTCGGATTTTTAAAATATTTAAAATTATGTTTTTCATGGATCGCGCCCAGAAAAAAAAGAAATTGTCAAGGAAAGTTATTACACACTCATCCTTTGCTGTTTTTTATTTATGAGATAAAAAAAACTAGTTACCAATAACAAAAAGCGTTTGAATTCTTATATTTGGCATAGTGGATGTCCAATTTACCAAATTACTGCTTTTGTCTTTTTTTTAGGACTGTTGGGTAAGTAGGGGGTCGTTTGTGGTGACTTTACTTGATTCATTCATTACAAATAAAGCAATGGTACAATAGTTTCATAATATGTAAGATTCTGGTTTATATATTCAATATTTTTTATTTGACAAACACTTGAAATTAGGGACCGTGCAATATTTATCTGAGGTGATGGACCGGTACAAACTAGGACGGGATATAGACTTTTTTTACAAATAATTTTGGTAGGGTCAATGCTTTTTCAAGAATAAGTTGTGGCTGGGCCAAGACTTATGGGGGGGGGGGGGGGGGTAATAATAATAAAAAAAAAAAAAAAAATACAAAACACAAGCAGTCATTAATACCATATCCTTCTTTCCAAGTATGTTGAAGATAACAGATACTATCTAGAAAAATGTCCAGCTTTATATTTATTTCAACTCAACAGTCCATATTTTTATTAACAAGGTATAGGGAAGACCAGTACCTAAAGCACCTGTGGTATAGATGTAGGATAGTTTTATAAATTGTCACCAGTGCATACATGTAGTTTTTTTTTCAGCAGTAGTTCTCCATTAAAGCGGTAACTTATAACTACAATGTAAGGAAATAAGGAATAATAAAGACAAAGGCTTAATATTCAAGAACTAATACTAACTTGATTAATTATATAACAAACTGAACATTAAAACAGCAAAGAACAAAATGAACATTAAAACAGCCAAGAAAAAAACCCAACAACTTGTCAACTGAGTATTGTGTTTTATATATATTTACCAGGTAGATAAACTGCTTCTGTTGATTGATTGATATATGTAATACATGTAATAAATCAAATCAAATCAAATAATTTTATTGATCTAAAAATCCAAACAAATGATTATCATCAATACAGAACATGACAAACACAACTAAGATAACTTTAAGTACACAATGTTTGATAACATAATACACAATAGTTGATAACATAACAGCTGAGGAAAGACAGAGTTATCTCCCATACAATACAAATGTATAAAATTTCAAGTTACCTCCCACTGACAATTAAAGATCAGTAAAAGTGACAGAAATAATTAAAACCACTGATTAATCCTGTTTTAAAGACTGATTTAGACTATGCAACTTATTGACACCTAATATACACATTTTACATTTGTCTAGATCATTACTATTAAATATAAATTTAAATTTGTCAAAGTCAGACATATTAATAAATGAAGGCACAACATCACAGATATCCTTGAAAAATTCTTCACAAGACTGAAATGTTGAACATATAATAGTAAAATGGAATTCGTCTTCTACTCCAGAATTACACAATTTACATATCCTGTCTTCAGCAGGAGTATTTAAATATCTGCCTTTTTCAACATTTAAATTACTATTACTTATTCTGATTTTAACAAATGTTGATATAGATTTTTTATTTACATCTGCACATAAATAGTTTTCCAAATGAAACTGTGTTCTTAGTTTTCTATATGTTCTTAATTTATTTCCTCCAGATTAATTATCATTAAACAATAATGTCTTCCAATGTTCAATATATCTGTTCTCTATTAACTGTTTTGTAACAGAAAATAAAAGTTTAGATTTTGAAAAAGTGCCTTGATTTTCCCAAATATGACTGAAACCAATTATACTAAATAACTGCTTCAATTTGTTACATAAACTTTCATTAAGTCTTAAATTTTCTCGATATGCATGAAATATTAAACTGTTACACTTTGAGTTTAATAAATGAATCCAATAAATGACAGATGATTTAAGTGCTGCAATTGAAAGTGGATAGTTTAGCCAATGCAGCAATATTTGTAGCTGACTTGTGTACATCCAGCATATATTTAGCATATTTCATTTGTACTTTATTAGGAATAAAAGAATCATATTTCAATTCCACATTAATATTTCCTTTTATTAAAGTAAACAGTGACCAAACCTCACTACAATATAAAAGGATTGGTTGCACACAGGCATTAAAAAGCTTAATATATCCATATATATCAGGCAATAAAGATTTTTGTATGCAGAACATTGCTTTGCATGCCTTTTTGATAGCTGATCGGTTGCATATGGAAAAGAACCAGATGGTTTAAATATGATACCTAAATATTTATATTCAGAGGCTTGTCCTATAGACTGTTGAGCATACATAAAAGAATAACCTTTTGATTTTCTACGAGATTTATTAAAAATCATTATTTTAGTTTTCTCTGTATTTACACTTAAATTCCACTTATCACAAAATAGCTTCAATTTATTTAATAAGTAATATTATATATGTACCAACTGATATACAAAAATAATAACATTTGAATTCTTTAATACATCTCATTGTACTCAAACTTAAACTCCTGTTTTTTCTGTAGACAATTTTATTTCATACATAATATTTTATGCATAATATATTGATTATAAGTAGTATATGGGTACAGCTCAGTTATCATTTGAGGTCGTGCTGTGAGGTGGTGCTCTCGGAAGTGACGTGACCGGAAGTGACATAAGTTATGTGCCCTGTCCGGAAGTATGATCTGCGCATGCGCAACCGCAAGTTGCGCAATATCCGCCCTAGTGGGGCCTTTTGACCGGAAGTGGCAAAGTCACGTGACCGGAAGAGGCCCTGTCCGGAAGTGGCCCTGACCGGAAGTATGCTCTGCGCATGCCCCGGTTTTCCCCGCGTTTTTTTCTCTCTTAGTACTAGTACAGTAGTACCATGGCTACCGGATGTGACCAAAGGTCAGTTGACCCCTTCGGGGTTCCCTTGGGTGTGCGCATACGCAACCGGAAGTTGTGCAACACCCGTAATGACCAAAGGTCACGTGACCCCTTCGGAAGTGTCCGTGGGGTGTTCTCTACGACGTCCGCGTCCCATAGCCATAGGAAACTCTCGCCATTTTATTTTCATATAATGCATCACTATACGTCATAGTAAATTATCCCGATCTCGTAACTTGGTAACTTCGAAACCAAGGTCTTTCGTAACTCATTTCGTAACATCTTCGTTATTACTATCTCGTAACTTGGTAACTTCGTAACCAATGTCTTTCGTAGCTTATTTCGTAACTGTGTACCTTTTTCGTAATTTTGTACCTTTTCGTAACTTCGTACGTTTTTCGTAACTTCGTACCTTTTTCGTAGCTTCGTACATTTTCGTAATTTTGTACCTTTTCGTAGCTTCGTATGTTTTCGCAACTTCGTACCTTTTCGTAACTTTATACCTTTTTCGTAACTTGATACCTTTTCGTAACTTCGTATCTTTTTTGTAGCTTCGTACCTTTTTCGTAGCTTCATACTTTTTTCGTAACTTCGTACGTTTTCGTAACTTCGTACGTTTTTCGTAACTTCGTACCTTTTTCGTAGCTTTGTACCTTTTCGTAACTTCGTACCTTTTCGTAATTTCGTACCTTTTTCGTTACTCTGTACATTTTCGTAACTTCGTACCTTTTTCGTAACTTTGTACCTTTCCGTAGCTTCGTACCTTTTTCGTATTTTCGTATCTTTTTCGTAACGTGTAGCCCTTTCATTTATCTATCGATCTATGGTACTTTCAAACCTCTCAGTGACGTCATTAGCAAGCTGGGTGACGTCAATCTATCTTCTTCATTGACAGTATACAATTAACTGTTAAGAATAGACCCTCACCCAGACACTTGTTTTTAGTACGAACCCTCGGGGTTTTTTCAGGTTTTTTCTTTTTTTTTTCTTTTTAATTTTTTCTTTTTTTTTCCATTTATTTTTTTTATTCTTCCGGTTATGACGTCACTTTCGGTAGCAAAGAGCAACAGCAGCAGTAGCAATACTCACAGAGTAATGATGAAGAACCCTATTATATTTAGAAAACCAATAATCCGGGTTTTTTTGGGGGGGAACCTCTATACTGTAATGTATGTTATGCAATATAGTCACTGCTATTGTTGTCTGTGTCACGTAAACAGGATCCACACATGTAATACTATAAACGTTTTAATTGGACACCAGTTATTTAATAATGATTTATTTATAAATGATGGGAAATGTTTTACTACATAATATCAGATAAAAATTGTGAAATGTATCAACGATCGTAGTGTCATCAACCGTAGACGTTCACTGGTGGATGATCAGCAATTGGTCAAATTTATCAATATATTTCAACCTGGTAGTAGATTGGTAAGACAATTCATATTTAATCTTCAGCTTTTGTAGAGAAGGTAAGACCATCTCGTTGGGCAACATTGTATTAATGTGGTTGCTTTTAGAAGCTATAACATACTGTAGTATTGATAGTAAAAATAGATTCTGGGCCGAAAATGAAAATTTAGGAAAATAATAAAACTTGTTAAAAAATAGATTCTGTGACGAAAATGAATTTTTGTTTTGAAAAAGTACGGGAAAATGATACGCGGAAAATGACGTCACGTACGTGGAAAATGACGTCACGTACGCGGAAAACAAGTAACGTTGCATTTCAAACGTTGCGGTTTGAAAAAGTACGGTAAAATAAAATGTCTTATGACGACATGTACGCGGAAAACAAGTAACGTTGCAAGTTATGTTCGTTTTACAGAGTTTTAATATGCTTATATAGATTTCACTGTTCTGAGAGTAAACACCACAATACCATAGTCATGGTGTATGAAGTTAGGATTTTAATCATTCTTTTATATTTCCAGAATGAGCAAAGCAGAATTAATCTTGGAAAATCAGCAAAGATGGTGAGAAGAAAATTCTGATTTGAAAGAATCATTAGAAACAATGAAAAAAAGATTTGGAACATATGGAAAAAACGTAAGTTGAATAGTGAAAAGATAGGGAAAATATGGAAGAAAATTGTGAAAAGATATGAAAAATATGGAAGAAAAGAAAGTTGAATAGTGATAAGATCTGGAAAGTATGGAAGAAAAGTAAGTCGAAATGTGAAATGATATGGAAAATATGGAAGAAACCCAAGTTGAAATGTGAAATGATATGGAAAATTTGGAAGCAAAGTATTTTCTTTTACAAAACAATTAATACTGCATGTAATTTATTTAAGTTTACATTATGCCCTACAGTAAGGGGCATCACTCTGTATCTGAAGGGATAGCCCTGTAATAGGGGGCATCACTCTTTTTGTGGGGAATAAGTTACAACTCTGTATGTGCAAGGATAATATTAAAGTAGGCGGAATAACTCTTTATGTGGATGTTTAACACTGCAGTAGGGGACATAGCTATGTATGTGGGGATAACACTGCCGTAGGGGACATAACCCTGTGTGTGGAGGTTTAACACTGCAGTAGGGGACATAACTCTTTATGTGAAGGAATAAGTTACAACTCTGTATGTGCAAGGATAATATTACAGTAGGGGGAATAATTCTTTATGTGGAGGTTTAGCACTGCGGTATGGGACATAACTATTCATGTGGGAATAACACTGTAGTAGGGGACATAACCCTGTATGTGGAGGAATAACACTGTAGTAGGGAACATAACTCTTTATGTAGAGGATAAAGGGGGTCATCACTCTGTATTTGGACATATATCTGTGCAGAAAGAGAAATACTATGTAATACGTATCAAGAAATGGCAATTTGGAAATCGATTGTTACACTTATATACATAGAGTTACTTGCCCTGGCAGAAAAATAGATATATTTAAGCCTATATACAGATATTTGCTTGCCTCTGGCAGGTAAATACATAATAAAACCCTGTTCAGAAAGTAAGTTTTTTTACTGCTCTAAAAATAGAATACTGTGTCAGGCTGTTATGTAAAATAAATTTGATTGTGGAAATTTGAAACTCATCAAGATAGGAAAATAACTAGCAAACATTGAATAAAATCTATAATTCTGATAAAAATGTAGCTAGATAGGTGGGTAGGTATATGTCTGTAAATAAAGGGTTAGGTTTATGGTGTTTAATGCCACATTCAACAATATTACAGTTATATCATGGCAGTTTGTACATAAAGGAGATATCATAACTGTTAATGTTTGTTTCTGATAACTGGAAAACATTGGAAAATATGGAAGAAAGATTCGAATAGTGAAAAGATTTGGAAAATACAGAAGAAAATAGTGAAAAGATAGGGAAAATATGGAAGAAAATAGTGAAATGATTTGGAAAATATCGAAGAAAGACAAGTCGAATAGTGAAAAGATTTGGAAAATACAGAAGAAAATTGTGAAAAGATATGAAAAATATGGAAGAAAAGTAGGATGAATAGTGAAATGATATGGACAACATGGAAGATTCCCAAGTTGAATTGTGAAATGATATGGAAAATATGGAAGAAAGATAAGTTGAATAGCGAAAAGATTTGAAAAATACAGAAGAAAAGTAAGTTGAATAGTGGAAAGATAGGGAAAATATGGAAGAAAGGTAAGTTGAATAGTGAAAAGATATGGAAAATACAGAAGAAACCCAAGTTGAATAGTGAAAAGATTTGGAAAATACAGAAGAAAATTGTGAAAAGATATGAAAAATATGGAAGAAAAGTAGGTTGAATAGTGAAATGATATGGAATATATGGAACAAAAGTAAGTGCAATAGTGATATGATTTGGAAAATACAGAAGAAAATTGTGAAAAGATATGAAAAATATGGAAGAAAAGTAGGTTGAATAGTGAAATGATATGGAAAATATGGAAGAAAAGTAAGTTGAAATGTGAAATGATATTGAAAATATGGAAGAAAGGTAAGTTGAAAAGTGAAAAGATATGGAAAATACAGAAAAAAAGGCAAGTTGAATAGTGGAAAGATGGGGATAATATGGAAGAAAAGTAAGTTGAAGAGTGAAAAGATATGGAAAATGCGGAAGAAAAGTAGGTTGAATAGTGAAAAGATCTGGAAAACACAGAATAAAAGTAAGTTGAATAGTGAAAAGATTTGGAAAATACAGAAGAAAATTATGAAATGATATGG
The DNA here is from genome assembly GCA_963680875.1 of Bathymodiolus brooksi. Classification (NCBI taxonomy): domain Eukaryota; kingdom Metazoa; phylum Mollusca; class Bivalvia; order Mytilida; family Modiolidae; genus Bathymodiolus; species Bathymodiolus brooksi. The sequence goes on from OY804590.1 coordinate 10,015,832, forward strand.
AAAATATGGATTAAATGTGAAATGATATGGAAAATATGGAAGAAAAGTAAGTTGAATAGTGAAAAGATTTGGGAAACACAGAAGAAAATTGTGAAATGATATGGAAAATATGGAAGAAATGTGGAATGATATGGAAAATATGGAGGAAAAGTAAGTTGAATAGTGAAAAGATTTGGAAAATACAGAAGAAAATTGTGAAATGATATGGAAAATATGGATGAAATGTGAAATTATATGGAAAATATGGAAGAAAGGTAAGTTGAATAGTGAAAAGATTTGGGAAACACAGAAGAAAATTGTGAAATGATATGGAAAATATGGAAGAAATGTGGAATGATATGGAAAATATGGAGGAAAAGTAAGTTGAATAGTGAAAAGATTTGGAAAATACAGAAGAAAATTGTGAAATGATATGGAAAATATGGATGAAATGTGAAATGATATGAAAAATATGGAAGAAAGTAAGTTGAATAGTGAAAAGATAGGGAAAATATGGATGAAATGTGAAATGATATGGAAAATATGGAAGAAAAATAAGTTGAATAGTGAAAAGATTTGGGAACCACAGAAGAAAATTGTGAAATGATATGGAAATTATGGAAGAAATGTGAAATGATATGGAAAATATGGAGGAAAAGTAAGTTGAATAGTCAAAAGATTTGGAAAATACAGAAGAAAATTGTGAAATGATATGGAAAATATGGATGAAATGTGAAATAATATGGAAAATATGGAAGAAAGGCAAGTTGAAAAGTGAAAAGATATGGAAAATATGGAGGAAAAGTAAGTTGAATAGTGAAAAGATAGGGAAAATATGGAAGAAACCAGAATCCAGAGCAGCAGCAGCAGCAGCCACCACCAAAACCACCACAGAGCAGCAGCCACCAACACCACCACAGAGCAGCAGCCACCACCACCACTACCACAGCAGCAGCAGCAGCAGCAGCAGCCACCAGGCTCTTAGAAAATCCCGTGGTAGCGACGAACATTGTACAAAATTTTGTGTTATTACTTGTTGAAAATGTTGTATGAAAAAAATATCAGAAAGTTACGAAAAAGATACGAAGTTACGACAAGGTATCAAGTTACGAAAAATGTATGAAGCTACGAAAACGTACGAAGCTACGAAAAGGTACCAAATTACGAAAAACGTACGAAGTTACGAAAAGGTACGAAGTTACTTAAACGTATGAAGTTACGAAAAAGGTACGAAGTTACGAAAAGGTATCAAGTTACGAAAAGGTACGAAGCTACGAAAAGGTACAAAGTTACGAAATAAGTTACGAAAGACATTGGTTACGAAGATACCAAGTTACGAGATAGTAATTACGAAGATGTTACCAAATAAGTTACGAAAGACCTTGGTTACGAAGTTACAAAGTTACGAGATAGTAACGCCACCTATCGGGATAATTTATTATGACGTATAGTGATGCATTATATGAAAATAAAATGGCGAGAGTTTTCTATGGCTATAGGACGCGGACGTCGTAGAGAACACCCCAAGGACACTTCCGAAGGGTCACGTGACCTTTGGTCATTACGGGTGTTACACAACTTCCGGTTGTGCATGCGCACACCCAAGGGAACCCCGAAGGGGTCAAATGACCTTTGGTCACATCCGGTAGCCATGGTACTACTGTACTACTACTAAGAGAGAAAAAAACGCGGGAAAAACAGGGGAATGCGCAGAGCATACTTACGGTCAGGGCCACTTCCGGACAGGGCCTCTTCCGGTCACGTGACTTTGTCACTTCCGGTCAAAAGGCCCCACTAGGGCGGATATTGCGCAACTTGCGGTTGCGCATGCGCAAATCATACTTCCGGACAGGGCACGTGACTTATGTCACTTCCGATAGCACCACCTGAAATGATAACTGAGCTGTACCCATATACTACTATTATATTATATTTATAAACAATCAGATTTATTGGCAGGGTCACAACTTTTTTTCAGATAGACTAAGGCATGGCATAAACTTTTTTTGAAAATAAGATGGATGGACATAAATATTTTTGGTAGGAAAAAATAGCTATGTACCGGTTCATCCCCACAGGTAAATAATGGAAAAAAGTTTGTCATACAAAATGTGTTACACTCCTGTCATTTTTTACAACATATTTCGCTGGGAATTTTTTCTGGAAAGAGACATTTCAATGATATTTGTGGATACAAGAATATGATAATAATACTCTGTTATTGGCAGCAATAAGATTTAAAAAGACAAGGAGCACAACTACGGAAAGTTAAAAGGGAAAGGGGTCATTTTTTAATTAAAACTGTCCATATCCAATGTAAACAATCTGTGTTGCCAAGAAGCTTGGAATTGAGGGTGGATTTTCAAACGCACAGATGACCATATACTTGAGAAGACACTGAAAATAGAGTTATCTCCCATACCATAGGCCTACACCCTTAAATTGAGAAAATTGATTATTAATTTATTTGTGTTTTGTTTGTCTGGATTGTAAGATATTTTTAATTGGTCTCTCTCAATGGAATTTTACATTAGTCCCTTGTATGTTTGATGCCACCGACTGTGTCTTGAAAGGAACAGGAACTCCCGGAGTTCACCTCAGTTTGTTTTGTGTGGTTCGTGTTGCCCAATCTTTAATTTCTGTCTACTGTTTTGTAAATGATTGTTTGTCCTTTTCGCCACAATCGTGGCTGTCGTGGCTGTGATCGCTTGGTACTTGGATTAACTACCAATGCAATCAGTATCTATAGCAACTAAAGTTGTGAGTTCGAATCCTACCAAGGTGAAATGTATTCAATACAACATTATGTGGTAATGTTTGTTAGTGACTTGCGACAGGTCGGTGGTTTTCTCCGGGTACTTCGGTTTCCTCCGCCAATAAAACTGACCGCCACGATATCACTGAAATATTGTTAAAAGTGGCGTTAAACACCATATCTCTCCCTCCCTCTAATTTTAAATCGCTGTTCATTAACAACTTTCAATCGCCTATGTTAGTCAGATAATGATGAAATTATATAGACATTGTCATATTCATAGAACAGGTATTATTTTTTTCGCTGTAAAGTCCAAATAATTAACATTAGAATCAATTATAATTGTTGTACACACTTATCATTTATACCCTTTGTGTCAAATTTAAGGTTGACCTATTTTTACTTTTTATTTGTCGATATATTCTCAGAATTGTTTTGAAAACATCAACATACGCTATATAATTACATATAAATATATATATATATATATATATATATATACGTCTGAAAATTAAACCAAACAGTGTTAGAATTAGATTTTAGAGTTGTCAAATTTTTGTTCTTCCCTCGACGGGATTCGAACCCACACCATTGATACACTGCAGCACCATTCGCTTAGCCTTACGTCCAGCGCCCTAGACCACTCGACTACATCCACTCCCTATATATATATAGTTCTTATTCAATTTATTTGCCCACTTCTATTCCAAGAACAAGAATATACAGTAAGAGCACTTTTCACATTGTGCATCGATGCTATTATATTCTTTTTGACAAAAGATAATTAACGATCCCTTCTAGTACTTATGCTTGAGTAATTAGCTTCAGTAAATAAAGGAGTATACTGAAATTATATGATCGTGTACAAAAAAATGAAGAAAACAAAATACCACACTGTCGGCGGAACATTTCTAAAATCTAATAGAACAATCCTAGAAAGAGCCAAATTCGATACTCATAGCATAAATAAATGACCACTCACTCTCCTGGCTTGGTAAAGGCACTTCAATAAAAGGTGGCGGGTGTGAAACTAGTTTCAGGGACACACACAATTTCACTTTAATGTTATATAAGAATTACTAATGATATAGTTGCATTTACGGCAAGGTGTTTCACTCCATCTTCCAACTCCAAGGCCAAAATGCCTGCCCTCAAATGTGTTACTTCATCTCATAAATCTTAATTCATGATATACTCCGATTTCCTCTCGTATCTCACGAAAGTGCAAGAGTACACCCCTTTTTTAAATCATCGAAATTTACAAAAACCTTGTTGCTGTTGGGAAGGAAATTGTCTACATGTCATTTCCTATTCATATATATTCTTCTTCTTCTCACACTCTGATGCATGATCGCACTTTTGTCATGTTAAGGAAAGGTTTGATGTAGATCTGCGAATTTGAAAAGTAGAATACAACACTATTTCTTATTGTTCATCCTAGTTTGATAAAATGTGAAATTTGGGAAGTAAAATGCGCACATATCTCTTCAAAATTATTCAGAGCATGATTATCTTATTTAGAAAAGTAATTAAAATTGAATCTATTTACATTTCATATCCTACACTAGACACGAATATGGCTCTGTAAACGTTCACATTATATATACACAGCACCGTTTCCATCGTTACGTCTTCGTTCTTTGATCATAGTTCTTATTTATTTCTTGTATTTATGTCTAATTAAGTCACCTTTATAATTTGAAACATGAAATTATTAAATTCCACAAACCAATTTGAAAATATATTCATATTCGTATCCTTAACAGTAGGCACGAATGTGACTTTCTATATGTTTGCTATATAACGCTGTATTATTTCCCTCATAACTACGACATTCTTAGGTCAAACATCTTAATTTTTTTGTATTTCTGTTCATTATGTTTTATTGTTTTATTGTTTTATTGTTTTAAAGTTAAAATTACTAAATTTCTCCAGCCATTTTAAAAATATTATTCATATTCGTGAACTTGAATCATATTCGCGAATATGACTCATATTCGGTATTTAAACCGCTGCAAATGATCCAAAAAATAAATTTAATATTTTCTGAAAATATTGTAGTTCTAAATTTATTCTATAATCATCTTTTACTAATCTGTAACTAGAAAGTGATTTTTTTCTGGACACGCTTGAAAAAGGTGCTGTGTTTGTTTACACTACACTGTACATGTCGTCACGATTCATGGAATTGACGCAGTTGCAAATGAAATAGATGTAGTTTTGAAATTTTTTGACTTGGGAATGAAAATACAAGATTTTATTTAACAAAAACAAAACAAAGTAGCTTTTAATTAAATCTTTTTCATGAAAGTATTTACTTTCGTATCTATGTTGGCTTCCACATCCGGGTTTAAATGTCAGCGCCCCAACATCTTTAGTCTCGCGATCGAAAAAAGATCGCGAGACCGACGCGAGAAATAGTGCATCAGTATGTGGTCTACCGTAATAAGGACTAACGTCCTCTATTATGAGATTGTTTTAATTGACATTAGATGTTTAAGTAATATGGATTAGGCACAACCTACAGACGAGCATCGCATCTACGCATAGACATGTACATGTACAAATGGTAGTTTTGAGTTCTTTTCTTCATTATTCTTGATTATTTTTCTTTGTTCTCCATTTCGACTTACCCAGTTAATTCCATTGCAAAGGAGATTTTTTGGGCCGAGATATATCGGGGACGACTTTTTTTATGGGCCGAGATATATCGGGGACGACTTTTTTTAGGGGCGAAACAAGAAGGTCCAACGATTGTCCATTTTTTAAATAAATTAATCGTTTCGTGTAAAGAAGCTGTACGGATTCCTTTCTAAAAAATGTTGGGTTCTTTTTAAGCTGGATAGTTATTCTTTATTCAAATTAATAGGCTATTTCCAGTGATTCACTCCGATTGTTCATTCTATGCTGAGACTTAGAATCCACTTCCGGTCGGTATTGATCGTATATTGATTCATCTCCTTACACACATGTTGCTGTTTAGCTCGCATCTTGTGATGCTCCTACTAGCATGTATATACATAGTGATTCGGCAAATATCATGGGAATTTATATTTTTAGCACTTAATACACTTCTCACATATATTTTATAGATTTTTCTATTTATTTTATTCTATATTTTCTGAGAATATAATACACTTCTCACATATATTTTATATATTTTTCTATTGATTTTATTCTATATTTTATTTCTTCTTTTTACTTCTTTGTACGAATTAAACGTTAGAGAATACCGAAGGGACATTTTTATTTTGAAACTGTTCCGAAGAATAGTTTGAAGATAGCAAAGGGGTAATAAAAATCCGTAACTCGAAGAACAGAAAACACAATGGCCAAAAGAAAAAGTACAAAAGGACAAACAACGATCTACAAAACATACACATAAAACTGAAGATCGAGTAACACTAAAATCCGGGGGTGAACTCATGCGCCCTGGAATAATGAACAATTCCTTCCCACTTAGTGGCACCCGTCGGGTTATTCTAGTTACAAACCCTGGTATCGTTAATTATCTTTTGTTAAAAAAAATGTAATAGCATCGATGCCCAATGTTAAATGCAATCGACTTTATAACCTTGTTCTTGGAATAGAAGTGGGCAAATAAATTGAATTGAATAAGAACTATATCAATTCTATAGCGTATATTGATGTTTTCAAAACAATTATAAGAATACACTGTCGTCAAAGAGCTCTGGGCGGAATTGTTCTGTCATCTTCCGGTACAAGTCAATTAGGCATGTTTGACATACAGGCGACGACAAAAAGTAAGTATTATGATCATATAGTATTATTATATCTTGAATCCAGAAGATGTCGTTATCGGTCAATTAATTTTGTTTGTTTATTCCTATATGTTTCTGTGGTTAACTTAATAGATTACTCAGATATAGATAAAATGATGGACATAAACAATGAAAAATGCTAATAATGAGATTGAAATCATCAAATAAAGCTATAAAAAGTAGTCTATATTCGTAATTAAAGTACACAAACCCTTTGTAATGCTTATATACATGATGGTTTGCACTGGTGTGCCACCATGACTAGTTTTACACTTACTACAGTAAAAAACACAATGCTTATTTACGTACATTCGTTCCGGCTCTGTCAGCCACTACTTTCCGGTTGGGTCCCAAAAATTGTTTTTCAGTAGAACCGGTTTTGTCTATATAAAAAATTGAAGGAATAGCGAAAACAGCTCAATATCACAATTATGTTTCCTTTTTGTAATTTATTTAAGGTTCATTATAACACTTGTCAAGGATATGTTCGACTTGCAAATTGATAAAAAGAAAAAACAAAAAACAAAAAATTGTCTTCAATGAATAAAAGTTGTGAAAAAAACCATAGTCAAAATATTTTACATGTGGATGTTTTGTATAACATTAAAAGAAAGAAATACAAAACCACGGTTTGTGCAGAATTGGCATTCGCCAAGTCGCCTCCGAAAGAATGGTCATGATTTTGCATAGAACTTATAATTCCTTTTCTTTATTTGCTATGCAGTTGGATTATTGCAATATTCAAAGAGTGTTTGAACAAAAGTAGGAACTCTCACTGTTTATATAGATATCAAGTAACTTTTATTGTTTTGGATTAATTTTTGCTTTCAAATAATATATTGAAGGACAATAAGAAATTTTGATTAAAAAAAATAATAAGAATAAAACAAAAATAGGGAACTGCATCGGTAGCGTAATGGTTAGCGCTCTCTCCTCGAGTGCGATAGATTGTGAATACGAACTGCGGTCTTGTCAAACAAAAGAATATAAAATTGGTATGTGTTGCTTCTCCGCTAACAACGCAGCATTAAGGAGAAAGAGCAAAGACTGGTTGGCTCGGAATCAGAATAATGTGTCCGAGTGGAGCGACATATCTACCCAATGACTGTTGTTAGCTCACCTTGTCAAAGGCAATGTGAACTTTTACCATCACTTGGCGGCCGTCGTCCGTTGTCTTTCGTTCGTCGTCTGTCGTCCATTAACTATTCACATTTTAATCTTCTCCTCTGAAACGCCTCAACCAAATGAAGTGAAACTTAGTATGAAGCATCTATGGAAGGTCATCTGTAAGGATTACTCATTTCGTCCCGATCCGTTAACAAACATGGTCGCCACAAGCGATTCTTGTTTCTGATTGACAGATTTAAAAAAAATATTCTCCTCTAAAACTTCTTAGCCAAATGAACCGAAACTTGGTAGTAAGCAACTATGGAAGATCTTCTATAAAGATTGCACATTTCATCCCGATCCGTTGACAAACATGATTGGCCGATTTCTAGCAATCTTCTTCTCTGAAACTGCTTAGCCAAATGAGCCGAACTTTGGTGGTAAACACCTATAGAAGGTTCTGTCTGTATTAAGTTTCCTCAAAGCAGAATGAAAGGTGAACGACATAGGCTCCGATCACTGAGCCTCTATTTTCAGTGAGCAAAGCACGACCATTGTCGCATTACAACTTGTAACGAATGGTGCATTAATCGAGTACACCTAACATTTTCTTTGTATACAAACTGCCAAAATCGTCCGTGCGGAAAGGAATTCAATACTACAGCCTTTGTTAATTTGCTTATCTATAATGTCAATGTAAACATTATACTGTGAAGAAACTTAAATATCGTATCCATGAAGTTATTTCCACAGAGTGACTTACTTCGTTATCAACGAGAATAAAACTAAAATATTGCGTTATAAAAAGAATCTCCCACTACTCAATTGATGCGCCTGGACAGCTACTTAAAGTGAGTGTAGCGTATTGAGCACCAACCGTGATGTCAGTGCCACAAAAAGCATTAAAAAAAATCAAGTGTAGCAATTTAACATAGAAATAACGATTTTTTATTGTACAAAGTAGCTGAAATTAGCAGCCACGGCGAATATTCATACTATGGGTCAGTATTTATCGCCTTTGAGATATTTCCTAATCATAGCTACCCCGGTATTGTTAAATTGCAATATAATGCTCAATAACAATACGATCAGTGGTATTTACATACTGACAAACCCGGTTATTTATAAATGACCCAACCGGTTTGTAAATACATGTTTACATTTTGACCAAGCCGGATTTCAGAAACATCTGTTGACATCATGTTTTAGGGTATAACTAGTTACTAATTGACTTTTCATCAACAAAATAGTATTTTTAAGTAAAATCAATCATTCATCAATATTTTTTTTCTTTTTGGGCAACATTTAATTCATTCGTAAATGCAAGATATAGCGATATTTCAGTTGATTGTAATGATTTTGAAGCCGGATACCTTATAACTTATAGAGAAATCTAATTTTACACTGCAAAAATAAATGATATTTGAACAAAAAATTAAATTAATAATAATAACAATCATAAAGCATCATAATTCAAAACATTATATACACAGTATATTTATAAATACTTACGATAATATCCGTGTCTGCTTTAAAAATACCGCCTTAAAATATCCCGGATGTTGACCAAACATTTTCGATCGGAGCTCTTTGACGACAGTGGAATATATCGACAAATAAAAAATAAAAATCGGTCAACCTTAAATTTGACACAAAGGGTATAAATGATAAGTGTACATGTGTACAACAATTATAATTGATTCTAATGTTAATTATTTGGATTTTACAGCGAAAACATTAATATCGGTTCTTTGAATATGACAATGTCGGTAAACAATTCCATCATCATCTGATTTTTTTATTTTAATTTGGAACAGTTCTGGCAGTGTGGTATTTGTAGTTTTTCATTTTATTAGTTTGGTTTGGTTTGGTTTTATGGTGTTTAACGCCACTTTCAACAATATTTCAGTTATATTGTTGCGGTCAGTTTTATTGGTGGAGGAATCCAGAGTAACCGGAGAAAACCACCAACCTGTCTGTCGCAAGTCACTGTCAATCTCATTTTATCAGACTTCTATATATTTAAAAATGGAATGTCTAACAGCCTTCCAATTTCCCCGAGGTAAAATATATATTTGTGTAATTAAAAATGTTAAATATCAAAATGTATATAAACGGCTTAAAATTAAGCTGGATTAGAATAATTATAAAAAAAAGATCTTAAAATAACAAAATTATTGTTATCTTCTGAAAAAATAGATATTACACAGCTATTAAACTCAGGGCATAAAATACAACTAAAAAATCCTTTTTAGGAAGAAGTTTTCAATGCATGGAGAGAACTGCAATTAAAATTACAAATAGACCAATTAAATATAAATACTTGTAATATTTGGAATAATGAAAACATTAAGGTGGATATCAAACAGTTTTTTATAAGGATTGGGCAAAAAGGGGTGTTTACATGATAAATGATGTGTTGGATGAAACTGGAAAAATAATGTCATTTCAAAAGTTTCAGGACACCTATAATATACAAACAAACTTTCTTACTTATCATGGTGTTATTACAGCAATAAGCTTTTACAATAAAAAATCAAATATGCTTATTAATGATTTAGAAAAACTAAATCGACCACTAATTCCAAACATCATTAAAATGTTTATGAAATCTCAAAAAAGATCAAAAGACATGTACCATATTTTAGATTCAAATTTAATAAAATTAAAATGTGAAGAAAAATGGACGGAAGCTCTAAATGTAATTTTAAATTGGAAAGAAATGTATCGTTTGCCTTTCATTACAACAAAAGTTCAAAACTACAGTGGTTTCAATATAGAATTATTCACAGAATTCTAGGTACAAATAGTTTATTGTATAAAATAAATCAAAAACCAAATGATAAATGTAGTTTCTGTTTAGAAGAAGTAGAAACAATTGAACATATATTTTGATCATGTAATAAAATATCTAAACTTTGGGAAGACTTAAATAACTGGATTTTTGAAAAAAAATGAACTAGAACTGCCATTAAATTTGACTATAATTTTATTTGGAATAACAGACAAATCTATAAAAAAAAAAAAATAAAAAAATAAAAAAAAAAAACTGTATGAAAAATTTAATAATCCTACTTACTAAGTTTTATATATACATAGCAAAGTGAAATACTGAGCAGGTTCATTTAAAAGCATTACAATCATCAAATACAAACATAACATCTAAGGTTGCCTTTCTTCACTGAATACATTTAAGCAAAAACAGACAATCATGAAAGGCACATACTTGATGTTGACATTCATTCGGATGCATGATCTAGCAGGTCGGAGGGTTAATCTCTTTCGATTACTTCACTGGCACGCGTATGAATAATTAAACGCGGGGCTTTAGCAGACGAAAAGTTTGTCAAAAATACTATTTCAATTCTTCAAAAGAAAATTCTTAATATGATATACAAAAACAAGATATGATTATAATCTAACGATTATGAAGTCTCCAAACCGGCCACTAACAACCGGTTTAAAAATTAAATTAAAAGCTATCTTTGAAATCGAACAATGTTGAATTTTTGCAGTATTGTGGCGGCCATTTTGAAAATGGAGACCGGTAGAAATTTTTCGATGTCGGGAATCAATTCAGGTCATCATAATCTGCCTACATATGAAATTTCGTTGAAATCGAACAATGTTGAATTTGTTCGGTATTGTGGCGGCCATTTTGAAAATGGCGACCGGTAGAAATTTTTCGATGTCAGGAATCAATTCGGGATATCATAATCTACCTACATATGAAATGTCGTTGAAATCGGACAATGTTGAATTTGTGCGGTAGTGTGGCGGCCATTTTAAAAATGGCTACCGGTAGAAATTTTTCAATGGTGGGAATCAATTCGGGACATCATTTTCTACCCACATATCAAATGTTGATGATATCGGACAATGTTTAATTTTTGCGGCCATTTTGAAAATGGCGACCGCTAGAAATTTGTCAATGTCGGGAATAAATTCGGGATATCATAATCTACCCACATGAAATGTTGAAATCGGACAATGTTGAATTTGTGCGGTATTGTAGCGGCCATTTTGAAAATGGCGACCGCTAGAAATTGTTCAATGTCGGGAATCAATTTGGGACATCATTATCTACCCACATATCAAATTTTTATGATATCGGACAATGTTTAATTTTTGCGGCCATTTTGAAAATGGCGACCGCTAGAAATGTTTCAATCTGGGGGAGGATAATCCTAATGGCTTTAGTCACCTATGTCTGGGGGAGGATAACCCTAATGGCTTTAGTCACCTATGTCTGGGGGAGGATAATCCTAATGGCTTTAGTCACCTATGTCTGGGGGAGGATAATCCTAATGGCTTTAGTCACCTATGTCTGGAGGAGGATAATCCTAATGGTTTTAGTCACCTATGTCTGGGGGAGGATAATCCTAATGGCTTTAGTCACATATGTCTGGGGGAGGATAATCCTAATGGCTTTAGTCACCTATGTCTGGGGTAGGATAATCCTAATTTGGTAGAAAATACAAACATTTACAGGAAAAGCAATGTGTTCTTGATTCTTAGTTCTGCTGTTAAAACAATGCCACTGCGTAGGATGTATACAAATGTTATAAACCTGGACTTATACCACGACGTCCTTCATTGGCTATATAAATAATACCGTGATAAAACTCCCGATATATTTTAATTCGCACATGCGTATTGACGATCAAATTATAAACATCATTCCTAAGTAAATTCATGAATTCATACAGGACCGTGGTGCATACAAAGATAAAAATTCTCGAATGGTTTTGTGAAATATCATTTTTTCCGAAAAAATAGACAATTATCTATCGACTTTGTTGTTTGTAATTTGCCGTCTTCCGGTGACGTAGTTTACAAGGAACGCTGATAACCTGGTTACTCATTTATTTGACGATTTTGTGAGCTGTTTACTTGTTTAAGTAGCTAAATGCAAAATGCCATCAAATAGTTGGAAAATACCAGTAATGTAATTGCATCACCGTCTAGTTATACATGTAGGAAAACCAACTGTAAACATTAAGGTTAGTGGATTGTGTTATTACATGCATTTCCATTATTACTGACTTCCACTTCAAAATATAAGTTAGATTTTTCCTACTAGAATCGAAATAATTCATGGAAGCCATAGTTTGTATAACGTTTTAACATAAGTAACATTGTTGCATTTTATCTCTCGCTTTTGCTAGGGATACAATATTTACGAAAATAATGTTACTCATGTTAAAATTGGATTCAAACTATGGCTTCCATGAATTATTTCTTAAGTGAAGACGTTACGTGGTGGGAAAATTAAGGCCATAGAAGACTGTCTGATATATTACATTGCAAACTGGATGTACATGTAATAGCTGTATATAATGGCACCAATAACGTATCTGATGGAGGGGCAGTGTAAATAAGATACTAGTATAGTAAATGATTGCAAAGTGAATATTGACACCAAAATTGCAACAAAAATCATCTTGTCGTCAATACTGTCAAGACCAACTAACTTAAACGCGAACCAAATGAATCCATGTTAAAATCTCCAACAAACTTATGGCTACAATGAATATTCTTAATTCTAATATGACGTCCTTCAAAGCTTTGAGTCCAAACCCGTGGTAAAAATAATATTAATCTATGACCGATTAAATTTATGACGTCATCGACAATTTATAACGATATTTTACTAATTTTGACATATTAGAATCGAAATAATTCATGGAAGCCATATGTATATATTGTTTTTACCACGGGTAGGTCTTTATGTCAGCTTTTTACCAATCGCTAGCGCTCGGGGTAAAACTTCGTGACATAAAGGCCTACCCGTGGTAAAAACAATATATACATATGGCTTCCATGAATTATTTCTTAATCAATAATGTCCACGTATGTCTTAGAAACGTAAGTAAGGTCCTCTGGAAGCATATTAGGTGTAATCAATGGACACCAGATCTTATGTTAAAACTCCGTGCAGAACCGTTAAAATGACGTACAATGCAGAGCTTTGAAAAATGAACACCAGGCCGATTGTTCGGTTATAATGATGAACTTATTCGTCTCAACCGGTTTAATGCCGCTACTGTTTTGTGCCTGTCTCAAGTCAGGATCTGGATGTTCATAGGAATATCTTATTTTCTCTTGCATTCAGTGATTTGAGGTGAGAAGTGGTTGTTTGTTTTATTGATATCGGTTACTGGGGGTCATCCACCAAATTTCTTTCGACAGACGTCGCTGTTGTTCCATAAGTGGTTAGCGGAACGTTTTAATCTCGATGACGCTTGAATTGTTAACGTTAGGTACACGGACACGTCAATATAAAATGCCTTTATAACATGAATAGGAAAATTCTGTACATTTCGTTCACAAACAAAATTGTTCTCACGACTTTTTTTTATAATATAAATTATAACATTATTGTACAAGTTAGATAAACTACTATGAAACAAAAGAAGTTACCCGTATTGCGGGATATTCAATACGGGCCGCTTCTTTTTTTTAATAGTACTGTATCTTATACTTACAACCATTGCGCTGGAACAGTTGACTACAGAACGACAGGGATATTAGGTTATTAATTAAATTCCTAACGGTGTATACGTGTATCACATTTCATTTCTTTGTATTAGCATTAGGGGAAAAGGGTGTATTTTATTCTGATAAAAAGATTTCGATGCTACATTTTTGTACCTGAAAAAAAAATGCACTCTGAAACAGAATTGTTGTTCTGGGAAAAAATTGTCCCTTTATGACTAATAATAAAAATCTGGGTAAAAGGATAAAATATCAAAACCATACATGTACAATACACAGGAACACAACAAATTCATTTATAGCTCATAGGCAGTAATATACAATTTTCAACAAACACAGAAAAAGAACAAGTAATAATAAAAAAAACTTGCAACAATGAACAAATATAATTTCTGTGTGCATAGACACCTTTTCAAGTAGCATAGTTGGTACTTTATATCATTTATATCATATCAAAAAAAGTTTATTCAAAATAAATATAAAAACAGCCAATAATAACAAATTAATAGCAATAATAAATGTATGTTTGTAATTAACAATCCAAAGGGAACACATTTATGATTATTTTCAAAAAAATTTCAGCAAACAATATTCTTCATCTGTATGATATATCCAGTTTACGGAAAGGGAAAACTTAATTGACCTTCCCTACCTAGATCAACGATTTCTATAGTAGTTCTACTATACAAATCCTTGCCTAGATGATCACAGTTTTTATTTTTGAAACATATTTTCCTTTTCTCATTTTTGTTTCAATTTTTAGTTTAAGCCACACAAAAAAAATCTTTTTAGATTCCCATCCCCTCCCTTCCCACTTTTTACCATTAAATTCACGATTTTCTATTTTCAATCAATTCATTTTCAAAATTTAACAAATTCTTCATTAGGCTATATATCCATATTTCCCCCTTACCTGGATAGGCGGGAAAATGGCTATTTAGTTTCCCCCCCGGAAAAATGGCTATATAGCCATTTCTCTCCCCTTGGCAAATAGGGGGGAAATGGCTATATAGTAGTTTTTCCCCCAAAATTATGTTGGGATATCAAAACGAAGTAATCACTTCCAAAGGGTACATTAATGTCAAAAAAACATGCAACAGATTATCAGGGACCCGCCACATAGTGGCGAACGCCCTATACTGATCGCTCTGTCCGTTCGTTCGAAACACATTCGTGTCCGCAGTCATTTCTCTATTCTATAATAGATGGATGAAACTTTGCATGATTGTTAACTACTATTAGAAGGTGTGTCGCATATCATATTCTTGTTTGTCCTCCTAAAGTCAAGGTCTCAAACTTTTCATTTCATGGGACCCCTATATGAAGTATATATCTCTCAGAAGGTACGATATTCCAGAGCTTGTGGTTCATATCAGGATTTCCTTGATAGAGGGTTGCTGCTAACAAGGAAGCTACTGAAGCAAGGGTTCCTTTTGGTAAAGTTGAAGTCATCACTTCGAAAATTTTACGGCTGCCACCATGACTTGGTTGACCGTTTTGGAATATCTGTGTCACAAATGACCACGGATATGTTCCACTTGTCGTAAACACTTCCCGGTCCTTTCCTCATTCACGACTTATTACCGGATTTGTAACTAGATTAACACGACGGGTGCCACTAGTGGAGCAGGAACTGCTTACCCTTCCGGAGCACCTGGGTTCACCCCCGGTTTTTAGTGGGGTTCGTGTTACTCGATCTTTAGTTTTATATGTATGTTTTCCCGATCGTTGTTTGTCCTTTTGTGCTTTTATTTTTGGCCATTGTGTTGTCTGTTCTTCGATATACGTTTTCTGATTGCCCCTTTGGTATCTTCAAACTCTTCTTGTGAACTACATAAAATCGTGTCCGCTCTAATTATTGTAGAGGGATGATATTTTGTGATTGTTAACCACTTTGAGAAGGTCTTACTTAATTCATTTTTGTCCTTCAAAGGTCAAGGTCTCAAACTTAGGGTTTTTGATGGGACGATAATGTTGGTGCCCCAACAGATTCTTTAGACATTGACTTTATTTTGCAACGGCGGGGTCCTTATAGATAGTTTCCATCTTCATGTCATCTAGTTATTATTATTATTAGTAGTAGTAGTAGTAGTAGTAGTACATTGTATTAGTATTAGTATTATCTTATATTAGGGGCGATATTGGTCGAGGCTTGACATAGCATGTGGTATAAGTTTGATCATGTATAACTCATGTATAACTATAGCACCCGAGTAGGGATGCGATATAGGGTAGGCGATACATGTCTTACAAAGTCATGCATCATGCATATTAAAAATGTATATGTATTTTACTTTAAGTATATAAATAATAATAATAATAATAATAGTGATAATAATAATAATAATAATAATAATAAAAATGAATAAATGTTTTCTTAACGCAAATAAATCATAAATTATATATAATAAATTAGAAATAACATTTAGGGGGAAAACCCACTATATAGCCATTTTTTCCGGGAGGGAAATTCTACTATATAGCCATCCCCCCCCCCCCCGATAAGGAAGGGAGAAAGATGGCTATATAGCCAATGATCCGGGGGGAAAGATGGTTATATAGCCATTTTTCCGGGTGGAAAGATTGCTAGGGAGAAAAATGGCTCTAGAACACCGTCATTAGGTTAACGCTAAGATACAAGTGTCTTTGTGATTCAAACGCACAATTAACCACTTATGGAACAGTAGTGTCACCAAACGGGAGAAGCGGTGAATGATTCCTATTGTTGACCATCACTGTTGAAACTTTCTTTGTGTTATTGATATTGGTGTAATTGTTGACCATCACTGTTGAAATTTTCTTTTTATGAATAAGAAACTAATTACGTAGGAATCGAGTGGTCAGTTGGGTGGGTGTGACTCAATAATATAGTTATCTAACAACAAACTTACGGTATTGATATCGTCACGGCTTCGAAGTCCAAGTTGTACTTTTCCATTATAAACATAGTCTTCGTCACTTGCCATAGTGTTAATAAACAGTGAACATTCAAGATGACCTCTGTTGTATGTGAAAGATTTACAACTTCCATGATCATAGCATTCTCCTGTACATTGTTTTTGTCCTATTGTTGTCAAGTCTAACAAACTCGTTAAATTCTCACATTTTATTAAAATTATATGAGAGAACAACAGTAAATGAGTTGATAGAAAAATACTCCAGTTCCAATTCATCTTTCAACTTGTACTAAACCTTTTCTTTTAATTTAAATATATTTTGTATAACGTCCGTCTACATTCCGCCCATTTCCTTGCTATGCGATATTATGCTTTTATTTGGGTAATTATTCAATAATTGTCAATACGATATGACGCCGTGATTCCCAAAGTTTGTTACTAATCGTTGATAAATGATATCTTGAAATTCATAAAAATTCAACTTTAAGGTTCAATAATGTGTTCATCGGAAATTGAAAAATGATTTATTCATGGAAGCAGTTTTACACATGGGGAAATACATATAATTCAATACAAATTTTAAAAAGAATGATATTTTCTAACATTGCAAATCAATTAAATTTCTTAATTGAATCTGATAATGATTTGTAGTTTGTATCGGAAACAAAACACCATGCGTACTCTCATAAATAAGTACAATACAGGCTTAAACAAAACACCATGTGTTCTCTCATTAATAAGTACAATACAGGCTTAAGCAAAACACCATGCGTTCTCTCATTACTAAGTACAATACAGGCTTAAACAAAACACCATGTGTTCTCTCATTAATAAGTACAATACAGGTTAAAGCAAAACATCATGCGTTCTCTCATTACTAAGTACAATACAGGCTAAAACAAAACACCATGTGTTCTCTCATTAATAAGTACAATACAGGTTAAAGCAAAACATCATGCGTTCTCTCATTACTAAGTACAATACAGGCTAAAAAAAAAAACCATGCGTACTCTCATTAATAAGTACAATACAGGCTAAAACAAAACACCATGCGTTCTCTCATTAATAAGTACAATACAGGCTTAAACAAAACACCATGCGTTCTCTCATTAATAAGTACAATACAGGCTTAAACAAAACACCATGTCTTCTCTCATTAATAAGTACAATACAGGCTTAAACAAAACGCCATGCGTACTCTCATTAATAAGTACAATACAGGTTTAAACAAAGCACCATGTGTACTCTCATTAATAAGTACAATACAGGCTTAAACAAAACACCATGCGTACTCTCATTAATAAGTACAATACAGGCTAAAACAAAACACCATGCGTTCTCTCATTACTAAGTACAATACAGGCTAAAACAAAACACCATGTGTTCTCTCATTAATAAGTATAATACAGGCTTAAACAAAACACCATGCGTTCTCTCATTAATAAGTGCAATACAGGCTTAAACAAAGCACCATGTGTTCTCTCATTAATAAGTTAAAAAAAGGCTAAAGCAAAGCACCATGTGTACTCTCATTAATAAGTACAATGCAGGCTAAAACAAAACACCATGTGTTCTCTCATTACTAAGTACAATACAGGCTAAAACAAAACATCATGCGTTCTCTCATTACTAAGCACAATACAGGCTAAAACAAAACACCATGCGTTCTCTCATTAATAAGTACAATACAGGCTTAAACAAAACACCATGCGTACTCTCATTAATAAGTACAATACAGGCTTAAACAAAGCACCATGTGTACTCTCATTAATAAGTACAATACAGGATAAAACAAAACATCATGCGTTCTCTCATTAATAAGTACAATACAGGCTTAAACAAAACACCATGTGTACTCTCATTAATAAGTACTATACAGGCTAAAACAAAACATCATGCGTTCTCTCATTACTAAGTACAATACAGGCTAATACAAAACACCATGCGTTCTCTCATTAATAAATACAATACAGTCTAAAACAAAACACCATGCGTATTCTCATTAATAAGTGCAATACAGGCTTAAACAAAACACCATGCGTATTCTCAATAATAAGTACAATACAGGCTAAAACAAAACACCATGCGTTCTCTCATTAATAAGTACAATACAGGCTAAAACAAAACACCATGTGTTCTCTCATTAATAAGTATAATACAGGCTTAAACAAAACACCATGCGTTCTCTCATTAATAAGTGCAATACAGGCTTAAACAAAGCACCATGTGTTCTCTCATTAATAAGTTAAAAAAAGGCTAAAGCAAAGCACCATGTGTACTCTCATTAATAAGTACAATGCAGGCTAAAACAAAACACCATGTGTTCTCTCATTACTAAGTACAATACAGGCTAAAACAAAACATCATGCGTTCTCTCATTACTAAGCACAATACAGGCTAAAACAAAACACCATGCGTTCTCTCATTAATAAGTACAATACAGGCTTAAACAAAACACCATGCGTTCTCTCATTAATAAGTACAATACAGGATAAAACAAAACATCATGCGTTCTCTCATTAATAAGTACAATACAGGCTTAAACAAAACACCATGTGTACTCTCATTAATAAGTACTATACAGGCTAAAACAAAACATCATGCGTTCTCTCATTACTAAGTACAATACAGGCTAATACAAAACACCATGCGTTCTCTCATTAATAAATACAATACAGTCTAAAACAAAACACCATGCGTATTCTCATTAATAAGTGCAATACAGGCTTAAACAAAACACCATGCGTATTCTCAATAATAAGTACAATACAGGCTTAAACAAAACACCATGCGTTCTCTCATTACTAAGTACAATACAGGCTTAAACAAAACACCATGCGTACTCTCATTAATAAGTACAATACAGGTTTAAACAAAACACCATGCGTTCTCTCATTACTAAGTACAATACAGGCTTAAACAAAACATCATGCGTACTCTCATTAATAAGTACAATACAGGCTTAAACAAAACACCATGCGTTCTCTCATTAATAAGTACAATACAGGCTAAAACAAAACACCATGTGTTCTCTCATTACTAAGTACAATACAGGCATAAACAAAACATCATGCGTTCTCTCAATACTAAGTACAATACAGGCTTAAACAAAACACCATGCGTACTCTCATTAGTAAGTACAATACAGGCTTAGACAAAACACCATGTGTTCTCTCATTAATAAGTACAATGCAGGCTAAAACAAAACACCATGTGTTCTCTCATTAATAAGTATAATACAGGCTAAAACAAAACATCATGTGTTCTCTCATTACTAAGTACAATACAGGCTTAAACAAAACACCATGCGTACTCTCATTAATAAGTACAATACAGGCTTAAACAAAACACCATGCGTTCTCTCATTACTAAGTACAATACAGGCTTAAACAAAGCATCATGCGTTCTCTCATTACTAAGTACAATACAGGCTTAAACAACACACCATGCGTACTCTCATTAATATGTACAATACAGGCTTAAACAAAGCACCATGTGTACTCTCATTAATAAGTACAATACAGGATAAAACAAAACACCATGCGTTCTCTCATTACTAAGTACAATACAGGCTTAAACAAAACACCATGTGTTCTCTCATTAATAAGTACAATACAGGCTCAAACAAAACATCATGCGTTCTCTCATTACTAAGTACAATACAGGCTAATACAAAACACCATGCGTTCTCTCATTAATAAATACAATACAGGCTAAAACAAAACACCATGCGTATTCTCATTAATAAGTACAATACAGGCTTAAGCAAAACACCATGCGTATTCTCATTAATAAGTACAATACAGGCTTAAACAAAACACCATGCGTTCTCTCATTAATAAGTACAATACAGGCTTAAACAAAACACCATGCGTTCTCTCATTACTAAGTACAATACAGGCTTAAACAAAACACCATGCGTTCTCTCATTACTAAGTACAATACAAGCTTAAACAAAACACCATGCGTACTCTCATTAATAAGTACAATACAGGCTTAAACAAAACACCATGCGTACTCTCATTAATAAGTACAATACAGGCTAAAAACAAAACACCATGCGTACTCTCATTAATAAGTACAATAGAGGCTAAAACAAAACACCATGCGTTCTCTCATTAATAAGTACAATACAGGCTTAAACAAAACACCATGCGTTCTCTCATTAATAAGCACAATACAAGCTTAAACAAAGCACCATGTGTACTCTCATTAATGAGTACAATACAGGCTTAAACAAAACACCATGCGTTCTCTCATTAATAAGTACAATGCAGGCTAAAACAAAACACCATGCTTTCTCTCATTAATAAGTACAATACAGGCTTAAACAAAACACCATGTGTTCTCTCATTAATAAGTACAATACAGGCTAAAACAAAACACCATGTGTTCTCTCATTAATAAGTATAATACAGGCTAAAACAAAACACCATGTGTTCTCTCATTACTAAGTACAATACAGGCTTAAACAAAACACCATGCGTACTCTCATTAATAAGTACAATACAGGCTTAAACAAAACACCATGCGTTCTCTCATTACTAAGTACAATACAGGCTTAAACAAAGCATCATGCGTTCTCTCATTACTAAATACAATACAGGCTTAAACAACACACCATGCGTACTCTCATTAATATGTACAATACAGGCTTAAACAAAGCACCATGTGTACTCTCATTAATAAGTACAATACAGGATAAAACAAAACATCATGCGTTCTCTCATTACTAAGTACAATACAGGCTTAAACAAAACACCATGTGTACTCTCATTAATAAGTACAATACAGGCTCAAACAAAACATCATGCGTTCTCTCATTACTAAGTACAATACAGGCTAATACAAAACACCATGTGTTCTCTCATTAATAAATACAATACAGGCTAAAACAAAACACCATGCGTATTCTCATTAATAAGTACAATACAGGCTTAAACAAAACACCATGCGTATTCTCATTAATAAGTACAATACAGGCTTAAACAAAACACCATGCGTTCTCTCATTAATAAGTACAATACAGTCTTAAACAAAACACCATGCGTTCTCTCATTACTAAGTACAATACAGGCTTAAACAAAACACCATGCGTTCTCTCATTACTAAGTACAATACAAGCTTAAACAAAACACCATGCGTACTCTCATTAATAAGTACAATACAGGCTTAAACAAAACACCATGCGTACTCTCATTAATAAGTACAATACAGGCTAAAAACAAAACACCATGCGTACTCTCATTAATAAGTACAATAGAGGGTAAAACAAAACACCATGCGTTCTCTCATTAATAAGTACAATACAGGCTTAAACAAAACACCATGCGTTCTCTCATTAATAAGCACAATACAAGCTTAAACAAAGCACCATGTGTACTCTCATTAATGAGTACAATACAGGCTTAAACAAAACACCATGCGTTCTCTCATTAATAAGTACAATGCAGGCTAAAACAAAACACCATGTGTTCTCTCATTAATAAGTACAATACAGGCTTAAACAAAACACCATGCGTTCTCTCATTACTAAGTACAATACAGGCTTAAACAAAGCATCATGCGTTCTCTCATTACTAAGTACAATACAGGCTTAAACAACACACCATGCGTACTCTCATTAATAAGTACAATACAGGCTTAAACAAAGCACCATGTGTACTCTCATTAATAAATACAATACAGGCTCAAACAAAACATCATGCGTTCTCTCATTACTAAGTACAATACAGGCTTAAACAAAACACCATGTGTACTCTCATTAATAAATACAATACAGGCTCAAACAAAGCATCATGCGTTCTCTCATTACTAAGTACAATACAGGCTAATACAAAACACCATGCGTTCTTTCATTAATAAATACAATACAGGCTAAAACAAAACACCATGCGTATTCTCATTAATAAGTACAATACAGGCTTAAACAAAACACCATGTGATCTCTCATTAATAAGTACAATACAGGCTTAAACAAAACACCATGCGTTCTCTCATTACTAAGTACAATACAGGCTTAAACAAAACACCATGCGTTCTCTCATTACTAAGTACAATACAGTCTTAAACAAAACACCATGCGTACTCTCATTAATAAGTACAATACAGGCTTAAACAAAACACCATGCGTACTCTCATTAATAAGCACAATACAGGCTTAAACAAAGCACCATGTGTACTCTCATTAATAAGTACAATACAGGCTTAAACAAAACACCGTGCGTACTCTCATTAATAAGTACAATACAGGCTAAAACAAAGCACCATGTGTACTATCATTAATAAGTACAATACAGGATTAAACAAAACACCGTGCGTACTCTCATTAATAAGTACAATACAGGCTAAAACAAAACACCATGCTTTCTCTCATTAATAAGTACAATACAGGCTTAAACAAAACACCATGTGTTCTCTCATTAATAAGTACAATACAGGCTTAAACAAAACACCATGTGTTCTCTCATTAATAAGCACAATACAAGCTTAAAGGGATATTGTCTACCAGCTGCGTAATTTTTTCATACCCAAAATTATTGTCGATTTCCGTACTGACCTTCATAAAATGAAGATTAAACACCGAATTATTGACGAATACGCACCGAAACGTTGTTTTTTCGACTAAAAAAGCTGACCATCGTTACCGGAAGCTAATTAATTATGCACTGACCTGGGCGAGGCCAACTCTATTTATTTATCTATTTGTATGCCAGTAGCCCGGACGCTGCAGCATGGATATTGAGGTAAGTTTCTATAAAAGTTGAGGAAAAAAGCTATATGCGAACCGATTGTATCTAAAAGACGTAGAAAAAATAATTTCTGTATCAGGAATAGATTTTCTTTGATGAAAACTACATGCCTTAACAGATTCAGACGATATTTCCACGATAACCATTGAAAACATGCCAGGAGGTACCCCATGGGGACAAATTGTTTCGTAGCAACTACGTATTTTCGATCGGAAATTTTTGCCGGCCTTAAAAATAACTAAATTAGTTTTTTTCCTCATATAAATTATGAAGTTGTTCCCCGAGATTTTGATACACATGTTAAATTAATTTATTTTAGCCAGTTTTACCGACAATATGAAAACAGAGACATACATGTAGAACACAGTGTCTGATGAAAACGAATGACGTAGCCAGTGTTGTTTTATTTGTTAATTGACTGGAATGTTTCAGAGAAATTTGGGCTGGATTAAAAACAAAAGAGACCTTCTTCTAGTTCCACAAGACAGTTGCTGCAAAATAATATGGGACTGACCATTTACCTTGACGGGGGCTATGTCACGTTTTTTCGCCGTAGAAATTTTTTTTTCAGACGCCACAAAAATCATATTTTCTTATTTTCCGGCGAAGTGCCAATCTAATTAAAACAAGGTGAACTGTGAGCTAATGCTCACTTATGATACCCCTGCCACTTCCCATGATATGGGGTACCTATATGAAACTTGTGACCAAATGTCAAATTTCTGCCATCAATAGTTGCTGAGAAAAATGCGACGAAAAATATCTTGGAAGGACGGACGAACAGACAGACAGAGGTAAAACAGTATACCCCCGTCCCCCTTCGGGGAGCGAGTGTATAATTAGATCTACGTACACGAGCGACCAAAAAAAAAAAGATAGAAAATAGGGAGCAAGTGCGCAGATCTAATTTTAATTAGATTGGCGAAGTGCCGGAATAATTTTGTATATGATTATACTGTGAAAATGTCATGTCGGAATATTTTTTTTCTCTCCTGTTCAGCCAAATTTTTTTCTTCAAGATTCAGAATCAAAATAATTTTTTAGGAAAAAACCACGTAAAATTAATATTGAATAGCTGGAGGGGTAAATTTATAAAAAAAAAGTGCAAGACCAAAATGGTTCTCCCATAAACCCACAAACAAATGAAATAAAACTGTGGTCATAAGAAAGTCCCATGAGAAAATCTTTCCTTCCAAAATAAGACTTTTTTTTATTTCTCTAAACTGAATTTGTGCAAACTATTTCACTTATAATGAATTATATTTTTTTTTAAATAGAGCTCATTTTTTCTAGATGAATGTATAACCATCTGTCTTTACTCTGTTTTTTTATTAAATCTCTTGTCTTTATTACAGGACTTTGATCGGATTGTCCTTGATGAGGCAGTGTTGGGGGATGTTAGAATGTTTCGAGAGGAACTTGTAGTAATGCTGTAATGTAGTACAAGAATGTTGTGAAAAATCCGTCTTGGTCTTTTTTTACTAATTTCTTTTTTCTAGTAATATACCAACCGCCCCCGCGTATGCAGCTTACACTTCACAGCTCGTACCTCTATGCTCTAGCTTGCAATTTGTATTAATAAAAACGTAGATATCAAATTTAGTGCGCACGACGCGTTTCTGGAATAACCTTCATCGGGTATGCTCAAATTCTAGAGATTTGACAGCCAAATAATTTAAAGTTTTATGAGCAATAAATGCGCCTAAAGAGGATATCTGAAATCGGCTAAGATCACTTATGACTGAGGTAGGAGAACCTTAGTTTTATTAATAATTACATTATTTAAGAACTGTAAATTTCAGTAATAAATATATCTAATAGACTTTGTTGCCATGTCACCGTCTCCCGAGTACTAAACCATTAGGTCAATGATTTATAAAGAATCGTCCCATCTTATCATTCAAACATGTTTTATAGGAAGGTCTCGACATCTTGTTTAAAGGTATTGGCATCAGCGCAAGACCACTACCCCACGCCAGCTATATAAGAATATAACAATCATCGCACGAAATGACCAAAATCCCTATATATATATAATAATACTAAGACGGGTAACAGCAGAATTTTAACTAGCTCACTTCAATCCCTATAAATATAATAATACTAAGACGGGTAACAGCAGAATGTTAACTAGCTCACTTCAATCCCTATATATATAATAATACTAAGACGGGTAACAGCAGAATTTTAACTAGCTCACTTCAATCCCTATATATATAATAATACTAAGACGGGTAACAGCAGAATTTTAACTAGCTCACTTCAATCCCTATATATATAATAATACTAAGACGGGTAACAGCAGAATTTTAACTAGCTCACTTCAATCCCTATATATATAATAATACTAAGACGGGTAACAGCAGAATTTTAACTAGCTCACTTCAATCCCTATGTATATAATAATACTAAGACGGGTAACAGCAGAATTTTAACTAGCTCACTTCAATCCCTATATATATAATAATACTAAGACGGGTAACAGCAGAATATTAACTAGCTCACTTCAATCCCTATATATATAATAATACTAAGACGGGTAACAGCAGAATTTTAACTAGCTCACTTCAATCCCTATATATATAATAATACTAAGACGGGTAACAGCAGAATTTTAACTAGCTCACTTCAATCCCTATATATATAATAATACTAAGACGGGTAACAGCAGAATTTTAACTAGCTCACTTCAATCCCTATATATATAATAATACTGAGACGGGTAACAGCAGAATTTTAACCAGCTCACTTCAATCCCTATATATATAATAATACTAAGACGGGTAACAGCAGAATTTTAACTAGCTCACTTCAACGTGTTACATCTCTATCTATACCGGAGAAAAATGTGCCACGATCAGCACAATTAATTGTAAGCTATAATAGTTTAAGAAATAAAGTTGTCTTTCTACAGAGACGATAATAAACGATGGATTTTCATAAAGTACTGCATTGACTACTATTATACCTAATTTGTCCCAGTATTGTTAAAAATGCTGTTATAGTGACAACCGGAACCTTTAAACCGTAATGGAAGTGAGACGTTTGGCGCCGTAAAATCTGATTCAACCCACCATTTCTTTGGAAATGCCTGTACCAAGTCAGGGCCATTGCGGTTTTTCCAGTTTTCCGGTTGTTGACTGATTTTGTCTGTTTGTTGTCTTGTGAGTTTTGCCTTTCCCTTTGGAAGAATGCTCGGTGTTCGGTAATTTTGTTATTACCCTTATTTCCTTCACTTGACTCTAGAATATATTTTCCAGCATTCAACACGAATCCACTAACAACCATGGATGAACTAAAGTGATCCACAAGTGTAATCAGTTCCTGCTCTACTAGTTTTATCCGTCGTGTTACTCTTCCTACAAATCCTGCGATGAATAATGAATGACGACAGGACCGGGTTTTGATTACGACAAACGGAATGTTTCCGTGATCATTTGTGACGCAGATATTCCCTAGCGGTTAATGAAATCATGGTGATATCAAATCTGACTTGATATTGTAAAAACCTTCATCAGGTATGCTCATAATCGAAAGATTGAAAAGCCAAAAAATTAAAAGTGTTCAGAGGCAATGAATCCAAAGGACCTAAACAGGTGAGTCAAAATCGGCTGTCATCTATGCCCAATTGAGGAGAACCTTAGTTTTTGATAATAATTACATTATTTAGAAACTGCAAATGTCAATAATGAATTTATCTAAATATCGGTTCAATAGATAAGATTAGTCGTTAGTCGTATTCTACATCTTAGTAGTATACGACACTACCGTTCACACAAAGCAATGAATCCTATAATATGATGGTTCAATAGATAAGATTAGTCGTTAGTCGTATTCTACATTTTAGTAGTATACGACACTACCGTTCCCATAAAGCAATGAATCCTATTATATGATGGTTCAATAGATAAGATTAGTCGTTAGTCGTATTCTACATTTTAGTAGTATACGACACTACCGTTCACACAAACAATGAATCATATACTATGATGGTTCAATAGATAAGATTAGTCGTTAGTCTTATTCTACATTTTAGTAGCATACGACACTACCGTTCACACAAAGCAATGAATCCTATACTATGATGGTTCAATAGATAAGATTAGTCGTTAGTCGTATTCTACATTTCAGTAGTATACGACACTACCGTTCACACAAAGCAATGAATCCTATACTATGATGGTTCAATAGATAAGATTAGTCGTTAGTCGTATTCTACATCTTAGTTGTATACGACACTACCGTTCACACAAAGCAATGAATCATATACTATGATGGTTCAATAGATAAGATTAGTCGTTAGTCGTATTCTACATCGTAGTAGTATACGACACTACCGTTCACACAAAGCAATGAATCCTATACTATGATGGTTCAATAGATAAGATTAGTCGTTAGTCGTATTCTACATTTTAGTAGTATACGACACTACCGTTCACACAAACAATGAATCCTATACTATGATGGTTCAATAGATAAGATTAGTCGTTAGTCGTATTCTACATCTTAGTAGTATACGACACTACCGTTCACACAAAGCAATGAATCCTATACTATGATGGTTCAATAGATAAGATTAGTCGTTAGTCGTATTCTACATTTTAGTAGTATACGACACTACCGTTCACACAAAGCAATGCATCCTATACTATGATGGTTCAATAGATAAGATTAGTCGTTAGTCGTATTCTACATTTTAGTAGTATACGACACTACCGTTCACACAAAGCAATGCATCCTATACTATGATGGTTCAATAGATACGATTAGTCGTTAGTCGTATTCTACATTTTAGTAGTATACGACACTACCGTTCACACAAAGCAATGAATCCTATACTATGATGGTTCAATAGATAAGATTAGTCGTTAGTCGTATTCTACATTTTAGTAGTATACGACACTACCGTTCACACAAAGCAATGAATCCTATACTATGATGGTTCAATAGATAAGATTAGTCGTTAGTCGTATTCTACATTTTAGTAGTATACGACACTACCGTTCACACAAACAATGAATCCTATACTATGATGGTTCAATAGATAAGATTAGTCGTTAGTCGTATTCTACATCTTAGTAGTATACGACACTACCGTTCACACAAAGCAATGAATCCTATACTATGATGGTTCAATAGATAAGATTAGTCGTTAGTCGTATTCTACATTTTAGTAGTATACGACACTACCGTTCACACAAAGCAATGCATCCTATACTATGATGGTTCAATAGATAAGATTAGTCGTTAGTCGTATTCTACATTTTAGTAGTATACGACACTACCGTTCACACAAAGCAATGCATCCTATACTATGATGGTTCAATAGATACGATTAGTCGTTAGTCGTATTCTACATTTTAGTAGTATACGACACTACCGTTCACACAAAGCAATGCATCCTATACTATGATGGTTCAATAGATAAGATTAGTCGTTAGTCGTATTCTACATTTTAGTAGTATACGAGACTACCGTTCACACAAAGCAATGAATCCTATACTATGATGGTTTAATAGATAAGATTAGTCGTTAGTCGTATTCTACATCTTAGTAGTATACGACACTACCGTTCACACAAAGCAATGCATCCTATACTATGATGGTTTAATAGATAAGATTAGTCGTTAGTCGTATTCTACATTTTAGTAGTATACGACACTACCGTTCACACAAAGCAATGCATCCTATACTATGATGGTTCAATAGATAAGATTAGTCGTTAGTCGTATTCTACATTTTAGTAGTATACGACACTACCGTTCACACAAAGCAATGAATCCTATACTATGATGGTTCAATAGATAAGATTAGTCGTTAGTCGTATTCTACATCTTAGTTGTATACGACACTACCGTTCACACAAAGCAATGAATCCTATACTATGATGGTTCAATAGATAAGATTAGTCGTTAGTCGTATTCTACATCTTAGTAGTATACGACACTACCGTTCACACAAAGCAATGAATCCTATACTATGATGGTTCAATAGATAAGATTAGTCGTTAGTCGTATTCTACATTTTAGTAGTATACGACACTACCGTTCACACAAAGCAATGAATCCTATACTATGATGGTTTATTTTTTATTTATATATATATATATAAATCACTTTTTCTTCAAAGCAAAATGGTTCTCATTGATAAAGATGGCATGCGCTTCAGCCTTATACATTATAATTATTCTTGGTGCTATACGGAGACAGATCAATTGGAATTCTGCACATAGATCGCGTTGGGTCCGTCCTTGGAGAAGAAGACGCCCATAATTTGGGTCATTCCATTCAACTTGGACAGAATTATCAACAGAAGATCCTCAACGTTTCTAGAATTGACAAGAAAGCATTTGAAAATACTGTTAGGACTATTTACTTTGTTATCAGGGTAGTGTTTGTAGAAATGTACTTTTATCTTTGATGTGAATGAAAAACATATATATACGTCACATTTTGAAATAGAGCAAATATTAAGAGGTACAGAGGATAAGATTTGTCCTATACTATTATACATATACGATTTACCGTGTGAACCGGGTTAATAAACCATGTCAGAAGTGATGACTTCAACTCAACCACTAGGAACCCCTAGTTCAGTTTCTTCCTTGTTAACAGCAAACGTCTATCAACTGAGAGAAATACATTCCATAAGATGCTACTGGAATGTTGTTATATATAAATCGAAAGTTAACGCAATGGAAAAATTGAAATCATCTCTTTTGCCTTAACGTTGCTTTCTTAACCGACCCTTACTGTCAATTTCTAGGTGTAGGTCAATGTATGTGGTATCCTTTATTTCAAGCTCAATGGAATAGATGCCATCAACCAAATCACCAAACTTGTAATTACTTAAGGACGTCATTTGTAGAGCGGAAAGTAAAATTAAAGGATTCGTCTATTTTCTTCTAGTTTTTTCTTGAGAGGCCCATTGGGTGCCTCATATATGGCAAATATTACATTCCTTGCACTTAAGGGATACCATAGATCAGCTCATACTAAGAAATACATGTAATTATAGATAAATATAGGTAAAAAGTGGCACTGGAATAGGTCTCACTGCCCCTAACAAGCAGGTGCTCGTTCGGAATTTAATGAAAGTTGTCTTTAACATGCACAAAATGGTTAGAGAATAACAAGGAGTCACGTGGTAAAATTGTTAGAAAGTACAGGAAGACACGTTTTTGGGCTAGGGTTATGGCGTTTATCTCTACTTTCAACAATATTTCAGTTATATCCTGGCGGTCAGTTTTATTGGTGAATGAAACCGGAGTACCCTGAGAAAACCACCGATCTGCTGCAAACCACTCACAAACTTTATCGAGTACACCTCGCCATCAGCGGTATTCGAACTCACTTTAGTGGTGATAGACACTGATTGCACCTGTAGTTCTAAATTGAACTACCATACGATCATGACCGCGATGACCCCAATATACCTTGTAAATTGATTGGAAAATACCACTAAAATAAAAAGAAATGTATGTATTTTTTTTTATTTTATTTATTTATTTGCAGTTACACCCATATGGGTCAAAGCAAAACACATACATTATTATATTATAGTGACTTCAAATTTTCCATATGTCATAAAAATGATGTCCATACAGTTACATGTCGAACCTCGATCAAACAACTCTTTTGCTCTGGAAACTTCATCGAGACGTGAAGCGTTGAAATCATATTGCCTGGCATTCCCTTCGAATTTATTTTTTTTTAGTGCATAAAAGTAGAACGACTGACCTCATCGACATTCTGCAAACCATTTTTTACATCAATCTCAGCGAAAAGTTTGTTTGTGCTTTCCCAAAGCTGAATATAATTGCTGGGAAAATAAAGCAAGAGCGTTTTTAGGAGAAAATGAACTATCAGTACTGCTCCTCGCTTCTGGTCCACGTGTTTCAGGGTCTCGTGAAATTTCTTCGTCACTCATGGTTAACAATATAGTTGTCGAACTGGTTTGGTGTGAACAATTCTCGATTGAGATACACACCAAACAGTTTTATTTTAATGAATAGTGAATAAACAAAACATTAGTTTTTAAGTCCAAAACAGCATAAATACTGCAAATATAATCTGGTACAGTTCTACAAAGAGAAAAAATATATATTACAGAGGTGAAACAATGTGAAATACATTTAAATACATATAATATAGTTAATATAGTTGTCGAACTGGTCACAGTTTGGTGTGAACAATTCTGAAGTGCGCGAAAAACCGGTATTAAAAGATCTAAAACCGAATTACTGAAATATTGCGCCAATTAAAAAACAACCTTTAATTCATTACGCATAACAAAAAGAAATTGATGTATTATAGTGACTTCTGAAAATTGTCCATATGTCATCATGAAAAAGTTATAAAGGATGTATACAGTTACATGTTGTTTTTAGGTTTCTGTGAAGGAAATAATTGAAATTAATTTGCTTGGCAAATAAATTATAGCCGGTTTTGTCTTTCTCGTTCTACAACTAGGCTCATCAACAATGCTAATTTTCTATGAAAAGACATTGTTCTCGGTGTATTTCTATGAATTTGGCGTCCCATAATAAACTGTAGGCTGTACGATATTTCCTCCTTTCTATAGGAGTCGCATCTGTATAGATCTATTCATAGCCAAATATCTTTTCACCGGAAGTTTTAAAAATAGATCAATTGATATTTAGAAACGCAAAAGAAATATATTTCAATGAAAAATTCCCAATTCTTTAATTATTTACTCTATGCAAAATCGAAATAAACTTGAAATAAAATTCTAATAAAAAAAATCGCTTTCTACGACACTCTTTCTTTCTTTCTTTCTTTCTTTCGTAACTCCTTCCAATAAGGAACACCAAGTTAAAACTCGTAGAAATATTTTAACGTTCGCGGTTAAGCACTATAAAATATCTTCTTATATACACTTAAATATCGACTTTGATAATATACAACATGGCTTATCCAGCCTCCATGTACAACACTGATAAAATATATATAGCACTAAAAGCATACGATATAAAAGGTTCATGCAAAGCAGGTTATATACATCTACGACCAAGTCTATGTGCATATATATAAAATGTTCATGCGAGTGTCCATACACAACTAAAAGCACTAGTGGCGGTTTAAAATGTTAGTGTATATTAAAAGCACACTATTATATGTTCAGCATAAAACAGTTATTTGATTATATTGTCTTTATTCTGTAAAATCTAAAAAACTGATCCTTTCATCTATCACACATTTATAGATCAAATCTAAAATGTCTTTTTCCATATTGCGGTTCTGTATTATATGCTGAATTCACTCTTTAGTATGATCCTTTTAATATGTAGGGCCGAACACAGGTCGCTAGCCACCTTTGTCACATCTACGACAGCAGTTTTTGAATTGAAAATGTAATAGTTGTTGCTGGCATCTACTATTAGTTTTGTAATAGCCTCTATTTTTGAAAATATGTTGTTCCATACAGATTGTTCAATATATTTGATAATAATTTCTTTCAGTTTTGAATAGTGAATTTTACGTTCCTGGTGCAACATATTACAGCTGGTGAGCAAATGTATGG
This sequence comes from Bathymodiolus brooksi, assembly GCA_963680875.1. Lineage (NCBI taxonomy): Eukaryota > Metazoa > Mollusca > Bivalvia > Mytilida > Modiolidae > Bathymodiolus > Bathymodiolus brooksi. The sequence goes on from OY804590.1 coordinate 10,049,145, forward strand.
TATCTTCGTCCCTCAAGGCACATAACGGACAAGTCGGATCTTCCTGTTTGTTTGAAAATTTTGAAATATTGCTTTGGAGTAGATATCTTCCTGTTGCTATTCTACAGTGTGTAATTGATCTGTTGACCTCAGTAACGGAAGAGCCAATAATTTGCCAAAGTAGATAAGGTTTTCCAATTTGCGTTTCGTTGAAATTCATAAATTGGAGGGTAGATCTATTTTCTGATTCATCTCTGAAAAATTGTGTCGAATAGTTGTTCACTGCGGTTTTATATTGGTATTTCCAAGACAGTTTATTCGGTAGTTCCTCCATTAATGATTTGATATTTGGTAGATTGTAGTGTTCTAAGGTTTTGGTTACAACACAGTAGAAGCTTTCAGAGTTGTCTATATTAATGATAATTTGCCTTTGATTCAATCGCTGAATTGTTTGGTTGTCATTACATAACAAACCATGTAGAAAGCTTAATTGCTTTTTATGTATTTCAGCTTCAATTGGAAGGCCTCGATTTAGCAGATGAACGGCGCAAAGAGCAGTCCTTTGTGACAGTGATTGAAATCTGCGTAGGCAGTTGCTATGGAACTTTTTTAGCCGGTTGAGATCTATTTGACGTAGCGGCATTATCTCCAGTCCAAATAAAAGTCTAGGAAGGACGTAGCTTTAATAAATTTTGTATGATACGATTGGATTTATTCCGTTCGATCCATGTACCTCAGTATTGATGAGTGAGAATAGGGTACGACGAGCAAGGGTCAGTCTGTCCTCAATGTTTATCTCGTTTTCCTTAATTTCAGATCTAATAATTCCAAGGTGTTTTTTAGTTTGGTCCGTTGGTGTTACAATGTTATTTCCTAATTCCCATTTTAGATTTTCTCAACTGTTTTGCCTTTGGACAGAACAACAGCATTTGTTTTTGTCGGATGTATTGTGACTCTGTCTTGTCTATAATTCCTTTAGAGCTGTATTTAGCATTATTTGCATGTCTTCCGGGTTGTCAGTAGCTATGTCATCTGCACATGTAGGTGAGCCAACATAGATATTGCCAATCTTCATGCCTATTCGGCTTCTATTGAATTCGTGCAAAACGCTGTTGATGTAGACTTTATATAGGTGGGTTGACAGGACTCCACCTTGACGTACTCCTTGGTGAATAGGGAATTTCTGTCTAATTTCACCCATCCGTTTGATTTTGGAGGACATGCCTGTATAAAGATCTTTGACGATGGTCCAAAGTCTTGGATGTATACCACTTTCATACAGTTTATCAAGTAGAGTTTTGTGCGATACAACATCGAAGGCAGTCTGCCTATCTAGTGTTATGAGATAGAGCGGTTTTAAAGTCATGAATTTGGATTCAGCTCTACTTTCCGATATTATAAAGGCTGCAATTAGCATTGAAAGGTCTCTAGTAAACCCAAATTGTAGATCTGTTTGTTTGAAATACTGAGTCAATCTTGGCAATAGAGCATATTCAAAAAGTTTTGATAAAAGTCGGTGTGACAGTTATACCTCTGTAGCTTTCCACTTGAGTTGCATCCTTTGACTTTTTTAGAACTGGATTGGTGATTCCTGTTTTGAAGAAAATGGGAATGCTGTTTTCCTCTATGCTTTGATTAAATAAAGTTGTTTTGATAGGTGCTAAAATGGCTTTAGCTTTTTGGAGATGTTCAACAGATATTCCAAATTCATCCATGGCTTTTCCGGTGTTAAGGTGTCCAATAGCACTGTGAATTTCTTCAGATGTAAAAGGTTGGAAGTTGGTTTTTGTGTTGCTGTATATGGATGCAATTGATTCAATTCTAATATTGCTTAGTTGTTGATAGTTATTATCATATTCATTATCTTTTGGTATGAAGAGATCTTCCATATATTGAGCAAAGCATTTGACTTGTTCTTTTGGTTCAAAGACTTCTTTGCCATTGTGGTTGATTAGCGAGGTATTTGTTGATATATCTTTATTCCTATTTCTGTTGATAAGTTGGTAGAATTTTTGCATTGATGGATTGTCCATGATTTCTGAATACAGTTTTTGTCTGTCATTATATTTTTCTTTCCTCATTTGTTTTCGTAATTTTCTCTGAGCCTGGATTTTATCATTTCTTAGGTTATCATTTGGTTTTCCATGATCTACCCATATCTTATGTTTGTATTTTGCGTCTTGTATCAGAGGACGGACTTCTGGTGATGCTTTCCATTTAGGGTCTTGTAGTTTGATGATTTTATTTGGAACATCAATTTCATCTGCCTTCTTGAGTTGTTTCATAAGAATATCAAGTTTTACTTCAGAAGATGTATTTGGCTTTATTATTGACTTTAAATTTCTTAGTTCCTGTTGATAAAATTCAGTGTCACATTTCGACCACAGCTTTTTGTAGATTTTTTCATTCTTTGTATCACTTTTTGGCTTTCTGCTCATTTGTATGTTTATTGTTGCACTGACACTAGTGTGGCTTGAGGTATTAATAGCATTCTTTTCATGTATTTCATGATTGTATAAAAGTTCATGATCAGAAGATAGAATATAGTCTATTTGTGATTGTGATCCTCCAGCATGATGGTAGGTTGATTTATTTGAGTTAATAACATGCAGGTTCATATCTGATATAACCTTCATGAGAATCTTATAATGTTTATTGTATTTCCTTGATATTAATAAGGTGGCGTTGAGGTCTCCTGCAATGATGATTTTATGAGTACCAGCATAGTTTGAAATTATGTTGAATAGTATATCCAGACAGTTTATAGCATATTCATCTATCGATTGTACTGAGGTATTGTGTGTTGGCATGTATACGCAGATGATACAGATTTTAGTATCTGCATTTATTTCAATTGCGACAATACGCTCATGTCCTTCATCAATCTTTTTAACTATGTGAGTGATGTCACAAGGCCAAGAAATAGAGACACCTCCTTTTCCTCGTGGGAGATTTATACCAGAAATTTCATCATAAGTATCCACACTACGTATGGTAGAGTCTTTGCCATGGAGGAATTGCTCAAGTTCATGTTTTTGAAAACCATATCGCCAGTGTTCTTGTAGACAAATTATATCATAGGTTTTACATAGTTGTAGCAGATATTGACTATTTGATTTTACGCCTTCAATGTTACATGTAGCTATTGTGAGAGACGAATGCGATTTTCTAGTTCCATCAATTCTTTCTCTGGTGGTTTTGGATTTATTTTGGTAAGGTCTAGAAAAGGCTTTTGTTGTTCGTGTTTATTTTGGATCATTGAATGCATCCTCTCATCCTTCTCTGTTGTATCAGAATGTTTTACTATAGGGCTTGTCTCTATAATGACCGTGCTGACAGAGTATGTGTCAGAAAACTCTTTTCTGGCTTGAGTTGGTACCTTTTTGGGCATCTTTGAATTTGTAATTTTTGATTCTAGATTGGTGCATTGAGGTACTGTCTCTTGTTGAGTTTTATGGTTTAATTGAGTCCTGTTAGTTCTTCTGTCCAGCTGGGTATTTGTTGGTATATATGGTCTTTGTGATGGATTGGTATTTTGATTTGGTATTTGCTGATATTGGTTTCCCATTGGCATCTGTTGGTGATGTTGTTGTGGAACCTGATAAGTAGGTGGCGGTATATAATGCCCAATTGGTGGTCCATGATACATATGATGGCTTGCCTGTACATGCTGCTGTTGTATATACGGTGGTATGACATATTGGCTATTCGCCAGATATGGAGAGTACTGGGGTGTAGCGTACGGTCTTGCCTGGGTATTTTGGCAGTGCATCATCATCTGCATTTGTTGTGCCTGCATTATTTGCATGTTTTGTATCATTTGCATTTCTAGGGACCTGATACGATGTTCATTCAGTTTTTGGTCAATCAGTTGGCTACAAGATATGTGAATGGAATCAGCTGTTTGACAAGTATCAAATCCAGATATGCGTCTTGTTGGTTCATATGCTTGTGGCACATTATTGTTTTCCCTTTGCTTCAGATTCTGAGATTGATGGAGAAGTTCTACTGTTGAGGTGAGACGTTCTACTTGTAGTTCTAATTGTGTAATATAAGCCTTATCAATGTTTGTTTTATCTTTCGATTTAGATTTTGTTGTCTTGTTTGCTTTTAACTTGTTGGTATTGTCCTCCATCTTATCCATGCTGGCCCTGTTTTCATGATTATTTGTAGTTGGTGTTTCGGTAATTGGTTCGGGCGTTTCTTGAGCTGAACTATGTAAACTGGTGGCAGTAGCTATTGGTATGGTTTTTTCGCCATTCAGATTTTGACCAGTTGACATATTCTTAGTTTTATCCGTTAGTTCTGGTGTTGAAATATGCATACTGGTGGTAGCAACTGGTAGTCTGGTTTTTACATAGGTAAGACTGTCATCAAGTGGTGAATTTTCATTATTTTGAGTTGTTGCAAGTGCAATTTCATGGCATTCATCTTTAGATTGTTTATTTTCTTTATTATATATCATATTGTCTCTACAGATGATACATATGTAATCCTTTTTCTTGTAAAGTGACAGGTTTTTATTTGAGATCTTTGCACATTCAAAATGTATCCATAGTCTACATTCACTGCACTCTATTGTGTCATCCCCCGCAGACTGATTGCAGATGGGACATACAAACTGTACATTGATGTTACTAGACTGCTCTAAGTTGGTAGTATTTAATTGCTCAGGTTCTTTCCTTTCCATATTATCAGAGGTGTTATTTTCGATGTTATGTTCAGTTATGGTGGTATTGTTAACCTCAATTGTCTCTCTCGGATTGTTCGGTACTTTCTCTTCTGAATTTTGTATTGCGAGACTTTGGCCTTGTCTAATTCTATTCTGTTCAATGGCTGACAATATGTTGTTATTTATGATGCTTAGGTTGTGGTATTCCTTCTTTATTTCATCACACAGTTTTTGATATAGCAGTTCTACAAATATGTCAATACGATTTCCATTAACCAGTATCTGTGAGGAGGTATGATATAAATTTATTGTAAACTTCTGTTGTTTGCCAATGGTTCCATCTATTTTCTTATTGAAAACCTTATATATTTTATCTATTTGTGATCCATTATTATCTAGCCCATCTATTTGCTCAGTAGTAAGAATGTCTTTGTGAACAGATAGAATATGGGGGCTGGCTTGTTTTGCAAGTTCATAGGCTGCAGTGCTTAATGTTATAACCAGATTTTTTCCAAGTTTTAATTCTGCAGTGAGATGCTGCATATCACTGTTGTCTCCCTTTTTCCTGAGTGATTTAGTCTTATTCAATTTATAAGGTTTTTGTGTTGTATTCTCAGAGTGGATATTACTTGAGGAGGTGTTTCTTCTCGTCAACATTGTTGATGTTCTTGTCACACTAGTTTAGCGTAGAAAATCCCACGCTGACGTGGCGATACTGAAATTTTGATTTTAATAACTGTGGAGTTGTAAATTTGTGATGATGGCTGATTTACGTACTGTCAACCTAGTTTAGCGTAGAAAATCCCACGCTGACTAAGGCTGCACAGTTCGACGAGGTGAAGACAGACTGGTCTTGCTTTAATAAACGTGGTGTTACTAAAAGGTTGCTTTTTATTAGCTGTGGAGTAGTGAATTTTCGTTGATAGCTGATTTTTGTACTGTCAACCTAGTTTAGCGTAGAAACTCCCACGCTGACTAGGCTGCACGGTTTGGTGAGGGGTGACAGACTGAACCTGCTTTATTAAACGTGGCGATATTGAAATTTTGATTTTATCAGCTGTGGTAGTTTTAGATTTTTGATGATGACTGATTTACGTACTGTCAACCTAATTTAGCGTAGAAAATCCCACGCTGACTAAGGCTGCACAGTTCGGTGTGGTGGTGACAGACTAACCCTGTTTTAGTAATCTTGGTGGTATTTCGGTTTTATGACAGGATAATAGAAATTGAAGTTATATGTGTTGATTTTCTGTGTAGCAAAATGAGCTGTCGACCAGTTTAGCGTAGAAAATCCCACACTGACTGGGCCGCACAGATGGCTACAAGATGAATATGAAGTTTTGTCGTGGTTTTTACCAGCAGTCAGTTTTCATTTGCTCTAGAATCTTTTCGTAACCAGAATTGTGATAAAATTCTTTCTGGATAAATACTGTCAAAATATAGACAAAAAGTTGTATGTAGCTCTGCCAGCTGAGTGTCGGTGATGATAACCTAGGCGGTAATTTGATCGCCTGCACAGATCAGCAGAAAACAGCGGTGATTTTGTGTTATTTGCTGTATTTATTCGTTGGCTGTAACCATTCAGCTCATAAATTTGGTTCTGAAGTTCTCTGTCCTATATTTTGAACTCTTTCGGATCGGGGTGGTCTCTTGATTCGTTGAAATGTTGAATAGAGTACACTGGAGTTTCCAGGAAGGTATATTTACAGTTTGGACGGCTGTTTATGAGATCTGCAAAGAGTTGGTAGTATTCAGTAATATATGACACTGAACTATTGTCAGACTCAGATGTAATATGGACGTAGTTACCGTTTTTTGTTGTCAGGTCACATGTGCCAACCCATATATAAATCCAGAGAGTGCCGGGGACGTTGTATTTTCCTGTCTATGTTATCTCTGAGCCAGTCAAAGGTTTGTCTGGTGGTGGAGAAGCATTTGTACCAGAATTGTACTCTATTTTCAACAACAGAGTTTACAAGGAATTCCTTTAGGTATCTTCCTTTGTTGTCGGAGAGTAGTATAGGAGTGTAGTGGATTGGATCAAATGGCGGTGGACTAGCCGGCCTGCTCAGAAATTTCTGTTCCGCCACATGTAGCGAACCGAACGAGATGGATATATGGAACGTAAGAGAGCGTACAAATATTGATAATAGTCAAATGTTTCTATTTTATACACTATAAAGTATCTATGGGACAGCTATGAGAGTATATGTACATGGAGGCCGGAAAATGTTCCAGCGCGGGAAAATGGCCAGAGTGTCACTAGTAATTTTCTGGAATATTTGTGTTTTCCGGACGAACTTTTGTGTGTAAATGGATATAGGTCACTCAATAAACACAATAATAATGTTTTGAGATATAAATCTCCGTGCGAAAGTGTGAATAAATTGTAAAAATCAAGATTCTTGGTGCTGTGAAAAAATGGTGCGTCTTCTCTGTACAAAGTCACGTGCATTGTCTCTCGACGGAAGAGCGGCGTAGGTAAAATGAACGGAACAGCCATAATAACAAATCTGCTACAAAATTCATTCAAAATAAAAGATAATAACGTGTACGGATCATCGTATTATTGAAATTTCATTGAAGGATTTGCATTTGACCAGTTGATCGTTATTTCCTATGCTGATATTTTAAAGGGTTCCATGGCACAAACTCACAATAAAAATAAATAGAACCCTACCCATGAAAAACCTGTGCCTGCAAAAGTCCTACCCAACAATTTAGACACTGAGACTAAAACCTCCGACTGTACCCCAAAGGAAATTTATGTTGAACTTATTAAGATGAGCTCTCCTTCTCAAAATATAACCCCATACCCATCATATTTTCAAGGTACACCTGCCATGCCTATGCCTATGGGCTATGAACAATTTCAACCAGCATCAAGTAATTTAAATGCCAATAAAAGAACCGCCTAACGCATAAATGCGCGACGTATCCCCCCGCACTTGCATAATATTTAGTTTTATATATTCATAGAAAGCAGCCTTGCAGTCTTAATGTATAACATACTGTATTGAAGGATGGGGTATATTGCAGCATGATCTGAATAACATACAGGAAGTACTCCACTTTGAACCTCTGATGTAAATATAGATTTTCCCCAAAAACCCTTGCTTCAAATATTTCCATGTTAGAACCCATTCAAGATAATGATAATTACAAGCCACATGCAAACAATTATTCAAATCTATCCATGTTTACTAAAGTTATCGCGTAAACAAGACACAATTCTCAATATTGGTGATTTTTCAACCAAACATATATGTTTTTTTAAAGTAAAACAGCAGCTGTACCTAGAAACAAAAGTTAGTAGAACGAGAGAGTTGTAACACGAAATGTTGTACAATATGGATAAATGGTTCAAAGATATACTTCCAGACAAAGATCCATACCATAATCGCGGGAGGGACCAAATGAGGAAAAAGGGGGTTCCGGAATTCGAGTGCCTGTGATATTTACAAATCATGTCCAGTAGACAGACAGTAAAATTTGATTGATTGATTGATTTTTGGTGTTTTAAGGCCAATTTCAACAATATTTCAGCTATATCATGGCGACCAGTTTTCAGGGGCGGATCCAGGATTTGTGGTTAGGAGGCGTGAGTAGGCGAGGGGTCTGGGGACCGCTTAATGTCCCCCAGCGGGTCGTAGGCAGAGCCCTGGTAGGGGGCCCATTGGGGCGAAGCCCCCCCCCCCTCCTAAGCTCTGGGGGTTTGAGGAATTGCAGACATTTAATTGAACGACAATTTTGAACTAACCACACCATTTTTATCAGACTAAAAAAACTTGACTTTGAGTCTTAATTTTGTCGGATAATTGTTAACAGTATGTTTTTGTCAGATTATAAGAACCTAAAGTAAAACTTTTTTTGAACAACCGTGACGCGAATTGTTCAACTCATGACCGATCGATCACGATATTTTAACCCTTGGTTTAGTTTTAACGCATACCTCATTTCACTAATTGGTCTGTACTTTCGGTGCTTGTCCTTTCGGGTGGTTCTAGTTAATACTGCCCGTCCGGATGGAGCTTTTCTTTTCGTCGTTTGATTCATTCATTGAAAACGTATGATTCGACCGTTCTTATTTATAGACAAACAAAAGCGGAAATTGTCAATACATCATGTGTAGGAACATTTTACTACAGGTCACGAGTTAACCATTCATGAAAGAGTTGTTTGCTGAACTATTTGATTAACGTTGTATAACGTATGCTTTGCGAATTTTAGGGGGGCGCACGCCCCCCTCTAAATCCGCCTCTGACAGGGGCGGATCTAGGATTTGTGGTTAGGGGGGTGTGAGTAGGCGAGGGGTCTGGGGACCGCTTAAGGTCCCCAGCTGGTCCAGGGCAGAACCCTGATAGGGGGCCAGGGGGCATAGCCCCCTGAAGCTCTGGGGATTTTAGGAATTACAGACATTTATTTGAACGACAATTTTTAACCAACCACACCATTTTTATCAGACCAAAAAACTTGATTTTGAGTCTTAATTTTGTCAGATAATTGTTAATAGTATTTTTGTCAGATTATAAGAACCTAAAGTAAAACTTTTTTGAACAACCGTGATGCGAATTGTTCAACTCATGTCATGACTGATCGATCACGATATTTTAACCCTTCAAAGAACTATTGGTTTAGTTTTAACGCATTCCTCATTTCACTAATTGGTCTGTACTTTCGGGTGGTTCTAGTTAATACTGCCCGTCCGGATGGAACTTTTCTTTTCGTTGTTTGATTCATTCAGTGAAAACATATGATTCGACCGTTCTTGTCTATAGACAAACAAAAGCGGAAATTGTCGGCGAATCCATATATGAATCAAGGAACACACCCAACGTGTATTTACAATGTGTAGGAATATTTTACTACAGGTTACGAGTTAACCATTCATGAAAAAGTTGTTTGCTGAACTGCTTAATTAACGCTGTATAACATATGCTTTGCGAATTGTAGGGGGCGCACGCTCCGCACGCCCCCTCTAAATTCGCCTCTGGTTTTAGTGGTGGAGGAAGCCGCAGTACCCGGAAAAAACCACCGACTATGGGCAAGCAACTGCTAAATTTTATCACATACGGCTGCGAGTAAAGTGCACCCTTTTTGTAATTACCAAAGCCGGGTTTTAACCCACGCCGTATTGGTGATAGGCTTGTATGAGTTGTTAGATCCAACGACCTAACTCATTGAGCCATCCGCGGCCCTTATAAGTTAATAAAAAGTACAGACCTGTTGATGCAAAACAAGCAAAGAAGGGACGAGAATGTAAAGGGGAAAGAAACGTATTATTTTGTAGACACCAGGGTAGGTAATAGTTATTACAAACCTATCAGCACTGTTTAATTTATTATTCAAAATATAATAAAATATGAATTATACACTAGAACAGGTTTTTTGGCTGTTGCCTAAGTAATGGCATATTTTTTCTTGACAAATACCACAGTTGTAACGGGCCGGGTATCTATTGAAAATGATATGTTAAAGTAAATTAAAATAAATAGGAAAATAAACTGTAAGAAAGGGTTCGTACCTAAGTTACTTCTTATGGTTCGAGATTTATTGTGTAAAATGAAAAGAAACTATCCAAATTAATTGTATTATTTTAAAATAGTAGAAAACTTTATATCTCAATTTTGCTCAGTAAACTACAACTATAACTATAAATAGAATGTTGGCTCACTTTGAGCTATTCAACGATCAAACGTTTTATCAGAATAACAGGCAAGACTTAAATCAGTCACTTCTGCTATTCTTTAAACCCTGATGTCTTGTTTTAGCTCAGTTCAGCTCAATATACCTATTTAATCTTTCTAATCTTGTGGTATTCACTTCCCAAATGACACAAAACGAATGCAACGATCCGCGGCATTTTGACCGCCTTTTATACTCTAAAATTTACTCGGGATCCTCTAATTAATCGATTACTTCTATGTAAAAACCCGAGAATTCTACAATGGGATTTCCAACTTTATAAATACAACATTGACGTAATGGAAAAATAGCGCTTTCAGTAAAGTGTTCATTTCATTTCACTACATTTACCCACGCCTCCGAAGAAAAAGCGTCCCCGCTTTCCTCATGTACGAGCATTGTTTTCCTAACCAAATTAAATTATCCTTATACCCTAACTTTTATCAATGATCCAACTAATATTAACTTTGACCCTAACATCTAAACCTATTTTGACAAAAAGTAACCTAAACAACAATGTACCTACTAACGTCTGCAATTTTGAGTGCCACGGCCAAAAGAATAAATTTTGTGTTCCCTAACAAATTTTGCCTCTGCAGCGGCCCCAAGGAGCCTACTCTTAGCGAACTCTGCAGGTTAAAAGCTCAACAGAGCTTATGTTGTATGTTGTTTTAACCATGCCGACTCTAAATAAAGCTTATTTATTTATTTATTATTTATTATATCTTTAACGTGGACAGGTTGTGGCAGTTCCTGCACACGGGACCTCTGATTTAACGTCCCCATCCGACGGACATATGCGTATCCTCATTTCTGAGTCGGCTAGAGCCTCTATAAAATGCTGCTTTGCAAGCGTGTCACGTACATTCTCTGGTACTGTAGGATAAGCCAGATTTACTAATCTTCTAATTGCCTGACCAAGTTCAGGTAGGCTTTCTGCTGGTTTTTGTCGTCGCTCAGTGAGCTGAACTCTGTACAGCTCAGTTTGATTAGGTGGGGTAAAACGTTCTTCGAGTGCTTTCACAAGAGATTTATAGTCTTGTTGCTTATCTATAGACAAATCTCCTAATATGCCCTAGGCTTGTCCACGCAAAGCCTCAGCCAGATATAACCCCTTTTCATTTTCTGACCATTGATTTATACGAGAGCAAGCATCAAAGTGAGACTTATAATCTAACCATGATGATGTACCATCATAGGTTGCAGCTTTTACACGTGCAGTATTTGAGCCTTTAGCAGCAGCCGGTTGTGCCGATTTCTTAGTTTGATCTGATTTTTGTCTCACTGTAACACCCGGAGGAACATAATTGTCATATAACGGTTCCTTAAATCGAACCGCTGGGCTACCCTCTCTTTCTCTATATGCACTTTCCTGCATACTTCTGAGCTCTTCATTTTGCCTTAATTGCTCTCTCAATTTCTCAATTTCAACCTCTATTCTGTCCACTTCGAATTCTGTACTTTCTCTTTGAGCACTAGCTCTTTCTCTTGATTGTCGTGCGGTTGCGAAACCTGAATCGACCGGGAAACCTACCGACTGACACTCGCCAGTCGCCATATATTTTGGTGTTGACGGTCCAACCCGTTCGTACCCGCTCACTTGTCTTGGGAGACGGTCAACCTCTGATTCTATTTCAGATAACTCTTCATCATAATCTGCCATATTGCAAGTTTAAAGTACAACAAATAATCAAACAATCAAACAAGAAACGTATTTACAATTTAAACAATTTATTTACACTACTCGAATCCCGCAACGGTGCCACCAATTTTGTAACGGGCCGGGTATCTATTGAAAATGATATGTTAAAGTAAATTAAAATAAATAGGAAAATAAACTGTAAGAAAGGGTTCGTACCTAAGTTACTTCTTATGGTTCGAGATTTATTGTGTAAAATGAAAAGAAACTATCCAAATTAATTGTATTATTTTAAAATAGTAGAAAACTTTATATCTCAATTTTGCTCAGTAAACTACAACTATAACTATAAATAGAATGTTGGCTCACTTTGAGCTATTCAACGATCAAACGTTTTATCAGAATAACAGGCAAGACTTAAATCAGTCACTTCTGCTATTCTTTAAACCCTGATGTCTTGTTTTAGCTCAGTTCAGCTCAATATACCTATTTAATCTTTCTAATCTTGTGGTATTCACTTCCCAAATGACACAAAACGAATGCAACGATCCGCGGCATTTTGACCGCCTTTTATACTCTAAAATTTACTCGGGATCCTCTAATTAATCGATTACTTCTATGTAAAAACCCGAGAATTCTACAATGGGATTTCCAACTTTATAAATACAACATTGACGTAATGGAAAAATAGCGCTTTCAGTAAAGTGTTCATTTCATTTCACTACATTTACCCACGCCTCCGAAGAAAAAGCGTCCCCGCTTTCCTCATGTACGAGCATTGTTTTCCTAACCAAATTAAATTATCCTTATACCCTAACTTTTATCAATGATCCAACTAATATTAACTTTGACCCTAACATCTAAACCTATTTTGACAAAAAGTAACCTAAACAACAATGTACCTACTAACGTCTGCAATTTTGAGTGCCACGGCCAAAAGAATAAATTTTGTGTTCCCTAACAAATTTTGCCTCTGCAGCGGCCCCAAGGAGCCTACTCTTAGCGAACTCTGCAGGTTAAAAGCTCAACAGAGCTTATGTTGTATGTTGTTTTAACCATGCCGACTCTAAATAAAGCTTATTTATTTATTTATTATTTATTATATCTTTAACGTGGACAGGTTGTGGCAGTTCCTGCACACGGGACCTCTGATTTAACGTCCCCATCCGACGGACATATGCGTATCCTCATTTCTGAGTCGGCTAGAGCCTCTATAAAATGCTGCTTTGCAAGCGTGTCACGTACATTCTCTGGTACTGTAGGATAAGCCAGATTTACTAATCTTCTAATTGCCTGACCAAGTTCAGGTAGGCTTTCTGCTGGTTTTTGTCGTCGCTCAGTGAGCTGAACTCTGTACAGCTCAGTTTGATTAGGTGGGGTAAAACGTTCTTCGAGTGCTTTCACAAGAGATTTATAGTCTTGTTGCTTATCTATAGACAAATCTCCTAATATGCCCTAGGCTTGTCCACGCAAAGCCTCAGCCAGATATAACCCCTTTTCATTTTCTGACCATTGATTTATACGAGAGCAAGCATCAAAGTGAGACTTATAATCTAACCATGATGATGTACCATCATAGGTTGCAGCTTTTACACGTGCAGTATTTGAGCCTTTAGCAGCAGCCGGTTGTGCCGATTTCTTAGTTTGATCTGATTTTTGTCTCACTGTAACACCCGGAGGAACATAATTGTCATATAACGGTTCCTTAAATCGAACCGCTGGGCTACCCTCTCTTTCTCTATATGCACTTTCCTGCATACTTCTGAGCTCTTCATTTTGCCTTAATTGCTCTCTCAATTTCTCAATTTCAACCTCTATTCTGTCCACTTCGAATTCTGTACTTTCTCTTTGAGCACTAGCTCTTTCTCTTGATTGTCGTGCGGTTGCGAAACCTGAATCGACCGGGAAACCTACCGACTGACACTCGCCAGTCGCCATATATTTTGGTGTTGACGGTCCAACCCGTTCGTACCCGCTCACTTGTCTTGTGAGACGGTCAACCTCTGATTCTATTTCAGATAACTCTTCATCATAATCTGCCATATTGCAAGTTTAAAGTACAACAAATAATCAAACAATCAAACAAGAAACGTATTTACAATTTAAACAATTTATTTACACTACTCGAATCCCGCAACGGTGCCACCAATTTTGTAACGGGCCGGGTATCTATTGAAAATGATATGTTAAAGTAAATTAAAATAAATAGGAAAATAAACTGTAAGAAAGGGTTCGTACCTAAGTTACTTCTTATGGTTCGAGATTTATTGTGTAAAATGAAAAGAAACTATCCAAATTAATTGTATTATTTTAAAATAGTAGAAAACTTTATATCTCAATTTTGCTCAGTAAGCTACAACTATAACTATAAATAGAATGTTGGCTCACTTTGAGCTATTCAACGATCAAACGTTTTATCAGAATAACAGGCAAGACTTAAATCAGTCACTTCTGCTATTCTTTAAACCCTGATGTCTTGTTTTAGCTCAGTTCAGCTCAATATACCTATTTAATCTTTCTAATCTTGTGGTATTCACTTCCCAAATGACACAAAACGAATGCAACGATCCGCGGCATTTTGACCGCCTTTTATACTCTAAAATTTACTCGGGATCCTCTAATTAATCGATTACTTCTATGTAAAAACCCGAGAATTCTACAATGGGATTTCCAACTTTATAAATACAACATTGACGTAATGGAAAAATAGCGCTTTCAGTAAAGTGTTCATTTCATTTCACTACATTTACCCACGCCTCCGAAGAAAAAGCGTCCCCGCTTTCCTCATGTACGAGCATTGTTTTCCTAACCAAATTAAATTATCCTTATACCCTAACTTTTATCAATGATCCAACTAATATTAACTTTGACCCTAACATCTAAACCTATTTTGACAAAAAGTAACCTAAACAACAATGTACCTACTAACGTCTGCAATTTTGAGTGCCACGGCCAAAAGAATAAATTTTGTGTTCCCTAACAAATTTTGCCTCTGCAGCGGCCCCAAGGAGCCTACTCTTAGCGAACTCTGCAGGAGATATCTTTAACGTGGACAGGTTGTGGCAGTTCCTGCACACGGGACCTCTGATTTAACGTCCCCATCCGACGGACATATGCGTATCCTCATTTCTGAGTCGGCTAGAGCCTCTATAAAATGCTGCTTTGCAAGCGTGTCACGTACATTCTCTGGTACTGTAGGATAAGCCAGATTTACTAATCTTCTAATTGCCTGACCAAGTTCAGGTAGGCTTTCTGCTGGTTTTTGTCGTCGCTCAGTGAGCTGAACTCTGTACAGCTCAGTTTGATTAGGTGGGGTAAAACGTTCTTCGAGTGCTTTCACAAGAGATTTATAGTCTTGTTGCTTATCTATAGACAAATCTCCTAATATGCCCTAGGCTTGTCCACGCAAAGCCTCAGCCAGATATAACCCCTTTTCATTTTCTGACCATTGATTTATACGAGAGCAAGCATCAAAGTGAGACTTATAATCTAACCATGATGATGTACCATCATAGGTTGCAGCTTTTACACGTGCAGTATTTGAGCCTTTAGCAGCAGCCGGTTGTGCCGATTTCTTAGTTTGATCTGATTTTTGTCTCACTGTAACACCCGGAGGAACATAATTGTCATATAACGGTTCCTTAAATCGAACCGCTGGGCTACCCTCTCTTTCTCTATATGCACTTTCCTGCATACTTCTGAGCTCTTCATTTTGCCTTAATTGCTCTCTCAATTTCTCAATTTCAACCTCTATTCTGTCCACTTCGAATTCTGTACTTTCTCTTTGAGCACTAGCTCTTTCTCTTGATTGTCGTGCGGTTGCGAAACCTGAATCGACCGGGAAACCTACCGACTGACAATCGCCAGTCGCCATATATTTTGGTGTTGACGGTCCAACCCGTTCGTACCCGCTCACTTGTCTTGTGAGACGGTCAACCTCTGATTCTATTTCAGATAACTCTTCATCATAATCTGCCATATTGCAAGTTTAAAGTACAACAAATAATCAAACAATCAAACAAGAAACGTATTTACAATTTAAACAATTTATTTACACTACTCGAATCCCGCAACGGTGCCACCAATTTTGTAACGGGCCGGGTATCTATTGAAAATGATATGTTAAAGTAAATTAAAATAAATAGGAAAATAAACTGTAAGAAAGGGTTCGTACCTAAGTTACTTCTTATGGTTCGAGATTTATTGTGTAAAATGAAAAGAAACTATCCAAATTAATTGTATTATTTTAAAATAGTAGAAAACTTTATATCTCAATTTTGCTCAGTAAACTACAACTATAACTATAAATAGAATGTTGGCTCACTTTGAGCTATTCAACGATCAAACGTTTTATCAGAATAACAGGCAAGACTTAAATCAGTCACTTCTGCTATTCTTTAAACCCTGATGTCTTGTTTTAGCTCAGTTCAGCTCAATATACCTATTTAATCTTTCTAATCTTGTGGTATTCACTTCCCAAATGACACAAAACGAATGCAACGATCCGCGGCATTTTGACCGCCTTTTATACTCTAAAATTTACTCGGGATCCTCTAATTAATCGATTACTTCTATGTAAAAACCCGAGAATTCTACAATGGGATTTCCAACTTTATAAATACAACATTGACGTAATGGAAAAATAGCGCTTTCAGTAAAGTGTTCATTTCATTTCACTACATTTACCCACGCCTCCGAAGAAAAAGCGTCCCCGCTTTCCTCATGTACGAGCATTGTTTTCCTAACCAAATTAAATTATCCTTATACCCTAACTTTTATCAATGATCCAACTAATATTAACTTTGACCCTAACATCTAAACCTATTTTGACAAAAAGTAACCTAAACAACAATGTACCTACTAACGTCTGCAATTTTGAGTGCCACGGCCAAAAGAATAAATTTTGTGTTCCCTAACAAATTTTGCCTCTGCAGCGGCCCCAAGGAGCCTACTCTTAGCGAACTCTGCAGGAGATATCTTTAACGTGGACAGGTTGTGGCAGTTCCTGCACACGGGACCTCTGATTTAACGTCCCCATCCGACGGACATATGCGTATCCTCATTTCTGAGTCGGCTAGAGCCTCTATAAAATGCTGCTTTGCAAGCGTGTCACGTACATTCTCTGGTACTGTAGGATAAGCCAGATTTACTAATCTTCTAATTGCCTGACCAAGTTCAGGTAGGCTTTCTGCTGGTTTTTGTCGTCGCTCAGTGAGCTGAACTCTGTACAGCTCAGTTTGATTAGGTGGGGTAAAACGTTCTTCGAGTGCTTTCACAAGAGATTTATAGTCTTGTTGCTTATCTATAGACAAATCTCCTAATATGCCCTAGGCTTGTCCACGCAAAGCCTCAGCCAGATATAACCCCTTTTCATTTTCTGACCATTGATTTATACGAGAGCAAGCATCAAAGTGAGACTTATAATCTAACCATGATGATGTACCATCATAGGTTGCAGCTTTTACACGTGCAGTATTTGAGCCTTTAGCAGCAGCCGGTTGTGCCGATTTCTTAGTTTGATCTGATTTTTGTCTCACTGTAACACCCGGAGGAACATAATTGTCATATAACGGTTCCTTAAATCGAACCGCTGGGCTACCCTCTCTTTCTCTATATGCACTTTCCTGCATACTTCTGAGCTCTTCATTTTGCCTTAATTGCTCTCTCAATTTCTCAATTTCAACCTCTATTCTGTCCACTTCGAATTCTGTACTTTCTCTTTGAGCACTAGCTCTTTCTCTTGATTGTCGTGCGGTTGCGAAACCTGAATCGACCGGGAAACCTACCGACTGACACTCGCCAGTCGCCATATATTTTGGTGTTGACGGTCCAACCCGTTCGTACCCGCTCACTTGTCTTGTGAGACGGTCAACCTCTGATTCTATTTCAGATAACTCTTCATCATAATCTGCCATATTGCAAGTTTAAAGTACAACAAATAATCAAACAATCAAACAAGAAACGTATTTACAATTTAAACAATTTATTTACACTACTCGAATCCCGCAACGGTGCCACCAATTTTGTAACGGGCCGGGTATCTATTGAAAATGATATGTTAAAGTAAATTAAAATAAATAGGAAAATAAACTGTAAGAAAGGGTTCGTACCTAAGTTACTTCTTATGGTTCGAGATTTATTGTGTAAAATGAAAAGAAACTATCCAAATTAATTGTATTATTTTAAAATAGTAGAAAACTTTATATCTCAATTTTGCTCAGTAAACTACAACTATAACTATAAATAGAATGTTGGCTCACTTTGAGCTATTCAACGATCAAACGTTTTATCAGAATAACAGGCAAGACTTAAATCAGTCACTTCTGCTATTCTTTAAACCCTGATGTCTTGTTTTAGCTCAGTTCAGCTCAATATACCTATTTAATCTTTCTAATCTTGTGGTATTCACTTCCCAAATGACACAAAACGAATGCAACGATCCGCGGCATTTTGACCGCCTTTTATACTCTAAAATTTACTCGGGATCCTCTAATTAATCGATTACTTCTATGTAAAAACCCGAGAATTCTACAATGGGATTTCCAACTTTATAAATACAACATTGACGTAATGGAAAAATAGCGCTTTCAGTAAAGTGTTCATTTCATTTCACTACATTTACCCACGCCTCCGAAGAAAAAGCGTCCCCGCTTTCCTCATGTACGAGCATTGTTTTCCTAACCAAATTAAATTATCCTTATACCCTAACTTTTATCAATGATCCAACTAATATTAACTTTGACCCTAACATCTAAACCTATTTTGACAAAAAGTAACCTAAACAACAATGTACCTACTAACGTCTGCAATTTTGAGTGCCACGGCCAAAAGAATAAATTTTGTGTTCCCTAACAAATTTTGCCTCTGCAGCGGCCCCAAGGAGCCTACTCTTAGCGAACTCTGCAGGAGATATCTTTAACGTGGACAGGTTGTGGCAGTTCCTGCACACGGGACCTCTGATTTAACGTCCCCATCCGACGGACATATGCGTATCCTCATTTCTGAGTCGGCTAGAGCCTCTATAAAATGCTGCTTTGCAAGCGTGTCACGTACATTCTCTGGTACTGTAGGATAAGCCAGATTTACTAATCTTCTAATTGCCTGACCAAGTTCAGGTAGGCTTTCTGCTGGTTTTTGTCGTCGCTCAGTGAGCTGAACTCTGTACAGCTCAGTTTGATTAGGTGGGGTAAAACGTTCTTCGAGTGCTTTCACAAGAGATTTATAGTCTTGTTGCTTATCTATAGACAAATCTCCTAATATGCCCTAGGCTTGTCCACGCAAAGCCTCAGCCAGATATAACCCCTTTTCATTTTCTGACCATTGATTTATACGAGAGCAAGCATCAAAGTGAGACTTATAATCTAACCATGATGATGTACCATCATAGGTTGCAGCTTTTACACGTGCAGTATTTGAGCCTTTAGCAGCAGCCGGTTGTGCCGATTTCTTAGTTTGATCTGATTTTTGTCTCACTGTAACACCCGGAGGAACATAATTGTCATATAACGGTTCCTTAAATCGAACCGCTGGGCTACCCTCTCTTTCTCTATATGCACTTTCCTGCATACTTCTGAGCTCTTCATTTTGCCTTAATTGCTCTCTCAATTTCTCAATTTCAACCTCTATTCTGTCCACTTCGAATTCTGTACTTTCTCTTTGAGCACTAGCTCTTTCTCTTGATTGTCGTGCGGTTGCGAAACCTGAATCGACCGGGAAACCTACCGACTGACACTCGCCAGTCGCCATATATTTTGGTGTTGACGGTCCAACCCGTTCGTACCCGCTCACTTGTCTTGTGAGACGGTCAACCTCTGATTCTATTTCAGATAACTCTTCATCATAATCTGCCATATTGCAAGTTTAAAGTACAACAAATAATCAAACAATCAAACAAGAAACGTATTTACAATTTAAACAATTTATTTACACTACTCGAATCCCGCAACGGTGCCACCAATTTTGTAACGGGCCGGGTATCTATTGAAAATGATATGTTAAAGTAAATTAAAATAAATAGGAAAATAAACTGTAAGAAAGGGTTCGTACCTAAGTTACTTCTTATGGTTCGAGATTTATTGTGTAAAATGAAAAGAAACTATCCAAATTAATTGTATTATTTTAAAATAGTAGAAAACTTTATATCTCAATTTTGCTCAGTAAACTACAACTATAACTATAAATAGAATGTTGGCTCACTTTGAGCTATTCAACGATCAAACGTTTTATCAGAATAACAGGCAAGACTTAAATCAGTCACTTCTGCTATTCTTTAAACCCTGATGTCTTGTTTTAGCTCAGTTCAGCTCAATATACCTATTTAATCTTTCTAATCTTGTGGTATTCACTTCCCAAATGACACAAAACGAATGCAACGATCCGCGGCATTTTGACCGCCTTTTATACTCTAAAATTTACTCGGGATCCTCTAATTAATCGATTACTTCTATGTAAAAACCCGAGAATTCTACAATGGGATTTCCAACTTTATAAATACAACATTGACGTAATGGAAAAATAGCGCTTTCAGTAAAGTGTTCATTTCATTTCACTACATTTACCCACGCCTCCGAAGAAAAAGCGTCCCCGCTTTCCTCATGTACGAGCATTGTTTTCCTAACCAAATTAAATTATCCTTATACCCTAACTTTTATCAATGATCCAACTAATATTAACTTTGACCCTAACATCTAAACCTATTTTGACAAAAAGTAACCTAAACAACAATGTACCTACTAACGTCTGCAATTTTGAGTGCCACGGCCAAAAGAATAAATTTTGTGTTCCCTAACAAATTTTGCCTCTGCAGCGGCCCCAAGGAGCCTACTCTTAGCGAACTCTGCAGGAGATATCTTTAACGTGGACAGGTTGTGGCAGTTCCTGCACACGGGACCTCTGATTTAACGTCCCCATCCGACGGACATATGCGTATCCTCATTTCTGAGTCGGCTAGAGCCTCTATAAAATGCTGCTTTGCAAGCGTGTCACGTACATTCTCTGGTACTGTAGGATAAGCCAGATTTACTAATCTTCTAATTGCCTGACCAAGTTCAGGTAGGCTTTCTGCTGGTTTTTGTCGTCGCTCAGTGAGCTGAACTCTGTACAGCTCAGTTTGATTAGGTGGGGTAAAACGTTCTTCGAGTGCTTTCACAAGAGATTTATAGTCTTGTTGCTTATCTATAGACAAATCTCCTAATATGCCCTAGGCTTGTCCACGCAAAGCCTCAGCCAGATATAACCCCTTTTCATTTACTGACCATTGATTTATACGAGAGCAAGCATCAAAGTGAGACTTATAATCTAACCATGATGATGTACCATCATAGGTTGCAGCTTTTACACGTGCAGTATTTGAGCCTTTAGCAGCAGCCGGTTGTGCCGATTTCTTAGTTTGATCTGATTTTTGTCTCACTGTAACACCCGGAGGAACATAATTGTCATATAACGGTTCCTTAAATCGAACCGCTGGGCTACCCTCTCTTTCTCTATATGCACTTTCCTGCATACTTCTGAGCTCTTCATTTTGCCTTAATTGCTCTCTCAATTTCTCAATTTCAACCTCTATTCTGTCCACTTCGAATTCTGTACTTTCTCTTTGAGCACTAGCTCTTTCTCTTGATTGTCGTGCGGTTACGAAACCTGAATCGACCGGGAAACCTACCGACTGACACTCGCCAGTCGCCATATATTTTGGTGTTGACGGTCCAACCCGTTCGTACCCGCTCACTTGTCTTGTGAGACGGTCAACCTCTGATTCTATTTCAGATAACTCTTCATCATAATCTGCCATATTGCAAGTTTAAAGTACAACAAATAATCAAACAATCAAACAAGAAACGTATTTACAATTTAAACAATTTATTTACACTACTCGAATCCCGCAACGGTGTCACCAATTTTGTAACGGGCCGGGTATCTATTGAAAATGATATGTTAAAGTAAATTAAAATAAATAGGAAAATAAACTGTAAGAAAGGGTTCGTACCTAAGTTACTTCTTATGGTTCGAGATTTATTGTGTAAAATGAAAAGAAACTATCCAAATTAATTGTATTATTTTAAAATAGTAGAAAACTTTATATCTCAATTTTGCTCAGTAAACTACAACTATAACTATAAATAGAATGTTGGCTCACTTTGAGCTATTCAACGATCAAACGTTTTATCAGAATAACAGGCAAGACTTAAATCAGTCACTTCTGCTATTCTTTAAACCCTGATGTCTTGTTTTAGCTCAGTTCAGCTCAATATACCTATTTAATCTTTCTAATCTTGTGGTATTCACTTCCCAAATGACACAAAACGAATGCAACGATCCGCGGCATTTTGACCGCCTTTTATACTCTAAAATTTACTCGGGATCCTCTAATTAATCGATTACTTCTATGTAAAAACCCGAGAATTCTACAATGGGATTTCCAACTTTATAAATACAACATTGACGTAATGGAAAAATAGCGCTTTCAGTAAAGTGTTCATTTCATTTCACTACATTTACCCACGCCTCCGAAGAAAAAGCGTCCCCGCTTTCCTCATGTACGAGCATTGTTTTCCTAACCAAATTAAATTATCCTTATACCCTAACTTTTATCAATGATCCAACTAATATTAACTTTGACCCTAACATCTAAACCTATTTTGACAAAAAGTAACCTAAACAACAATGTACCTACTAACGTCTGCAATTTTGAGTGCCACGGCCAAAAGAATAAATTTTGTGTTCCCTAACAAATTTTGCCTCTGCAGCGGCCCCAAGGAGCCTACTCTTAGCGAACTCTGCAGGAGATATCTTTAACGTGGACAGGTTGTGGCAGTTCCTGCACACGGGACCTCTGATTTAACGTCCCCATCCGACGGACATATGCGTATCCTCATTTCTGAGTCGGCTAGAGCCTCTATAAAATGCTGCTTTGCAAGCGTGTCACGTACATTCTCTGGTACTGTAGGATAAGCCAGATTTACTAATTTTCTAATTGCCTGACCAAGTTCAGGTAGGCTTTCTGCTGGTTTTTGTCGTCGCTCAGTGAGCTGAACTCTGTACAGCTCAGTTTGATTAGGTGGGGTAAAACGTTCTTCGAGTGCTTTCACAAGAGATTTATAGTCTTGTTGCTTATCTATAGACAAATCTCCTAATATGCCCTAGGCTTGTCCACGCAAAGCCTCAGCCAGATATAACCCCTTTTCATTTTCTGACCATTGATTTATACGAGAGCAAGCATCAAAGTGAGACTTATAATCTAACCATGATGATGTACCATCATAGGTTGCAGCTTTTACACGTGCAGTATTTGAGCCTTTAGCAGCAGCCGGTTGTGCCGATTTCTTAGTTTGATCTGATTTTTGTCTCACTGTAACACCCGGAGGAACATAATTGTCATATAACGGTTCCTTAAATCGAACCGCTGGGCTACCCTCTCTTTCTCTATATGCACTTTCCTGCATACTTCTGAGCTCTTCATTTTGCCTTAATTGCTCTCTCAATTTCTCAATTTCAACCTCTATTCTGTCCACTTCGAATTCTGTACTTTCTCTTTGAGCACTAGCTCTTTCTCTTGATTGTCGTGCGGTTGCGAAACCTGAATCGACCGGGAAACCTACCGACTGACACTCGCCAGTCGCCATATATTTTGGTGTTGACGGTCCAACCCGTTCGTACCCGCTCACTTGTCTTGTGAGACGGTCAACCTCTGATTCTATTTCAGATAACTCTTCATCATAATCTGCCATATTGCAAGTTTAAAGTACAACAAATAATCAAACAATCAAACAAGAAACGTATTTACAATTTAAACAATTTATTTACACTACTCGAATCCCGCAACGGTGCCACCAATTTTGTAACGGGCCGGGTATCTATTGAAAATGATATGTTAAAGTAAATTAAAATAAATAGGAAAATAAACTGTAAGAAAGGGTTCGTACCTAAGTTACTTCTTATGGTTCGAGATTTATTGTGTAAAATGAAAAGAAACTATCCAAATTAATTGTATTATTTTAAAATAGTAGAAAACTTCATATCTCAATTTTGCTCAGTAAACTACAACTATAACTATAAATAGAATGTTGGCTCACTTTGAGCTATTCAACGATCAAACGTTTTATCAGAATAACAGGCAAGACTTAAATCAGTCACTTCTGCTATTCTTTAAACCCTGATGTCTTGTTTTAGCTCAGTTCAGCTCAATATACCTATTTAATCTTTCTAATCTTGTGGTATTCACTTCCCAAATGACACAAAACGAATGCAACGATCCGCGGCATTTTGACCGCCTTATATACTCTAAAATTTACTCGGGATCCTCTAATTAATCGATTACTTCTATGTAAAAACCCGAGAATTCTACAATGGGATTTCCAACTTTATAAATACAACATTGACGTAATGGAAAAATAGCGCTTTCAGTAAAGTGTTCATTTCATTTCACTACACAGTTTTTTCCCCAAAAAATAATGATTTTATCCTCTCGATGGTCAAAGTACTGATTGCTAAACATTTGGACGCTTCAGATACACTTAACTATGAAATTTTATTGAAAGAGAAAATCAAGCGACTATACACTGCGTTTACAAGCGACTATCCACTACATATCTGATTGCCAACAAGCACCTGTACACTGCAATTCTTGCATCACTATCTTTGACCCAAACTTTCTGGGTACCTGTAAAATGCGAAACGAAATTGAAACGAATCGAAACGAAATAAATCGAAACGAAATTCACCGAAACGAAACGAAATCGAAACGAAACGAAATAAATCGAAACGAAATTGACCGAAACGAAACGAAACGGAATAATTCAAAATGAAATAAAACCTACATACGGTATGTACAGGGGTCGGGGTCCAGCTGCCTCGGAAGACCCCCCCCCCCCCCCCCCCCCCCCCCCATTTTATAAGATAGGCCAGGTACTGTTACTTGAGAATGCTTATTAGTGCCGCTTCGAAATAATTGCAAAATTACCGTTGTTGTTTAATTACCGGTATTCAATTATTTATCATATGTATTTTTTTTCAGTTTTTGCCCGTGAGAATTGTGTTCATTGTTTTCTTAAAGTTTATCCCTGGCTAACGATGAGATAAACAACATATATTCATATTCAAATATGCAACAAATTATGGCTTCTATTATTATAAGAAAGGCTGTCGAGATAAAAAGACATTTTAAATCGGTGACCAATCTGGCAAAATTTAAACGGTATACTGCACAAAACGGTACACTCATCTTGCAAAAATACATGTTAAATTTCTTTTTTAAGACTTGGGGACCGGCCATTTAACTTGAAGAGGGGAGGGGACATGCACATAGGAAGGGGCTGCGAGGAGTGCGAGCGCCACCTCTCCCTTAATTTTGGCAAGAAGTAAAAAAGAATCAAGTTCAGACACAATACTTGGGAATTTTACGTCTATATGACCTGAAAACTTAACAAGCGTGAAATGTTATATTTGTTTCTAACATATACCCAGCCAAATAACTAAAAAAAATAATTACTTTTGATTAATTATTTTTTTCTTCCAAGCTTCAGAAGGGTACCTGTAAAATGCGAAATGAAATCGAAACGAAACGAAATTTACCGAAACGAAACGAAATATAAATCGAAACGAAATTCATCGAAACGAAACGAAATTTATCGAAACGAAAACGTTTCGATTTCTTTAAATCGAAACGAAATTCATCGAAACGAAACGAAATTTATCGAAACGAAAACGTTTCGATTTCTTTAAATCGAAACGAAATTCATCGAAATGAAACGAAATTTCGTTTCGTTTATAAACGTTTCGATTTCGTTTCGTTTCGGTAAATTTCGTTTCGTTTCGATTTATTTCGTTTCGATTTATTTCGTTTCGCATTTTACAGGTACCCAAACTTTCTCGGCATTGATACAACTTACAAAAATCTGTCTTTGCATGTCAAAAGAATATATGAAAGGCTTTTAAAAAACGTATATTTCAATATCATAACATTTTCGAATATTTTGTAAAAAGCTGTCAAACAAGACAGTCACTCAAGCTTCTACTGGTCGGTGGTATTTTTTGGACATTTTATCTTGCATTTGCAGCATTTATAGACCTGTATTTCACATGATTTCACATTAACCTATTTTTGTTGTAAGCGGCCTTAGTCCAAAGTCCAATCGGAGTAAAAATCCGGGTGGTAAGCGGCCTTTCTGTTTGGATTATACGCTGATTTTCGATATCCACATCATTTTTCAACCTTTTCGAAGTTTTATTCACGTTATTTATTTGCAAAATTTTATTATACGTCTACAAATGGATCCTGGTGATCAACTCTACACTCTTGATGAGCTTCAATGTTGGAAAGTCGAGAATCTCAGACAGTTCTTGACGATGAGAGGTCTAACGAAATCGGGAACGAAGGGGCTAGCGGCCTTGTGTTTTTCGGCATGCAAGTTGAACTTACCTTTGGTGCCATCACAAGATGATGTTTTAAAAGACAACAAGAGATGCTACGACAACATTTTGAGTGAGTGTGGAATTTCAGGGATCGTCTCATTACTCCGACAGTCATAACTCCGACAGTCATTACTTCGACACCCATTAATACTCCGACCATGCATCCCGGACTGTATCATCATATCCTATCTAATCGCAACTCCAAACAACTATAGGATAATTGAACGGAGTGGATATTGAAAATATTATCACGAGTGCCACAAAACGCATCAGATTAAACGTTTGTCTTCTTTCTGTTACATGTTAAATGTCGGGAACATGGTTTTCCCATGTGTATTTCTGGGTCTGGTATTGATTTTATCACATTACGTTTATATGTGATCTGGGGCTACATGTAGAACGCCCAGCAGTGGACATTTGTCCATGTTGAAGACTGCTGGCTGGTTGTTTTCCATTTGCAGATTGAATTTTGCTGTTTTGCTGGATCGTTATCTCGTGGACATTTGTTCCACATCTCAGTATATTCTTATTTCACAAATATAAAGTTAGACAAGAGATTTCGTTTCAAAATGGACTTTTTCCTTTTTAACGATCGAAAACCACTGTTATATATATTGTATTATTAAAATTTCAAATTAAGGCGCACTCATTTGCCATTTATGACCCGTCTTTCACACTATAAACCATGGGACGGTGGGCTCACGACCCCTCCTTTGCAACTTTAATTGAATCCCAATTTTAAAACTGCAATTTTTTTTTATAAAATTACACTTTAGTTTGTTAAATTTTACTTTCTTTAAAAACGAAGTTTGGGAGACTTTTTGTTTTTGTACCATTATTTTTCTTTCCAAGCTTTTGATCATGATCTACAAGTCTTAATCGCTTGACCCGAAGTCACTTGGTATAGTGGTTGGTCATCATTCTAAGTTGTGCTAGAGGGCTGAAAAGCTTTAAAAACAATAGCGCTGCATACGAAAAAAACTTCCGAATCCGGGATAAAAACCATGCCCCTTTCAAGTTAAATGGGCAGTCCCGTACTGCATTTGGATTGCTAAAAGCGCCAGAATTGCAAAGACTATCGGTCACTGTCGAAGTATATGATTGTCGGAGTAATGATTGTGGGAGTAATAAGTGTCGGAGTAATGACTGTCGGAGCATTGAGTGTCGGAGTAATGACATTATCCCGAATTTCAGACCCCCTTCAGATTTATTCTTGTTGGCTTGATGAACATGATGGTATCAAGGATTTATTTTAAACCTTGATGGTATGCAGTTTTGGCCACCAATTTTTTTGACAGACATAACGCAGTTCTTGTTAGCCCATGGTGATGTAGCATTGACAAATGACATGCTGAAAGACTATAAGGTTGGCAAGGCCTATGAATATTTTTCAAGTGGGTGGCTACAGGAGGGATATTTCTTAAAGACAGTCGAACAACAACAACTTGTGTATTTTAAGAACAAAGTGTTCACAATCATAGACACTGGATGATGACCCCCACAATGTATAGATATTGCGCCAAAGAAGATGATGGTTTGACAGAAAGAGCTTATTGTTCTTGCACTGCAGGGTATGAAATGTATGCATGGTTTTTTTAATTCTCTATCGTGTCTATGCAGTGCCAATTCAGGATCATTAGATAATAACAGAAGGGATTGCAACCAATCTTGGCTGAAATGTTCCTAACAAATTCATGACAAAATGTTGTAGTTACTATGGTGTCAATGAATCAGTACATTTCAATAATGTTTGAGAGATGTCGGCTCAAATCTCTCTGGAGGCTAATGATCTGAGTACATATTAGGGTTTGTCAACTACTAACAATTACAATACATGTATATAGCTTCTATAGTACAAGGTAGTACATTTCAATAATGTTGAAAAGATGTCAGTTCAAATCTGACTGGAAGCTAATCTATGGGTTTATTTTAATATATGCTTGATCATGTTGACTGCATTAACTAACTTGGACACAAGTCCCTAGCTTAATGAAAGTTTTGAAGAACTACTCCTTTTTCAGTGCGATTTTTACACGACCGCAAAAATGTTGTGTAATGGTTAGCATGCTCACCTTGAATGTATCATTATTATTATTATTATACAATATTTATAAAGCGCCTATCTAATAAAACAATTACTCTAAGCGCTGTACAAAACACATAAAATGTTAATCCTATCAATAAAAGTAAAAGTAGCAATAAGAGTCAAGAATAAATAAAAAAAAATAAAGATGAGTCTTTACAAGTTTCTAAAAAATGACAACTGATTGCACATGTCCAAAAATAAATATAATTAAAAAGAGAGTTTAAAATCAAATACTGTCACCATAAGCTGCTCTAAAAAGATGAGTTTTTAAAAGTTTCTTGAAAATGCTAACTGATTGCACATGTCGAATGTTTTGAGGAAGACTGTTCCATAAAGTTGCGGCAGATTTGTCCAATCGGCGTTCACCGTAGGTTTTGGTGCGTATGCATGGAGCCTTAAACAACTGCAAGTCTTCTGATCTTAATGCTCGAGTAGGTTGATATGCATTCACAAGTTCTTGTAGATAGACAGGTGCTAAGTTGTTGAGTGCCTTAAAAGTATATAACAGGATCTTATATTTAATTCGATACTGCACTGGTAGCCAATGTAAAGAGACGAGGACAGGCGTGATATGTTCATGTTTCCGTTTTCGTGATATTAATCGTGCAGCTGTGTTTTGTACCCACTGAAGTTTAGAGAGAATGCTGGCATTCACCCCGTATAACAACGCATTTCCATAATCTAAACGTGAAATCACTAGCGAATTGACCAACGTTTTGCAAGCATCATCGGTGATATAAGATCGTATACGTCCTATCTTGCGTATTTGGAGAAAACATGACTTAGAAACTGAACTTACTTGTTTCTCCATAGTCAGTTTTGTCGAAGAGGACACCTAAATTTTTCACAACAGATGCCTCGTTTACAATGTGTCCATCGAAGCTGATACTACAGTTGACAAAATCCTTCGTGCGTTGCTTTGTTGTAAAAATTATCAGTTCAGTCTTGTCTTGATTAAGCTTAAGCATGTTTGATTTCATCCATGCACTGATGTCTCTAAGACAAGCCTCCATTCGAGTAGCTATATTGATCCAATTGTCAATAGGTTTGATTACTAGGTACGCTTGGGTGTCATCCGCATAACAATGATAGCTCATATTATGTCTTTTGCATATCTGCCCGATCGGCTTTGAGAACATGCAGTATTTCTTCGGCCCCAGCACAGACCCTTGCGGAACACCAAACGATAGAATTTTCTCGGTTGATACGATATTTCAGATGTTGACACTTTGACTTCTATCACTCAAGTAAGAATTGATTCATGTCAATGCCTGCCCTGTTATTTCATATGAATATTGTAGACGTTCCATCAGAATAGGGTGGTCTACAACATCGAATGCTGCCGACAGATCTAACATGACCAACACAGCACAAGAGTTGTTATCTAGAGCTAACGTAATGTCATGGTGTACCCGAAGTAAAGCAGTCTCAGTAGAATGGCAAGCACGGTAAGCAGATTGAATGTAGTAGATCCATGGGTTCTATCCCCTGTCTAGTCAAACCAAAGATTATAAAATTGGTAAGAATGCAGTATTAAGGAGTAAGAACAAAGACTGGTAGGGTCAGAATCAGAATAATGTTTCAGAGTGGAACGACATATCTACCCACAGACTGTTGCTTCAATGAACTAGCACTCTAAAAATCTAGCTGCAATAATGTAGCTCCTGTGACAAACTTGTGTCTCGGCAGAGCTACAACGCGGTCCCATTCGTCACAATGGAGCAAAACAAAAGTTGCAGTTGAAACATAAAAACTCACTATTTGCGCTTCAAACATTCCATTATAACTATTACTGATGATCCCAGTCCTTGTTAAATCGGTTTGACTGAGAAATATATACTTTTCAAAGGTAGCAACAACCTTGTTCAAATTAATCGATCGTTTGCCATAACCGGAAACTACGGAAGGCGGAGCTTTTCTAAATATGGTATTTCTTGCTACACGTTTTCCACCGCTGATGTAAACATTCACGCCTCAACTCGCCAAATATGGTATCGACATCCAAATAGTGAGGCCGGAAATGACGAAATTCAAAATGTTCAGAGAGAAAGTAAACATGGATTTTTATTTTGTGGGAATTACATTCTAAAATACTGGTAGATGATAAAAACTTGTTATAATAATGGACAAAAGGAAAGGTTATGTCTTATTATTGATAAATGCAGGCGTCAGAAACTCTGTAAGCGAGCGCAACAAATCTCGGCGGCTGCTCCATTACGTGTAATGGCATCCCGTTATAACCCTTGCGAGTAAGCGAGCATTTAGGGTTTTATTATTAGAACTATAAAAATCCAACTAAGGTACGTAAGGGTGTTGATCTTTTTTCATTTTTTGTATCTAAATGTGTTTCCTGTTGCTCATGCTTAAATAGTTTACACATCACATGTTATAGTTTATGTTTCTTGTTGTTTATTGTTTAAAAATTCTATGAATAGAATGTTTTTATCCCCCATATGAGTGTTGTTTTTCATGTAAAATTATTGAATATTTTGGGCTTTGTTCATTTACCTGAGAAAGTCTTAGACAAATATTTTGAAATTAAAGGAGTTTTGAACCTTATTACATGTAATATGGTTTGGGGGGGGGGGTGGAACTTTTGTCAGATTTTTTAACTTCTCAATTCAATAACTAAAGGATAGAGAAAATTGTATAGTGTCCCCCAATATTAAATTTTTGATGTTAAAAGCAATATAATTATCATTCAATCATTAACTTAAGACTTCACCAGAATGAGGGGAATGTGTTTTAATTTATTACCCATTCTTCAATGTTCCAGTTCATAGTTTTGTTATTTTACAACATTGTTATTATACACAGTCTTTGCCTTTATTTTTTTCACCTACTTGCCCGAAAGCCAAATTTAGAAAACAAATTATATTTATTCAAACAAATTATTTCTTAATTTTCACTTGTTCGAATCAAATTTTACTTGTCCCGGGCTTCGGGCAAGTGTGTTAGCGTGAAGACTGTATACATGTAGCTGACCTTTTAATAATGTTTTGTTTTTGCAATAAATATTTCTTGTTAATGAGTATTTGTTTAATTTTTGTGCTCTTTGATTTACAAAAGTTATCGAGTTGAATCATTTACAAAGTACATGTGCATGTACATATTTTGCCCAACCAAGACTGACTTGTTCCTGAATTTAGCACTTTTTCCATACTAATCCTTATTATTATTGGTCTCCTGCCATTGGCATAAATAACAAAGGATGGAGTGCCTCACGAACAGAAACCACACCATAATAATGTGCTTGACATACATGTAAGAATGGAACATGACTGTTAATGTATAGCCCTGTATCAGACAGGGCATACTATTTAACCCCTGTCTGTCCCTCCTTATAGTTTTGAGCTAGAGTTTTTTTTAATATTTTGTAGTGTGTTTAATGTACAAATACTAAAGGTGTGCATTCTTACAGGATTTTTACTTCTAAAAAATCACAAAATGATATACAGTTGAACTAAGTCATTTTTAAGTTAGTACATCAAAAGTGTCTTACACACACAGACTTTATACATTCTCTAACAAAAGGGGCATACCAGTTTTAAGTTGGGCCTTTTAAAAAGTTGTATGTGATGCTCCATAATTTAAACATAAGAAAAACAAATAAAAATTATCTTTGATTTTCCTATATATTTCAACTAAAAATAAATCCAAAACATTAACAATCCTGTTTAAATTATGTAAAAAAAAAACACTCATATAAACATAATGAGCAAATAAACAATCAAAATATAGACAATTCTGAATGTTTTGATGTAAAATTTGTTAAAATTTATCCAGAAATGACTTCACAATAATGTTTTGAAAAAATATGGTTTTGGTTGATTATATAGGGATTTTTTTTTTTGCATGTGGCAATACTTTTGGCCACATACTGTTTAGCTGAATATTCACACGATCTCTCATTATTTTCAAGATCTACGGGATACATGTAGTCATAAATTATTTTCCTCACCAACTAATTCACTTCCTTACGACCGTGACGATATGTGCATAACTGCCAAGATGTATAAACTCCGTCACCGTGTTTACAAATGCAATGACGTCTTGTTTACGTTTTTTTACTCCGATTGACCTTTGAACCATAATGGCGGCGGTAACGTGAAATTGGCAATCGGCAAACCTCGGGTGAGTCCGCTTCGCTTCCTCAATACCTCGGCTGTAATACGGTATTTGATATGCGTCTACGCGTCACATTTCTTCACCGGAAGACCGTATCACTTCAATCAAACATTGCGCACCGCGAATAAGTTCTAAAATGGGGACAATAGATGAGTGTATAGAGTTTCTTTGAAAAATATTGGTCTTTGATGAAGGTACGGAATCAGCCGACATTGGGACGAATGAAAATAAATTATTATTGGACGAAGATTCGAAAGTGAAATTATTTTAATACCTCCTTCATTGAAGATTTCCGAAAGTAGTTCCAATGGGAGCTATCGTAATACGGACGAGGTTTGATGAAGGTACGGAATCAGCCGAAGTTGCGACGAGTGGTGAAATTGGTCTATTCCAGTGTTTCATGCATCAAATATACACATGGACCTTCGTAAGGCAAATTAAAACTTTGGTTGCTTTGTATAAGCTAAAACCATTACAAA
Organism: Bathymodiolus brooksi; assembly: GCA_963680875.1. Taxonomy (NCBI): domain Eukaryota; kingdom Metazoa; phylum Mollusca; class Bivalvia; order Mytilida; family Modiolidae; genus Bathymodiolus; species Bathymodiolus brooksi. Next base: position 10,082,219 of record OY804590.1, read on the forward strand.
ATCTTACCTGATGTAATATGCGAGCGTCAGCGTGCTCTTTATGGTATAAAATGTGTACTTCTTCTTCTTCTTCTTCTTTGGTTACGGAAAACCATCAACGCACTGATGTTTACTTTCCGGCGCATGCCTGGTAAAATGTTTTCAAATTTATAAAAATTTTCAGAACATAGATAATTTATTTGATATAATTGTTATTATTATTTTTTAGTTTTATATTATCAGTTTTTACAATTTTTCTTTTAATTTAGGATTTTTACAATTTTTTTATTTTTTATTTTTCATTTATTAAGATAAAAACATGATTTCTGTTTATTTTATTCTGTGTGGATAAGTATCAAGGAGCACATTGTGAGTGAGTGCACCCTTGAAGGATTCTGTAGTGGTGTTTTTTGTTAGGTTAGGGGATAATTTGTTCCAGTCTTTAATGGTTTGACAAAAGAAAGAAAATTTATAACTGTCTTTATTGCATTGGATTTGTCTGTAGGAGTCTTTTCGGGAAGATCTTGTCGTAGACTGGCTCTGAAGTAATATATTTTGTGTAGGGATAGTGATATTTTCATTTATTACTTTGTGAAACATTATGAGCCTAGTTCTTAGTCGGCGTTCTTGTAGAGTTTGCCAATTCATGGTGTTTAACATCTCAGACACACTGCTGGTGTTATGATGTCTGTTGCATGTATACCTGGCTGCCCGTCGCTGTACCTTTTCTAGCGAGTTGATGTTTTCGTTTGTGTGAGGATCCCAAACAGTGCAGCAGTATTCTAATTTGGGTCTTATTAGGGTTTGATATGCTCGTTCTTTTATTGTTTGTGATTGTACTTTTAGATTTCTTCTGATAAAACATAATGATTTGTTTGCTTTGGCGGCAGTTTGTTGGATGTGGGTGTTCCATTTTAGGTCTGTTGAGATTGTGACACCTAGATATTTTGCGTGTTGAACAGATTTTAATATATGGCCATGCATGTTATAGTAAAAGTGGATTGGATTTCTCTTGGTTGTTATATTCATGATGTTACACTTGTCTGGGTGAAATGACATGAGCCAGTCTTGTTCCCATTTTATGGCAGCTTCGAGATCTTCTTGGAGCTTGAGGCAATCGCTTTGTGATTTGATTTGTCGATAGATCATACTGTCATCTGCAAAAAGTCGGATACGGCTATGTTTGATGTATTCAGGGAGGTCGTTAATGTAGATTAGAAAAAAAGTATTGGTTCAAGAACTGTACCCTGTGGGACACCGGATGTGACTGGTATTTTTGATGATGTCATATTTTCTAAAAGTACTGTTTGAGTTCTGTTTGAGAGAAAAGATTTAACCCAGTTTATGATTTGTTCTGATATGCCAAAGTATTTCATTTTGTACAGCAGTCTTTTGTGTGGTACCTTGTCGAAAGCTTTTGCGAAGTCCATTATTATCAAATCTGTTTGTATATTTTTGTCATTGTTTTGTGATAAATCATGTATTAAAGAAATTATTTGTGACTCACATGATCGTTTTGCCCTAAATCCATGCTGTAATTCATAAAGTATGTTGTTGGTTTCTAGATGTTGCATCATGTTGCTGGCAAAAATATGTTCGAGTAATTTGCAAGCTATGCATGTTATGGATATAGGTTTGTAGTTACCTGGGTTGTGTTTATCTCCTTTTTTGAGAACAGGCGTGACATTTGCGTGGTTCCAGTCAGATGGTACTTTGCCTGTTTCCAATGATTTGGTGAATAATAATGTGAGGATGTCTGTACATATATCAATATTTTCTTTCAGTACTCTGCCTGCGATGGTGTCAGGACCAGTAGCTTTAATAGGGTTTATGTTTTTGATGAGTTTATAAACACCCTCCCTAGAGATTTTTATGGGTTCCATTGTGGGATGAGTACTAGGACCTTTATCTGGAATGTTAGTGTTTGCTTCAGATGTAAAAGCAGACTGAAACTGTTTGTTTAGTATATTTGCTTTCTCATATGGATGTGAGTGTAGGGTACCTTCACTTCGTAGTGGTTCAGAGTTTTTTGACGTGTGGGAGTCCTTTTTATTTTTACCTTGCTTTTTCTTGGTTGTCGATGATGACTGTGTTTGATTTATCTGGATTGGTGATGATGTGTATGTTGGTAATCCAATATTATCAGTGCTTTCATTTTCAGAATCATTGCTTATTTCTAATTCTGAGTAGGTATTCGATAATTCAGGTATGGTACTATTGAAAAAAGTTGTGGAGAAGTTTGGCATACCACAGTTTATACAGTTCCATGAGAGATTGCTTTTATCTAGTATTTTATACATGTTCTCGTCGATACCTTGGCAATATATGTGGTACCACTGATCACAACTGTCACAACATACCGCTTTTTGTTTCCAAGTGCAAGCTTTGTTACAGGATCCACAGGGGTATTTAGGTGGACCAGGGTTTGGCTCAGGTGCATATGAATTTGTTAGGAGAATGCTACATAGGTATGTCAATACCAGTCTATCATATTTGATAGTTTTGGTTTTTCTTGTCAGCACCATCATGGATGTTGTGGAGATGCTTGACTTGTACGTATCTTGGTTTGCAATTGTTACTGACCAAGACTTATCTGGTGCCTCTTTATTTTCTTTGATGTTTTTATTTTGACCTACAGTTTTGCAGTTGACAATAAAATCTAACTGGACACAATTTGCCAAAAATAGTGCGAGAATGGTGGTTGTGAGTACTGTTTTTATCGTGTTCATGGTGTATGAGACAGTAGTAATAGAATGGAAAATAGCAGGTAGTTAATACAGATAGACTTACAATTAGATCTTCGTCCCTTGGGCGACACAAGGGTACAAGGTAACTGTCTCGATTTGGCCTTGTTGTTTTGATAGAATTGTAAGATTTGTTTACTTCCGGTTATCAGATTTGGCGGCGATAATTTTCAGTTTGAAAAATATTACAAATATCGGATTTAGGTTTTTTCTATGATTACAATGAAAGAGAATATGTGTGGTAGTGTCAATACAAGATGTCTACAGAGTATTGCTTCTAAATGTTCAGTATATCAAACAAATTTCAACTTTTTTGATCAAACCAAAATCTTGTCAACTTCCTGTTCCAGGCATGCGCAATATCACCTTTTTGGATTTTTTGACAAACATGTCTGCACATATACTGACGAATAAAAAAAAATCGACGCTTTGTAAACACCGGTTCCATGAAACACATTAACACACTCAACTAATGAAGATCTTCTTAACATAAAGCGCAAAGGTGATCCTGAAGTCTCGTACCCTCTCTCGTGCGTCCGATACCACTGAAACCCGGAACCCGTGTGTAATAAAAGTCATTGTGTTAGCTTGTTTTACTTATATTGATATTTTTTAATTTATTAAATCTCTTCTGACATACTGATAAGAATTTTTGTTTCTACGTGAAAGTTAACTTTTAAGATTTCGTAAGGAACGATAACTCGAATAAAGGAACGACAGCTCGATTCATGATGAGACTAGATTCGGCCCTAAAAGAAGTCGTCCCCAATATATCTCGGCCCAAAAAATCTCGACACTTTTTGATGCACTGGATGAGCGTGAAATTGTCAGATAATTTTCAGATGCGCGAGCATTCATGGCCGTGCCGGTTTCATATTATGCGAGCGTCAGCAAACTCTTTATGGTATAAAATTTGTACTTAGGATTGTTTGACAAACATGGCTACACATAGCATGACGAATAAAATAAAATCGACGCTTTGTAAACACGTTCTGTGTAACACACTAACACACTCAACTAATGAAGATCTTCTTAACATAAAGCGCAAAGGTGATCCTGAAGTCTCGTACCCTCTCTCGTACGTCCGATACCACTGAAACCCGGAACCCGTGTGTAATAAAAGTCATTTTGTTAGCTTGTTTTACTTATATTGATATTTTTTAATTTATTAAATCTCTTCTGACATACTGACAAGAATTTCTGTTTCTACGCGGAAGTTAACTTTTGAGATTTCGTAAGGAACGATAACTCGAATAAAGGAATGACAGCTCGATTGAATGAGACTAGATTCGGCCCTAAAAAAGTCGTCCCCAATATATCTCGGCCCAAAAAATCTCGACATTTTTTGTTGCACTGGATGAGCGTGAAATTGACAGATAATTTTCAGATGCGCGAGCATTCATGGCCGTGCCGGTTTCATATTATTTTTAGTCCTGCAAGCGATGGATCGTCGCTATACACCATCACAAATATCGAAGTTGTTTATTTACTATATACTTCCGTTCCCACACTGTTCAAACCATTCCAATCGTAACTACTCGGCCATTCTCGCTACCCTGCAAATAACCTCGTATGCAATAGTCGTATAAATCGCACTACTTTTCACATGTCAGTTACATGAAAGTTTGATAAAGTTATATTTTAAACAATTTTCTATATTTCAATTAAAGTTTTAATTAGTTTTGCATGATTAGATTTTACTTACTATGTCTTCCATATTGGATTTTCTTGGACTATATTTTTGTGTGGCTTAACTTAACTTAACTTCCGGCAAATAATTTAAGAAGAATGTCTACTATGTACGTACGAGGTTATTTGCAGGGTAGCGAGAATGGCCGAGTAGTTACGATTGCAAACCATTCTCTATCCAGAGTTGTCGTTCTTGCTACGCTACACTCCATCTCTGTCAACGCCCATTTTACAAGATTTTTGTAAAATTTAGAAATAGTAAAAAAAATGTACTTAAAATTGTTTTAATTATTGTAAATATCAATAAAGATGAAAATAAATCACTCATTTCAAATCAATTCTCTCTTAAAAATGAACACAGTGGGTACGAAAAACATATTATTTTATCATCATAAAAAAAGAAACGCAAAAGATCATTAACAAAAACAAAGAAAAAATATTTAAACAGTTCCCTAATAACTGTTAGAATAAAATAACTTGTTTTTGAAGACCCCGACCTCTTTTAATTTTACTTCTTGATTTATATTTAACTCGGGGGAAAACCGGATACCTATAGCTATATATACTCGAATAATTCAGCGCCCTCTATCCGCTATCGTTACTCATTAATCTGACAGACCCGGTTGTCCCAAATAGAGAAAAATATATTGGAGGCTTGACCGTGCTGCTGTAAATATCGTTATTAGATTTTAAATACAACCGAACTCTGTAAATGTATGTACAAAGTAAATTATTGTGTTACTTTTATCCGTTTTAATAAGAAATTATAAGTGACATTAATTTTATTACAAATACAAGTGAAGTGGAGTTCGATCTCGTTCCTTTTATCCGTTTTAAATGTGATATATCTACAAGATTCACTGGATCTTGGTGTTCCATGTTCGGAAGGAAATACAGAATAAAGAAGAAAGATAACGACTGGATTATTCGGTTAGATACCTGTAGGCGATTTCTAAGGTGACATTATGAGACATACATTTTTCATTCAAAAATTATTCGTTCCGATAACAAAACTCAGTTTAGGAAATCTAATCTTCATCATTATTGTTATCTATTCATTTTTGTGCTGCGTGTCATGTACGTTTTCATCGTACGAGAAGAATGGAAAGGTGTGTTACTATTGTTACTCGGGATATTATTGGATAGCTGATTGTCTCGTAAGTATTTACGAAAAAAAATGGAATTTACATATATTCATATAGTTTTTTCATATATATGTTGGTTTAAAGATATCTAATGATATGACAACATAACGAAAGTTCTTATATACGTCCTTGCATTGATATATAAATAGATTTTCAAAATGAGGTCAGCAATTCTCATATCCGAACATCCGGGTATTTAATAATTCATTGGGGTGAGGTCAGCAGGAATCCTGTAGATTTTACCTAGATTCCAATGGAAAATTTGAATTTTATTTTCTTAATTTTAAATAAACCCGTCTGATATAAATTGACCAAAATCAAACTAGATATCTGATTTAGTGTCTATATAAGGACCAGAGGTGATTTTAATTAAAATATTTAACTTTTGTTGGAAAATAGCGAATAAATTAATATACATTGGAGTCTATGTAGTATCCCGAGGATTTTGCTTGGATTCACCTCCAAATATTTTCTTCATCTCAAAATTGATAATCATTGATTGGTCAATTACATTGTGTGATCTCACTCCGAAATCGAGAATATGGCATGTGCTAAAAGGTGGAGTGGAGTCTTGGAGACTCCAAGTTAGAGTGGGATAATAAGTCATTACTCCGACACTCAATACTCCGACAGTCATTACTCCGACACTTATTACTCCGACTCTTAATACTTCGGCAGTGACCGATAGTCTTTGCAATTCTGGCGCTTTTAGCAATCCAAATGCAGTACAGGGCTGCCCATTTAACTTGAAAGGGGCATTGTTTTTATCCCGGAGTCGGAAGTTTTTTTCGTATGCAGCGCTGTTTTTAAAGCTTTTCAGCGCGGCCCAACAAAATTTGTTTAACAAAAGAAAATATTATTTCATGTAGATCTAATAAAAATGCTTTCTCTGATTAGTAATTGTTTCTTCGATTCCTGTCATATTTTCCTCAAAATTCAGGATAGCAAAAATACATGCCCTACCTTTTCAAGTTATCAAGTCGTCTCATAGTTGAGCGACACCTACCATATGCATAAATAAAGGAAATGTATATACCAAATATAATAGTTAAAAGTTTTCATGTTGTTTTTCTGCAAGGGGCACCAGGGGACGGTGCTCAAGGAAATGTAGCACTGCTGACATATCCTTGACTCTGGAGGTGTACCCTTATATATGGACCTGATTCAATATGGAGATGATGTGATGATATTTGAAATTTTGTTAGGCTTCTCCTGAACTCAGAATTACTTAACGTAATTCTGAGTTCAGGAGAAACATCAAAGAAAGATAGTTTTCTCTTCCATAAACAGTTTTAAATTTTACATAAGTTCTCAATTTACCATCAGAACATGTGTTCCTATCTAGGGCCCATTGATGCCTATGTGCTTCTAGAAGTATTTTCTTGACTGTTTGTTTTGAAACTTTTTGATTAGTTGACAGTTGTTTAAGCTTAGGAATGTTATTCAAGATTTGTTGTAAAGCACCATACCAAGAGGATATCCGGTTTTCATATAATTTTCTGGACTGTGTGTATGCATCCTTCAACAAGGGAAAAGTGTCCACAGTTTCTAATAAAAAAGTTCCCATATTTCAGAGCAATATAGTAAAACATGTTAAATGGTATGGTCAAAAACATATGTCCTAAGCGACGTCGCTAAGTAAACATTGACGCGCAGGAACACTGAAAACATAGTTCATCTAAATTTTCAACTATATCTTTTATTTTCGTCAATGAAATAAATATAATAATCAATTGCATGTCGTGAATATTGAATATATGATCACTCGTGCCGAAACGCGTTCAGATTAAACTTGTGCGAGTAGCAAGTTCCACACACTCGTTTAATCTGATGCGTTTTGCGGCACTCGTGATCATATTTTCAATATCCACTCCGTGCAATTATCCTATAGTTGTTTGGAGTTGCGATTAGATAGGATATGATGATACAGTCCGGGATGCATGGTCGGAGTATTAATGAGTGTCGGAGTAATGACTGTCGGAGTTATGAGTGTCGGAGAAATAACTGTCTGAGTAATGAGACGACCCCGTTGGAGTGTAGTTTATGATTTTTCTGTAGATGTATTTTGTAAACTAGGAATTGATAAATAAAAAAGTAGATGATTACTAGATATTTTAAATCTTTTCAACATTTCACACTACATCAATCATATCAAACAGACCATAATTCAATGTTGAATACCAAGCGAGTCTAATAACAGCTTATGCTCGGGTGATAAATTCTGCTTGATTTCATTATGAATTAAGATATCTCTGAATTCAAACTGTGGATTTTTCTTCCTAGCACAGTCAACATTTAAATGAAAATATGTGTTCTACAAAGAAGCTGAATGTTTCGGTATTTTAGATCTAGGACTTAGGTATATTCTGTGATCATATCTTTTCAGCACTAGATCATTTGAAACATTTCGATATCTTTCTGAAAATGCTTGTTCACAGCCATAACATTTTCTGATAATTCCAGCCATAAAAGTAAGATGAAATGGTTGGATCTGTGATATCTTAATTCATAATGAAATCAAGCAGAATTTATCACCCGAGCATAAGCTGTTATTAGACTCGCTTGGTATTCAACATTGAATTATGGTCTGTTTGATATGATTGATGTAGTGTGAAATGTTGAAAAGATTTAAAATATCTAGTAACCATCTACTTTTTTATTTATCAATTCCTAGTTTACAAAATACATCTACAGAAAAATCATAAACTACACTCCAACTTGGAGTCTTCAAGACTCCACTCCACCTTTTTTTTTTTTTTTTATTATATCTATATTACACCTGTGAACAATTTACCTCTGGGTGCCAGGAAACCACAAAGGTTTACAAATATTTACAATGAACAATATAATTAAATAAATAAATACTGGTACAGTTGTAGTAAGAATACAATACCATAAGCAAATAAATCATATTTTATCTCTCATATTCAATTTATAAACATACATTTTTACACAGTAAACAATGAAAGGAATTATTAATACAACTAAATTCATAATGTATCCAATAATAGCTGTAATTTCCTAATATTATATAAGTTTCGAACTTCTGGGTTCTTAATCATCATTTGTATATTACTTCTGAGTTCATTTTTGAGATTTGTGATAACTATTGCTTCCCTGTAAGTACTTTTATTATATTTTATATAATTTCTTGTTTTCCAAATTACCCATTTTAATATACAAATTACTAAATTCATTAAAAGTAGATTTTCAGTTATTTCTCCCTCATACATCCACTCCACCTTTTAGCACATGCCCAGCATATTGGGCATGGTTTATTTATATGCCCGTCTGTAAGACGGGACGTATTATGGTTTACCAATATCCGACTGTCCGTCAGTCCGTCCGTCCGTTTCACATGTCACACTCTAACTTAAGAACCTCTTGGCCAATTCACTTCAAATTTCACAGAGTTATTGGAATTGATGGTCTTACGGTCTGTATACTTTATGGTGAAATTTCAATTTTTTCATTCCAGAGTTATGGGACTTTATTCATCAAATTGTAGGCGATTTTTCGTATGTCGTGCTGTAAATTGAGTTCGCCAATTCACTTCAAATTTCGTACTGTTATTGGAATTGATAGTCTTTACTGATTTCTCAAAAAATGTGTCGTATGTATAAATATTCCAATTCATGTTGATGAAATTTAGATTTTTCATTCACGAGTTATGGGAAAGAAAATCTTTACAAATATTGTATGAATGTTGACGACGGGCGTATCATGCGCTCTTGGCACAGCTGTTTATTTTGTTTTGTTTTTGCATTGTCCTATCCAATGGAAAAATTATTATGGAGTCAATTGTATACTGTGATTTTTATTAATTATACTGCTCATTGTGGGCGTCTTGATTGACAATAAAGCATTTGTTTGTTTGTTGTTTGTTGTAAAACATGGAGTGGAGTCTGGGGTTTATTTTGGAGTGGAGTCTGGAGTCATTTTTAGGAGTCAATTTTGGAGTGGTTTTTTTTAAATTCTTTTTAAAAATGCATTTTGTTTTATTTACAAAAATAGTGATTATAATCTTTTGCCTGTTGAAGGTATTATTTGACGGATTGACTACATTGTACATTAAAATCCATGGCTGAAGTAAATAAACAAAATTTCTGAAGGGAAAGTCGCAGTTTATTTACGGCAAATATTCACCAAAGAGTCATATTTTCGGTAAGGGTAGTAAGTCATGAATCTGTAAGATTTTTTTACTGCTTTGCAAATGATGGTAAGCCAAATTTTCTCACTAATGATTAAAACAGAAATTATTGGCTTTTGTCAGAAAATAAATAGATTAGTTAAACTGGCGGAAATGTCGGATTCATTAATACAAAAACGGCGTCAGAGGCATGGATGCTGTGGCAGAGGGGGGGGGGGGGGGGGGTCAAGAGTGGTTTTTTTTGCCCCTCAGAGTTTTTAAGTCCATATTATTCTGAATATACTTAATGATGAACCACTGAAAACAAATTTCAGGTTTATTGACCCAACACTCCCCCCCCCCCCCAAAAAAAAACAAAGCAAAACAAATAAAACCAGACTAAAAATAAATCACATTTTGGTGCAGTTTCTCCACAGAGACTTATTTTTCATAAAATCCTAATATAAACAAAATCAGGAGTTACTATCCTTAACAATTTTAGATGTCTTCCTTACTGTGAAGTTCAAGTTATAGGGTCATTCACTCTTGTTTATCAGACACATTTGTTTGTATTGCCCACTTCCTAACAAAGTTCAGGGATTGTATATATACGAATATGTTCGTCGGTCTGTCTGTCCATCAAAAGGCTTCCTAAACTGCTTGTTGGAATATGATCAAACTGAACACAAAAGGAAGAACATGCAGATGTGCACGAAGCAATATAGTTCCATTCCTAAGTTCCCAAGGGAAATGATTGAATTGTTACTTATTACCAATGATACAGGCACTGGACTGTCAGCTCAATTCCTCTGAAACCAGTCGGTGGAATTTGATCTAATTTTTTTTTACAAATAAAGTACATTACATGTTTTAAAATGTTCATGGGGTTTTTCAGGGGAGATAATTTAATTTTAACTTTTGTAAGTGCAACTTCCCTGAAACTGATTGGGTCAATTTGATCAAACTGACATAGTATGTACATGTAGATGTGCAGGAAGCAATATAGTTCTGTTCTGACATTTTAATGGGGAGATCATTTGAATTTTCCACAAAAAGGGGCGGGTGCTATTATTTTGCTGGTTTGCTCACAGTTCCTCTGGTTACCGGTATTTAATGGTAGTCTTACATTTCCTCAAAATTAATGTATGATAGCATAACCTAGGCCAGATTTAGATAATCAAACATATATACTAATAATGAATGAGCATTCTACATGTACAGTAAGATGTGATGATTTTATAAATAGTTTAGTATACAGGTTTCTCGTTTGCCGATATATTTTTTCATTTAAAAATAATATCAAATGACATCTGTGTATCACAATGCATTGAACATTTGGGGGAAAAAATGTACCAAATTTATAGTAGCTCCAAAATCGACTATAGAAAGGAATCCAAATTTGTCTCCCATAAAACCTTTGTTGGTCCATAGATCTATAACCAACCTATTGGTTTATACATTCATGGTTGGTCAAACCAGGATGACTAATGAGAATAGAACATCCGAATTATTATGGTATTGCTGTTATATTTAATTATCACTCTAGTGGATCATCAATGTACAAATATTAAACTTTTATTACATGTAGTATGATATATCAACACAGATATTCATATGCATATGTCAACGAAAATATTCTATAATTGTCTTTTTCAAGAGTTAACTCTTATCATATCAATTTCCAACTGCTGATTACAGTAGTGAAGAAAAACAGAAATCATCACACTAATCATTTCTCACAACACAAAAAAAAATCTTAATTAAGGGTCATAAATCTGTTGGATACTAAATGCACTGACATACAAAGGTTATTCTCCCTGACCAGATTGAGACAGTTAAACTCATTATCATGGCTGGTTGATTTCCCTATTACACACCACTTGTAATAAAATAACAATATGATCTAACCATCTGGACACAGGACATTGAAACTTTCTCAATGGTACCATGTACCTCCATCATGTTACTTTTTTACTGAATCACTTTTCAATATTGAACTGATATATTATACTTTGAATCTTCAAAACAAATAAATAAATAAATAAATATAATTAAAATATTTATATTCATGTGAATATATTAGGATATACAAATGTATGTACAAGGCGCAATTACCTATATAGGTAAGACACCTTCCAAATCTAAATAAAAACAATATATTCATTATTTGTTCAATAGAACCATAGATGGATCATCTATGTTAGAACTGAGGAGAGACGACCTCCAACTATTTTTAATTCATTACTCCTTTTTTGTGTCTGTTTTATATTGTTATAATATATAATACATGTACACATGTATATAGGCAATATTGAATTTAAAATCGACTCCAAAAAATGACTCCAAAATCCACTCCAAAAAGACTCCAGACTCCACTCCATGTTTTACAACATGCCACAATATGTTGTTTATGTAAATAGAAAATCGTGATGTTTAAATTATTTCATAACATATGATTATAATCATATGTGTAAGATTTGTATAATGATATCATGAACGATTGGATTTGTTTATTTGTTTATTTATTGTCTTTAACTAGATAGCAAAATTATGTAGTTTCGGTCATAACATGGTTTATGTATTATATAATTATTATTGACATGTACAGTTCCTTGACCGATTTTGACTATCCTGTTTATGCTCTTTGGTTTTCTTCTGTTCTGCACGAAAAAAAATAGATTATTTAGCTTTCCAGTCTTTTGATTTTGAGTGTTGCTGATTAATGCTATTGTAGAAACGTGTCGTGGGCAGTGAATTGGATATCTTTATTTTTGTTATTACTAGAATCATATCTAGCGGTTGAGTGGTAACAAATAATAGGTATAATTTTAATCGATGATACTAAACAGGGTCTACTAGAGTCTACTACTGAAATAACGCAAAATAAACATGTAAAAGTATTGCATTACTTTGTAGATGATATTAAATTACTTAAATGATATTTGTAAGTTAATTTTATTGATGTTTTAGTTCTCACGAAAGTGAAAATATACAAGAAAGATCGGCGCGATTTACTTCCGGTTTACCAAAATAGAGATAAGTAACTTTTATACTCAATACTTTTAAGAACTCAATAAAAAAAAAATGCTTTTTGGTTATGAATAAAGGTTCATATTACACAATACAGTGATTTTCAGCTTTTTCTGGTCTGAAATTCTAGCTATGTATTTGTCTTTTCTTCAATTGAGCTGTACGGCTGTGTGTTAGAAACGACAAATATGGATGGGCTGTTGTTGAGAAATCTACAAATCATTGTGTAGTAAGATGGGTGTTAAGTAGTTTTTATTTTTATTTATTATCATATAAAACAATAAATATGTACATACAGAGACTTAATTTTTTCATATTTTGCATGTATTTTTTATTTAATTATTTCGTTTGGTAACAAAATCATCGATAAATCCAATATGGCGACACCTTTGCCTAATAAAAACCTGTGCCATTCCGGGACGGATAGGAAATAGTTGAGGATCAATCGTAACTACTCGGCCATTCTCGCTACCCTGCAAATAACCTCGTATGCATTAGGCGTATAAATCGCACTACTTTTCACATGTCAGTTACATGAAAGTTTGATAAAGGTATATTTTAAACAATTTTCTATATTTCAATTAAAGCTTTAATTAGTTTTACATAATTAGATTTTACTTAGTATGTCTTCCATATTGGATTTTCGTGGACTATATTTTTGTGCGGCTTAACTTAATTTAACTTCCGGCAAACAATTTAAGAAGAATTTCTACTATGTACGTACGAGGTTATTTGCAGGGTAGCGAGAATGGCCGAGTAGTTACGATAGAGTTGAGGATAGGATGAAGACGATGTATATTGTGTAGGATGTATTTATTCTGTTGTTGTTGGTTTTTTTTTGGTTTTTTTGTTTTTTTATATATCCTAATAATTTACAATATTGAATGAAACTCATATAAAGAAACTTTTATTTGTATTTATCTTCATACAACAATATCAATGAAACAATTTAATTAATTTGTCTAACATAAATTGTCTCATAAGTGTCTGTTAACTGATTTTGTCTGTTTATATACTTGTGAGTTTTGACTTTCCCTTTGGAAGATTGTTCGGAGTTCGGTAATTTTGTTATTACCCTTATTTAAAAGGGGTCACCATGTAAGCTAGTAACAATCAAAGAAAACAACATCGCTGTTAATTAATTCCAATCAAAATCGATAATGACATATATATGATCAGACCCTAATTAACGATTTAAACACGTTGACATGCTTGTGTTATTGATAAATACCCGTACCTGACAGGTGGTATTGTTTGGATTAGCAATGCATTCTGGGTATAAACTGCGCGTGGTGACTTTTGGCACTAAAAGAAGGAGGAGCTTAGGAAATGTTTGTATACATAGGTCAATGGAGCGTTCAGGTGTCAAATGTTTTCATTGTACCCACGTGTTTGACCTTACTAATCTAAAAGGTGAAAAGAGAAGAAATGTAGGAAAACTAAATAATGAATTAAACATCGTTAATCAACTTGTCGATCTCCATTTCTTGTTGTTTGTAAACATTACCGAAAATTGAAAGAACCGCCTTGCGCATACTCAGCAAATAATCATCGCTGATTGGCTCTCTCTTTCAGAGAGCAGCTGACGCGTTTTTATGACAAGGAGAGTTCAAGCCCTCATCCAGCGATAATGCCGATAGAGTAAGTAAGTAAGTAAGTAAGTAAGTAAGTAAATCTTATTTAGAGTCGGTATATATATATATACATAGACAACAAATCAACATGCTCTTAAACCGACTATACAGATATAAACATAACAACTTATGTCAAGCACTACATACAATCATAGCAATTACAGTACATTTAAACAAACATGCAAAATAGATGTACTATTGGCAATCACAGGGCGCAGTATTATTCGAGCTATTGACAAACTTGAATCTGACCTAAATTTCAACATGCATGTGCTTTAAAAATACCACTTATGAGTTATTGACAAACACGATATTTCATATCTCAGTCGAAAAGAACTATAAAAGTTACTTGTCTTTTTTTGGTAAACCGGAAGTAAATTGCGCCGACCTTTCTTATATATTTTCACTCCTTGAGAACTAATACATCAATAAAATTAACTTATAAATATCATTTAAGTCATTTAATATCATCTACAAAGTAATGCAATACTTTTACATGTTTATTTTGCGTTATTTCAGTAGTTGACTCTAGTCGACTGTTTAGTATCACCCATTTTAATAAAGGTATGGCAATATATGAAACTATATTATTATTTACTCTAATTGTTTTCTCAGGGTGCCCTGGCTTACTCCACCAACAATCATGCCTACCATGCATGATATAACTGAAATAGTGGTGACATTAGTGCAACAGGAACCGATTACCCTTTCTGAGCACCTTTGTTCACGCTCTGTTTCTAGTAGAGTTCGTGTTGCTCAATCTTAAATGTTACATGTGTAGTGTTTTGTAGATCATTGTTTGTCTTTCTTTCTTTTGTCTGTTCTCCTATTAACGGCTTTTGATTGATTACCCATAGACACCTATAAACCAGATTCCACACCCTAAGTTAAGGTTCCACATGTAAGGATCCACTATAGCAAATAACATAATCCTCTTTTAACAAGTAGGGTGGCTATTCTTTTGTGATAAGGTGCCATAATGCGTTGCCCACTAAATTAATACATACAATAACGTTTAAATTTGATCCCATTTCATTAACTTTGATAGAATACAGGGACGCAGGCACAGTGCAAGCCATGTGAGGCAAATCATTATCAGACGTCACAAAATATTGCTCTTTACTGCGGACGCTGTACCAGATGCGAAGAAGTTGTAAGAAATTACAATGCTGCAGCCATACTTGTTCCTTGTACAGCCAGGTCAAACACTGTTTGTGGTTGCAAACCACAGCATCGTTTCATCGAAGACGATGGTGGCATGGGAATAGGATACTGCCAAGAGAATTCAAAGTGTGCTCCTGGTAGTGGAGCATTACAATCAGGTAATTATAAGCTTGTTACAGGTGCTATCCTTTAAACAAACAATTTGGCTCCAACACGATTTTTGATGTGGTTTGGCATAAAGGTTTTTATTTTCTTTCAAATATTTTTTTTCTATAAATTCCCTCACTAAAATGAAAAATAAACTAGAATTTGTTTGAAATTACTGATACATACTTTTAGAGTTTATGTAATATTGTTGGGTAAGTTGGGTTATAACAAACCAAAAACAATTTTTTACCTACTCGATTGAATGAAGGGAGTAATTTGCCATATATCATTCAATGTAGATAATTAAGTCTCCCAAACAACGTTTGGAGACTTATTGTTTTTGCTCCGTTTCTTATTATTATTAATATTATTATTATTATTATAACAATTATTATTATTATTACATCACCCCGACTGTTGTCGGGTGATGTATTGCTATTCCACGTTTCTTTTTCACTATTATTATTATTCTTATTATTCTTCCACACATTTTTGTCCGCTCTATTTCTCGGAGATGCCTTGATCAAACTTTATGAAACCTTGTAGGAATATCATATGCCATGTGAAGTTGTGCTGTTAAGGGTTGTTTTTTTCAAAATGGCTGCCGTTGCCATGGAAACGGCCAAAATGCTAAAAAATTGAAAAGCACAAAAATGATCATAGCAGGTTACTCGCCGAACAGAAATTGATGAAACTTGATAGGAACAACATCCACATCTAGTGGAACGAGATAAGCAAAAAAAATCGGAATCGGTTGGACAAACTTTGCCGGAGTTGCCATGGAAACAAAAAAGGGGGGATTTAAAAAAATTGGGATTCCTTTCATCAAACTTCATGAAACTCTCTAGGAATATCTACCGTAGTGTGTGGCAGCTTTTGGGGGTTGAAAAAAATCAAAATGGTGGCCGTTACCATGGTAACCAAGGTGCTAAAAATGTTAAATTCACTCCGTACAGCGGATCCCTTTGAAACTTGACACAAAAATAGATCACCACTCAAAGTTGTGCTCTTTGTTTTTAAAATTTTCAAAATGGCCGCCATTTCAAAATGACTGCCAATATAAAATCAAAATAAATTGTTAAAAATTCAAAAATGAAAACATTTCAATGGAAATGGATCTTTACAGGGAATAAGACATGCTGCACCATATGGCGACCATTTTGGTTTGCTATAGCGGCAATTTTGAATCCAAAATGTCCGCCAAAATACAAAAATCCTCCGATTTGGGCAAAATTTGGTTTCCAAGTAGATCTTGCTCTTGCGAATTGATAATCGTCATCGTTTTTGGAATTGGGAGCCCTGGGGGTGGGTGATGTCCGCTATTGCTTTGCAATGGCAATTCTAGTTATCATTATTATTCTCTTTCTTTCTTTCTTTCTTTCTTTCCGTGGACCATGAACTTGTCCACGGCAGATCTCAGGAACTACTGGACAGAATTTCATGAAACTTGGTGGAGTTATAGATATATGTTTCTAGTTGATCCTAAAGTTTTCAACTTTGTGGTAAAGGGGGTCAAAGTCATATTTTTAGGGGTTCAAAGGGGGTGGGGGTTACTATAGAATCCTATGGGAAAGTTGAAATTTCGTACATTAATGTTGATAACTTCTAAATAGATAATGATAGAGACATAAAATTTGACATAGTGATAGGTCACCATTAGAGGAGCAATTCTGCGTTTTCAAAATTTTCGAGATGTCTGCCATTTTAAAAATGGCTGCCAAAACACGGCATAAAAAATGGGCAGTAAAAATTCAACATTATCCGATATCATCAAAATTTTATATGTGGGTAGATAGTGATGTCCCGAATTGATTCCCGACATTGAAAAATGTATACCGGTCGCCATTTTAAAAATGGACGCCACAATACTCCAAAAATTCAACATTGTCTGATATCATCAGAATTTGATATGTGGGTAGATAATGATGTCCCGAAGTGATTCCCGACATTGAAATATTTCTACCGGTCGCCATTTTCAAAATGGCCGCCACAATACCGCAAAAATTTAACATTGTCCGATATCATCAAAATTTGATATGTGGGTAGATAAAGATGTCCCGAATTGATTCCCGACATTGACAAATTTCTACCGGTCGCTATTTTCAAAATGGCCGCCACAATACCGCACAAATTCAACATTGTCCGATTTCAACGCCATTTCATATGTGGGTAGATTATGATGTCTCGAATTGATTCCTGACATCGAAAAATTTCTACCGGTCGCCATTTTCAAAATGGCCACCACAATACCGCACAAATTCAACATTGTCCGATTTCAATGTTCTGAATTGATTCCCGACATCGAAAAATTTCTACCGGTCTCCATTTTCAAAATGGCCGCCACAATACCGCAAAAGTTCAACATTGTTCGATTTCAAAGGTAGCTTTTGATTTATTTTTTAAACCTGTTGTCAGTGGCCAGTTTGGGAGACTCCATAATCGTTAGATTATAATCATATCTTGTTACTTTAACAATATGCATTTATATTTAGTCTCTTTAAACATCTATAAAGAAATCATATGCAGTGAAACCTATGTGAACAGAACCCTGAATAATGCGAAATCATGTACAAACTTTAAATAAAGTCCTAATGTAGGGAATCGCTGTCACTCTAAACTGTATCTAGACCCAACAGTTAAGCACCTGTGTATTCCGAACGCAAACGTTGATCCTAAGGAGGTTCGGTTTAGACAGGTTTCACTGTATTATTGAAAATGTTATTCTTGATATACATATATATATATATATATTATAATTGTTCTTCTGAATAGGAAAATCTTTGTTTTTGTGTTTATAAGTCAGTTAAAGTGTCTACATGTATTATAATGTCCATGCAGTTTGTTTAACAAAAGATTTATTTTGCTCTTTGAATGTAAATAACATGCTTTACTTTTGTTGATTTTAATGCATGCACTGCAGAATTTGGAAAATGGTAAGAAAACTTATCTAATGCTTGTTCTAGTCGGTAGCGTTGGTTATATTAATAGCTTTTATCCCCCTCCCCCAGCGGTGGTTATATTTATACCTTTTATCCCCCTTCCCCTTTCCCGAAAACCTGTCCTGTCAAATGAAATTAATAATCCTTCAAATCGTTTAAAACAGGAATACAGAGTGCATTTTTTTCTAACCAAAGTTTTGCAAACGTTGCGTGTCGTTTGTTACACGCTGCAAAAGTCGAAACAAATACATCGTTCAATCAGAGTTTACTGACCCTGTTTGACCTGATAATATGTACATGTAGATGTAACATTTTATTTTATCCTCCATAATATTCTTTCCGGCGGATTATTTTTAATATAAAATATTATCCTTGGACAATATATCAATATTAAATTTCTTCCAATGCCATTATATATTTTCCAGATGAGGTGGAAGAAATTTAATTATCAAAATATATCCGTGGATAACATTGCACATTATAACTTTTCAACCGGAAAAAATATCATAGAAGAAATAATCTGATTTTATAAGTTACTATTTTTCTCAATTAATTAATTGACATTGCTGCAAATAAATACTTCTTTTTTAATTACTGCAGTATTTTTTAAATAAATACATAAATCATTACTATTACAATTCTAATAATATTCATAAGACTTTCTTTTGTTACTTTTCCTCAGCCGCTTTGGTTTAGGAGTAGACAAAATTATATAATATAATATAATATATTTAAACTTACATGACTGTTGATTTTATAATGGGTTTGAAAATTACTCAATCTGTCATTTAAATTGACAGTGTTCTGGCTGTAATATATTTTCCGTATATATATATTTACCTGTAAATTTTATTTACTAGTATAACATATTTTCCGGATAGGTCAGGTGATTTATTAATCAGCGTCGAAAAAAATATTACATACCTTAGTATAAAATATTATTCGGATTAGTTCATTTGATAACCCGAATAATCCAGTCGTTATATTACGCTTTCGAGTGGCGATAGCGGGTAGAGGGCGCAAATTTATTCGAGTTACTCATTTGATGGATCGGGTGATTTATCAATGAGCGTCGGAAATAATATTATAGATGTGTCTCGTGATTTAATAATCAACATCGGATATAATATTACATACGTTAGTATAAAATATTATCCGGATTATCTCATTTGATAACCCGAACAATCCAGTTGTTATATTACGCTCCCGCTGCAATCGTAATTACTTGGCCATTCTCGCTACCCTGCAAATAACCTCGTACGTACATAGTAGAAATTCTTCTTAAATTGCTTAAGTTAAGCCGCACAAAAATATAGTCCATGAAAATCCAATATGGAAGACATACTAAGTAAAATCTAATAATGCAAAACTAATTAAAACTTTAATTGAAATATAGAAAATTGTTTAAAATATAACTTTATCAAACTTTCATGTAACTGACATGTGAAAAGCAGTGCAATTTATACGCCTAATACATACAAGGTTATTTGCAGGGTAGCGAGAATGGCCGAGTAGTTACGATTGGCTCCCGCTGGTCACGATAGTACAGATAGAGGGCGCAGTATTATTCGAATTACTCATTTGATGGTTCAGGTGATTTATCATTAATCGTCGGAAATAATATGATGTACCTGTTTATTGTACACTAGGATACTTTTTTATAGCAATGGAAAGTATTTTGTTATAAAATATTTACCGTAACATAAAATTTAATATTAAATTCTTTCCACCGGATAAAATTTCAACCGAAAAAAATTATGTCTTACATATACACATGTTGCTGGTAAATATTGGTGATAGGCTTGTGTGAGTTGTTAGATCCGACGACCACCCGGGCCCCCGTTTTTATGCTCTGATAAACCACCCATTAATTTGAAATCAATAATAGTATACATACCTTCTCTTCTTTTGTTAGATTCCATCTTTGTTTTAGCTGGAAAATTCCTCGTTTCTATAATTGATTCAGCGTTGAGATTAGAAACAAATGCAACAAACGATAAACTGTAGACGCACATTTAGCGAGTGCATAGTTTGTCAAAGTTTGTGCAAACTTTACAAACGTATGTTAGAAAAAAAATGCTCTAAACGCGTACGCGCGTAGTCGTTTGTATCGTTTGTGTTAGAAAAAAATGCACTCATAGTGTGGAGGGATTTTTCGCATTTCGCTTTAATCAAAGCTCTGACAATGCTTATGAGACAGCTATGGGAGCTATGGGCATTGTATAATGTTATTCTAACTCAGATAATCAGAGATAAAAGATAATATAGCTAGGTTTAACATTATGTATATGTGCGGGTATTCATAATTTATGTGAAACATTAGATATTTAATGCTTGGCTTCTGTATATGTACTCTGTTTATGTAAAATATAAGAAGTACATGTGTATAATTATCCTGGTGCCCTTAAGTACATTTGTATTTTTCTAATGTCATTGAAAATATGATTATGAAAAGAAATTTAACCAATGATGGTCAACAATTCCACCAATATCAACAAAGCGAAAAATCACCTCTCATGTAAAATCATTGAACATAAAAATATAAGACCACGAGATATGACGTTGGAAATCTTGGTTCTTGCTTAGGACAAGGATAAAATGTGGCAGGGTTAAACCGGTAAATGGGCTCCCAAACCCCCTCTTGATTATTGATAATTGGATCGCAAACGATAAAATAAACGTGTACAGATTCACTCCAAAAGATCACCTGCTATCACAAAAAATGAACGACAACATAAACATGGACAGTACAATAACAAGGTCAATGAATGCTCGTAGTTAACTGTCTATTACATTTTTTGTAGCTGGGAAAGTAGAATTTGTTGGTTAAATATATTTTAAATTAGTCATAATGATGGTGACGCTGATAATCATGTGATGTATATCTCATCTCAAATTCAATACCAGGGGTTCTCATTTGCTGATGATGATCATGTGATATATCTCAAATTCAATACCAGGGATTCTGATTTGCTGATGATGATCATGTGATATATCTCAAATTCAATACGGTTCGCATTTGCTGATGATGATCATGTGATATATCTCAAATTCAATACCAGGGGATCTCATTTACTACAAAAAAAATGCTGGTTTTTTGTGGGTTTTTCATAGACATTTTCAAAATATATACATAACAAACACAGACATTACACAACAACACAGACGAAGACATTATTTGTACATACATTTTCAATACAAACATATGAAATGTTGTGTCCCCTTGTCTCCATGCAATAAACCAAATACATAGTTTATTTAAAGATATATGTCATCAGATTTTGATTTACCTCCTATATATAATTATATATACATGAGTTTCTAATATAAGTTTCTTATGTATAAATTATTTTCTTGCATGTTGACAAAAGTAGACCACTATTAATTAAGTTCACGTAGGTAACACCATTTATTATCATGTTTGTACATTTTATTTTCAACAAGCATTTATCTTTTCGATTTTCTCTTTTTGTTTAACTTTAATTTTGAAAATGTTAAGGACTGGTTTTGTGTCAGTCCATTTTAATACAACAGTGAATATAATTTCTTGGCACAAGGAATAAAAATGGAACAATTTTTTGCAAGGAGCTTTCATCTGAAAAAAAAGACTTAAAACTGTTTCTGTTGAGGTTAATTCAAAAATTTCTAAATCTAAAGCTGATGAAAGCCAGATAATAAATGAAGTCCAAAATCTCTTTGCCACGTGGCAGCCCCACAGATAGTGTAAGATGGAGTCTTCATCTTGGTTACAAAAATTACATAATGCGCTGTTTTTTATTCCCATTTTGTGTAATAACTTGTTATTTGGAAGAATATTATGCAGAAGTTTGAACTGAAAATTTCTTAATTTTGTATCATTTGTGATTCTATAAATATCATTAAACAACATACTACCATCTAGTTCAGTATCAAGTTTTTGTTCCCATTTCACAATGCCTTTTACAAAATGTTCTTTTTCATCCTTTTCTACAAAATATGTGTATATATATTTTGAAATATCTTTCCTCTGCATCATATTAGTTATCAAAGGTGGTTTCATTTCCAAATCATCAGTACTGTAGTGTTTTTAATAACAGATATAATACCATAATATGTAATAGCATTTATATTCACATTGCATTTATCAAGAAACATTTGATATGTTAGAAATCTGTTATTGTCATCAATGAGGTCCTCTTTCTTTTATATGCCATTTTCTGACATGCATTTTAAATAAAGTACTCTGTCATTTATCTTCAAGTGTGAATTGTGCCATATAAAGTCTGTTTTTGTGACTTTATTTGAGTCATCATTAAAGTTTAAAGATGAGTACCACACAAGTAAATCCTGCCAAAATTTTGATTTGATAACCAACTTATGAGCATCTTTTAAATTTAGATTACTCTCCCATATAATCTTATCTTGTAATCGTGAACAACGGGCACATATCAAATGTTTCCAAAATGCATTGTACTTTTCATTATAAAGCTTATATATCCACTGAAATTTAACAGATTTGGCATATATCTTTATATTAGTCAAATTTAGTCCACCTTCTGTTTTTCTTTAAATAAAATAGTTTCTTTAATCTTTGCTGGTTTATCATCCCAGAAAAAATTTAATATTATCTTTTCAATATCATTTAAAAAGAGTAAGGTAAGATACTCAGTGCATAAGTTAATTGCGGTATGATCAAACTTTTGATGATTGTTAGTTTACCATACAGAGTTAAATCTCTCTTTTGTCAAGTTTTTATAATTTCTAATATTTTTATTTTTTTTAATTATAATAATTTTCTTCTATTAGATCTTTTTGATTTCCATTTGTTGGGATGATAATACCTAGCAGTTTAAGTTTATCTGTAGTTATTTTAATTCCTGGTGAAAAGGTATGGGTGTATATTTCTACTTTGGAATGACCCAGTGGAATCAGTTCTGACTTATTTAGATTTATTTTTAAGCCACTTATCTTTGAAAACTCATTCAATATATTAATAGAAGTTTTAATGGAGTTTTCTGATCCATCTATAATTATTTGAGTGTCATCAGCATATTGGGACAGTTTGGATTCTGCATTTTTGTACTTAAAGCCTTTGACGTCATCTGAGCGTCTAATAGCTATGCCTAGTATTTCAGCAGTTATAATAAAAAGATAAGGCGATATAGGGGAACATTGATGCACACCTCTCTCAACAGGGAAACATTATGTTGACCATCCCGTGTTAAGAACACAGCTTGATATATTTTCAAACAATATACTGGTCCATTTTTTAAAGGAATGACCAAATTTAGAATAGTTCAAATATTGTTGGAGGAATTTCCAGCTCAGTGAATCGAAAGCTTTTTCGAAATCTACTGATATTATAATACATGATAAATCTTCTTCTTCTACTGTTTCAATTATTTCTAGAATATTTCTGATATTATCGCCAATATATCTTCCACTCATGAAACCTGTTTGTTCTGAATGAATAATATTTGGTAGGACTTTCTTCAGTCTAAATGCTAGACATTTTGTCATTAACTTATAATCAATATTCAGGAGAGAATGGGTCTCCAATTTTTATTCGCCCGTCTTTAAGACGGGACGTATTATGGTATACCAATGACCGACTGTCCGTTCGTCTATCCGTCCGTCCGTTTCACATGTCGCGCTGTAACTTAAGAACCCCTTGGCCAATTCACTTCAAATTTCAGAGTTATTGAAATTGATGGTCTTACGGTCTGTATACTTTATGGTGAAATATCGAATTTTCATTCCAGAGTTATGGGACTTTATTCATCAAATTGTAGGCGAATTTTCGTATGTCTCGCTGTAAATTGAGAACCCCTTGGCCATTTCACTTCAAACTTCGCATAGTTATTGGAATTTATGGTCTGTATACTTTTTGGTGAAATTGGAATTTTTCATTCCAGAGTTATGGGACTTTATTCATCAAATTGTAGGCGATTTTTCGTATGTCGCGCTATAAATTGAGAACCCTCTTGGCCAATTCACTTCAAACTTCGCATAGTTATTGGAATTGATAGTCTTATGGTCTGTATACTTTTTGGTGAAATTGGAATTTTTCATTCCAGAATTATGGGACTTTATTCATCAAATTGTAGGCGATTTTTCGTATGTCGCGCTGTAAATTGAGAACTCCTTCGCCAATTCACTTCAAGCTTCGTACTGTTATTGGAATTGATGGTCTTCACTGATTTCTCAAAAAAATGTGTCGTATTACTGTTTAAATGATTTTTTTTCAACTTTGTGGATTAACATGGAGATTTTAGTTGATTGAATAAGAGAGGATGGAGAGGATGAATAGTTCAGGTAAATAATTTTTGTATATCAGCTTTCACTTGTATATGTTTTTACTGTCTGTGATGATGGCACAATTCAAAACGACGGGCGTATCATGCGCTCTTGGCGCAGCTGTATATTTAGATACTTTGTATCTTTCTCAGGTTTCGGGAGCAGCCTTATAATACTCTGCCTTTGTGAAATTGACATCTCATTAAAATCATAAGTATATTGATACGAGTCAATCACTAGATCAATGACATCATTCCAAAATATTTTATAAAATTCTGCAGGAAGTTCATCTGTTCCTGGAGATTTACCATGAGCTTTTGTCATGGGTAAGCGTCCGTCGTCCGTCCGTTAGCTTTTCACATTTAAATCTTCTTCTCTGAAACCGCTGAACAGATTTCAATATACTTGCCAGAAATGTTCATTGGATGGTCCTCTACCAGATTTTTGTTTTTGGTGCTGATTTGAAATCCAACATGGCTGCCAGGGTCCATAATGTGTTCTCATTGGCTGAAATATTTAAAATCTTTTTGTCAGAAACCAACCAGCCAATTGAATTGTGACTTTGCAGGAATGATCATTGGGTGGTCCTGTACTAAACTTGTGAATCGTTTGCCGATCGGAAATTCAAGATGGCCGCCATGATTCGACTTAATTTTAACATAGGACCCTATGGAAAAAAATTTAAAATCTTCTGTGCAACCAGTAAGTCAATTTAAAGCAAACATGGCATGAATGGTCCTTAGGTGGTCAATTTTCAAAATTATGTCCTGTGATCCCGACCTCCATCCAAGATGCCCACCGTCAGCGGACATAGTTTTAACATAGGACCCTATGGGGAAAATGTTTAAAAAAAAATTCCTCTGAAACCAGTAAGCCAATTTAAAGCAAACATGGCATGAATGGTCCTTAAATGGTCAACTTTCAAAATTATATCCAGTGACCTAAACCTCCATCCAAGATGGCCACCGTCAGCGGACATAGTTTTAACATAGGACCCTATGGGAAAAATGTTTAGAAAAAATTTCTTCTGAAACCAGTAAGCCAATTTAAAGCAAACATTGCATGGATGGTCCTTAAGTGGTCAATTTTCAAATTTGTGTCCGGTGACCCTGACCTCCATCCAAGATGGCTACCATCAGCGGACATAGTTTTAACATAGGACCCTATGGGAAAAATGTTTAAAAAAAATTTCCTCTGAAACCAGTAAGCCAATTTAAAGCAAACATGGCATGGATGGTCCTTAAGTGGTCAATTTTCAAAATTGTGTCCGGTGACCCTGACCTCCATCCAAGATGGCCACCTTCAGCGGACATACTGTAGTTTTAACATAGGACCCTATGGGAAAAAATGTTTTAAAATCTTCTCCTCTGAAACCAGTAAGCCAATATAGCAAACATGTCATCGATGGTACTTAGGTGGTCAACTTCCAAAATTGTGTTCAGTGATCCCGATCTCGGTTCAAAATGGCCGCCGTCAGCGGACATAATTTTAACATAGGACCCTATGGGAAAATTGTTTAGCCAGATTGGAGGTCTTACCATGTACACCAAGTATTTGTTTCATAATCATATTTTGTGTTTTTTCGTTTGATAAATTATGTAAAGTTTCTATGTTAATTTTATGATCAGCTATCCAAATCTCGGAACCATAGGTTAGAATAGGAGTGATCATGGAATTATATAGCTTTAACCATTTTTGTACCGATAAACTATCAGATGATGGTATATTAGCTTTTAAATCAAAAAATGCTTTCCTAGCCTTTTGAGCTAGAATTTCTGCAGCATAATTAAGTTTTCCGCTACAGGTTACACTTAAACCAAGATATGTATATTCTTTTACTAGTTCTAATCTATTATCATTAAAATCAATCAAATATGCATTACTGTCAGTGTTTGCTTTCCTTTCAGTTTTAGAAAGAATCATAACTATTGTTTTCTTTATATTTATGTTGAGCCTCCACTTCTCGCAATAGTTGTCTAAGGCATTTATACAGTGTTGTAAAGCAGTTGGAGATTCTGAAAGGATTACTAAATCATCTGCGTATAATAGATGATTAAATGTATGAACGCCTAAACTTACTGGTTTATTTTTTGTGTTGTCAATAAAACTTGACTTAATGTCGTCCACAAATATGTTTAATTTTTGATGCAGTGGATGAGCGTGAAATTGCCAGATGATTTTCAGATTCGCGAGCATTCATGGCCGTGCCGGTTTCATATTATGCGAGCGACAGCGAGCTCTTTATGGTATAAAATGTGTACTTAGGATTTTTTGGACAAACATGGCTACACATACTGACGGCTAAAAAAAAATCGACGCATTGTAAGCACGTTCCGTGTAGCACACTAACACACTCATCTAATAAAGATCTTCTTAACATAAAGCGCAAAGGTAATCCTGAAGTCTTGTACCCTCTCTCGTACGTCCGATACCACTGAAACCCGGAACCCGTGTGTAATAAAAGTCATTTGTTAAGCTTGTTTTACTTATATTGATATTTTTTAATTTATTAAATCTCTTCTGACATATTGACAAGAATTTTTGTTTCTACGTGGAAGTTAACTTTTGAGATTTCGTAAGGAACGACAGTTCGATTGAATGAGACTAGATTCGGCCCTAAAAAAAGTCGTCCCCGATATATCTCGGCCCAAAAAATCTCGACACTTTTTGATGCACTGGATGAGCGTGTAATTGCCAGATAATTTTCAGATTCGCGAGCATTCATGGCCGTGCCTGTTTCATATTAGCCGTATCTACTTCAACATTGAGATGTTTTTCATATTTGTTATAAAGAATACAGTATGTGATGAAAATGGTCGGTATATCATATGTGAATTAGAACTAAGCAAAGAAAGAATAATTGTCACAAATTTCTTTGGGTTGAATACTGATAACACATTATTACTTGAATCGTTTATAGATGATATCACAGGCGCATGGGGCATGGATTTCGTTTCCTCCTCCCCCCTTTTCTCTACTACCCCCCCTTTTTTTTCAAAATTTTCATATAAATCATTCCTTTTTCAAAATTTTCATAATCATTCGTTTTTTCTTCATTTGACAATATCAGTAGACGTCATACATCATGAATAATACGTGTATTCTGTGTCCACAGTTTTTCGACTGATACAGTATACTAAATGATATATCCGGGTATTTCAGATTCCAATTCGAATGCTGACACTGTCTGTGAGCCATGTATATCAGGGTCCACCTATAATCCGTCACCAACCTACAAACCCTGCCTGGCATGTACAACAGCCTGTCCCAATGGATCGCTCGTCAGTGGTCCATGTAACATAACCACTGATATGGAATGTAATCCGAATGTTGGTAAGTATACAAGACATTATTAATATCCGCCCAGTAGTCAGTGTTTTGACACTGACATGATTTATTAGATATATTTATTATTGAAATTTACAGTTGTTAAATTATGTAATTATTATCAAAACTAAGGTTCTCCTCTATTAAGCATAGCTGACCTCAACCGAGTTTGGCGATCCTGTTTAGGTCCTTTGATTTATTTACTCCCAATACTTTTTAAATTATTTGGTTTTCCAACCTTTCGGTATTGAGCGTAGCTGATGATGGTTATTCCAGAAACACATCGTGGGCACTAAATTTGATATCTACGTTTTTATTATGTTAACAATTCCACCAATATAAACAAAACGAACAATCACCTCTAACCATTGCACACGATGATGATCACAACAGATACTGATGGAAATACATATCACGGTTTTGAACAGGCACACAAAAGTGGCGGGGTAATACAGGTTAATGGGCTTCCAACCCACACCTCTTGAAAATAGGATCTTCAACGGCAATACAGATATATACAAATGATAACAAAAACCAGCGCAACTTCATTTCCACTCAGAAAAACAATACATGTACAATGTATAACCCATCACAACAAAATAGTGTAACCGTGAACAATAAGAGTCGTCCAATAAAAAATAAAACAGTAGTGGTAGACAATAAACCATTCCTCTGTCAAAAACGTATTTCACGACTATCCTTAGACAGTAATGACCATCAATATGATCAACAACAGCAATACAAACCACTCCTCAACCAACAAACAGTATAGTAATGACCGACAATATATTAGTAAGTAAACACAATACAAGCCACTCCTCTATCAAACCTTAAACATCTAAAACACAGACATGACAATGATGGACATGGTAACACATGTCTCTACTGAAAGATTGTATTTTAGTTCTTTACGATTTCCTACACTTTTATATTGTTTGACTTGTTACTAATTTACTTTCAGATTTATCCAAACCGGCGACGGAAAGTATATCTCCACCAAATAAGCAAGAACCTATTCTAGAAATAGTATCAGGAGCGACGATTCTCCTTTTGATAGCCATATTAGTATGTGTTTGTATTGCGCATAGATGGTATCGAAATAGGCAAAATGAAAGGTATGTATTACATTTGCAACTACATATTAGTTAAATAAATATTACTGCATTAAAAACTGCTTAAAAATGAAATTTGTATATTGCCACTTTACATACTTATTTATAAATCTCTTTAAAGATTCACAGAAGACAATGTAATGTCCAAATATATCAGAAGCAATTATAGATGATAATAATCCCTTAATTTTCACTCATCATCATATCATATATGTGACATTTCTATACATGCCAACCCTCGAGAGACTAAAAGCGGTAGGGGAGGAGTCTGCCCCTCCAGAAAAAAAAATTTCAGAGGGACGCAAAATAGTGCATTCTGCTGCATTTTGGATATAAAATCTGTGTAGTCAAAACTTTAAATATAGTATGATAAAACCATGAAAAAATGGAATTTTTTTCAGAAGGACGCAAAATGGTGCATTCTGTTGCATTTTGGATATAAAACTGTTCAGTAAAATCTTTGAATATAGTATGAAAAAACCATGAAAAAATGGAAATTAGCATTTTACATATATACAAAAATGTATATATGTTTAGGAGTCATAAGTTCAAAATGTAGTGCTTCAAAACTTTATTTTAAATACCGTTCCTGATTGGTTTAATGATAAAGAATTGACCAATGGAAGTTTCCGGTACAAATTAAGAGGGAAACGATTACGGAAAGGGCCTAAATAATTTGGATTTGTACTCATTTATACGTCGTAGAAATCTACAAGAACAATCAACATATGAACAATTCACGATAAAATGTTTTACATTTTTTTTTAAATCGGTAGGAAAACATCTAAAATCGGTAGGTGGTAGAAGACTTAAAAATTTGGTAGACTACCGTGTAAATCGGTAGGGTTGGCATGTATGAATTATTCATATGAATCCTGTCATTTCAAGTTTGTTCACATATTCGTCAGTTCTGAACAAAAATTATGCCAGATTTGAAATACTTGTATGGTAAACAAATAGTTGATATTTTTTAAACAAAGTTTACAATAAAGGATCATATATATTAATTATATAGTATAATAGTGTGGTCACCGTAGCCGGCAGACTTTAAAAAATCCTTGCAGGGGTTCGATATCTGCAAGTTCCAAAATATTTATAAAAAAAACACGTTTTAAGCCTAAAATGGTAAAAGGTTAAAGTTCATATACAAAAGAATAAACTAGATTCTTAAAAATAATCCACTGTACGAACAATAGTGTGACGTCAGAGAAATGTATTATGTAGATATATAAATAGCACTGAACTATTAAGTTAATTGCTTAACTTCTTTATTATATTACAGAAGAAGCGGGGAGTCTCATGCCATTATTACGTATGTATAACAAATAATCCGAAGTAATTGTGGTGTATGGTTTATGGTGCTTAACGCCGCTTTCAACAATAGTTCAGTAATATTGAGGGGGTCAGTATTATTGGCGGAGGAAACTGGAGAACCCAGAGAAAACCACCGACCTGTGCATACGTGTAAATGATATTATATAACCATAGGATGTTGATGAGGTCGATATGTGTTTATATCAACCAAACACAAGTGAATATTTATTAAGTACTCAAAATCACACATTATTATTTTGCAGGATAAACGATGTTAGTGCCGAAACATTGATTATAAGACGGACGATATCATCATCCTTACATTTTTCAAATTTGTAAAATGGTATATAGCACAAGTTTGTTTTCCATTCAATGACAATATTATTTTCACTTCCTGATAAAATATGAACTTGTATAGGATACCGTACATTTCAAACAAAAGAACTGTCCTTTATTGGATCTGGGAGGCTTCTTTTTCCGCACGAGTACACAGGTGAAAGCCGAGACGCCTAAGGCGTCAAGACCTTTACCTTTGTACGAGTGCGAGAAAAAGAAGCTTTCCATATTCTATAATGCTCAGTTCTTTTGTTTGAAATGTACTGTACATTTGTATCTAACTTGTACAATAATTGAACTTGTAAATAAAATGAAATATGCATGTTTTTGGTTTTTCAGTTTTCTTTCTTTTTCTTTTTTTTTTGCTTTGTACAGAAAATTAATTTATATTTTAAAGGAACACCTGACCTGCATCAAGGGGGAAATTATAAATAGAAAATTTTATTCAAATCTGGTTATGTGCATTTCAATTTTATCGCAATAATCGAACCAGTAACAAAATCTACACTCAAAGATGCATTTTTTGTATTGCAATCTTGCATTGTTAATAAATGAAATTAAAAATCTACAAGCAATTAATTTTTGAAACTTATTCTCCGTTAGTCGCCTATCCACAAATGATATCTTATACGAAAAAAATCTGGGTTAAAATGGATCAATATTGCATCGTAAATATAATCTCTTTGAAGTCGAACTATTGTTACTCAGTCGATATTGGCGATATGCAAATAATGTAAACAGTCAAGTACATGTGTTTTGTACGTGATATCCCATTCGAATACACCTTGATAGTTATGAATAGGTTCAAGGTCAAATTAGAGAGCCCCGACATAATCATTACCCGTCTGAATAAAATGGAGAAAAGAAAAAGACCACACTGGTGGAATAGTTCATAAATCCTATCTAAAGAACATTGAAACAGAATTAAAATTCAATTCAATTCAAATATTTTATTGAATAAAATGCATAAATTTAATTATACTATATCCAATGGGATTGCACATCAGGCATAGCCTATGTAAGTGCTTTCCCTAAATAACTAAGGACATCAAGTAGGATAAGAATAATTAATTAATTTACATTTAATTAGCTTACAAAATTTTTACTTTTTCAAAATTTTGCAGTAATTTTAAAACTGATTAAATAGAATTAAAATTGATACCCCTGATACAGCTATGCTTGTCATCTCATTTTCTTCTTTTGTGTCGCTGATGAATACATAACTGAATGATAAAAGAGGTTTAAGTAAATTAATATATTATAACACAGGCAAAATTGATACCACTAGCACACACATACATGACCACTCTCTTTCCTGCCTTAGTACAGGCAATAAAAAGTGGCAGGGCTAAACTAGTTTTATAGACCCGAATCTCCCCTTGTATCTATCAGTGAATTGATAACAGGCAATGTTTCTTATACATCACATCATTGTGTTTTTGTTTATATATTATGTAGACATGGTGTGGTGATTGATAGAGGCGAAACAGATTCATGTCAAGGAACAGATAATTCTGCTGCAGCTTCAAATGATATTCCTTCGTGGATACGTGATTGTATAAAAGGTATTATATATACAAATAAGATTTGTAACATACATGACCTTTGATGTTTTCTTATGAATTATTCAGATTAATAAATATGTTTGTAGAAAACCTTGGTCCATTATCTGAAATTGATATTGTACCATACTTAATTAACCAGCCACAATTTGTTTTCAATCCAAATGCAAATGGGCGGGCTTACACCATTCAGATCTGGATGTTGTACCATGCGTCCTGCAAACCGTTTATAGTTTTATTCATGTTTCAAAATATATTTATTCCATGTGTCTTACTCATAAACTTATTTAAACAAATTAACTCGTTCTTCGTATTCGTATGCTTATATTGGTTAATTCTTAAGACCATGGTATATATAATACATGTACACAGATAATCATTGCCCTTTCTTGTTTAATTTGATTTAGTGAGCTAGCACTTCAAAATCTAACTAATCGTGTTGGCCTATTACAAAGCTGACAACATCATCATTCATCGAAATGTAAGAAAAGTTTGGAGATATCTGAACAGGATTATCAGAAGCTGTAAATCGAAGAAGGACGGACAATACAATGGCCAAAAGATAAAGGACAAACAACAATCTACAAAACATTACACAGAAAACTAAAGATCAAGCAACACGAACCCCACTTGAAACCAGGAGTGGGGGTAAAATCATGTGCTCCGGGCGGCTTAGCAGTTCCTGCTCCACAATAAGAAAAGGGCACTTGATTGGAAAGTATGACGATAATATATGATACTAACAGGCGCGAAAATTTTTGGGGTATTTCGTGTGAAAAATCACGATTTTACGCCAAAAAATCTTATTTTTTCCAATTTTAGGGGGGGGTGCACACCAGGTGTGCCCCTCCCTGGATCCGCCCCTGCATATGACACTAATGGTAATAAGAAAAGGGGGCTTGATGGTAAATAGCATTCCCACCATCTTACAACAACCAAATTAAAAATCCTAAGACTTACTTTATTTGTTTCAGATGAGAATGTGGATTGGCCGAAAATGTTCGCTTTATGTCATCAATACATAGATATACATAGGTGGGAATCGTTTATTAGAACATTATTTGGTAAGTTTTGTCTTGTAATTATTTTATATTTCAATAATTTGTGAGGTACTTAAATAAAAGTTGGATAATACCGAAGCAGCAATAAAAAAATCGAGAAAGCATCAGAGATGCAACAGCCGAGTTGCAAGTCAAATTCATTTGGTCAAACTGGATTCCTGTTTTCAAGATTTATCAATGCTATGTGCCAAGTATCAATCTTCTGGCATTGCTGGTTCACAAGAAGAAGATTTTTAAATATTAAAATAATTAATCATTTTAGGCCCCTTCTTGGGCCCTTCTTTGGACCCCAGACCGAACATACCTTTGGAAGAGGATCATGCAAGAAACATGTTGGCAAAGTTTGGTTAAAATTGACAAAATGGTTTCAGAGATATGTGTAATTCTCAAAAAAAACTTCCGTTAGAGGATGGGAATGACCCCGCGCCACAACTCTTGGGGCATTTAATTTGTCAATTCACCCTGATCATAAATATATATGGTTTAAGGGTGGGGATTTCAACCATTAAAAAGTTCACTTCAGGTATGGGGTGGGGTATGACCCCCCTCCCCGGGGCCTGAGCTATAAGGCATTTAATTTGTCTAGTCACCCTGATCATAAATATATATGGCTTAGGGGTGGGGATCTCAACCATTAAAAAGTTCACTTCAGGTAGGGGGTGGGGTATGACCCCCGGGGCCTGAGCTATAAGGCATTTAATTTGCCTAGTCACCCTGATCATAAATATATATGGTTTAAGGGTGGGGATCTCAACCATTAAAAAATTCACTTCAGGAAGGGGTTAGGGTATGACCCCCCCAACCCGGGGCCTGAGCTATAAGGCATTTAATTTGCCTAGTAACCCTGATCATAAATATTTATGGTTTAGGGGTGGGGATCTCAACCATTAAAAAGTTCACTTCAGGTAGGGGGTGGGGGTATGACCCTGGGGCCTGAGCTATAATGCAATTAATTTGCCTAGTCACCCTGATCATAAATATATATGGCTTAGGGGTGGGGATCTCAACCATTAAAAAGTTCACTTCAGGTAGGGGGTGGGGTATGACCCTGGGGCCTGAGCTATAATGCATTTAATTTGCCTAGTTACCCTGATCATAAATATATATGGTTTAGGGTGGGGATCTCGGTCACATTTTTTTAAAACAGATTCCCCAGCGGGGTGGGGCTGAGCCCCGGGGATAAAAAATGTTGAATACACAACTTCACATTGGTATCTCCAACCATACCAAATATTAAGTTTCTATCTTTTGTAGTTTCAGAGAAATGTGTAATTCTCAAAATATGTACTTTTTCTATAGAAAACCATGATTTTACAAGAAAAAAACAATAGATTAATCTGAATTTCGAACTCGCTCTAAATAATAGTGTAATAATGCTTCATACCAAAATTTATGTTGATGAGCCAAAAACTAAGAGCGTTAACGAAGATAATTCTCAAAATATGTACTTTTTCTATATAAAAAAACAATGATTTTACAAGAAAAAAACAATAGATTAATCTGAATTTCGAACTCGCTCTAAATAATAGTGTAATAATGCTTCCTACCAAAAATTACGTTGATCGGCCAAAAACTAAGAGCGCTATCGCGTTAACGAAGATAATTCTCAAAATATGTACTTTTCTATAAAAAACCATGATTTTACAAGAAAAAAACAATAGATTAATCTGAATTTCGAACTCGCTCTAAATAATAGTGTATTAATGCTTCCTACCAAAAATTATGTTGATCAGCCAAAAACTAAGAGCGCTATCGTGTTAACGAAGATAGGCTAACATACGCCCGCCCGCCTTTCGCCAAAGCATAAGCCGACTGCAACTTCGTTGCAACTCGGCTAAAAACCGGCAACATAGGGAACACAAGACGAAGGAAAAAAACCAACACAACACAATATTATATGTGTTGGACACTACTATACACAAACAAACACAAATAATGTAAATAAGACATGCGCCCTCCTACAAACAAGCGGAGGTAAAGACCAATGAACATGATATTATGCGGAAATCGTAACGGACACAACAATACGGAACTCAGAACCTAAAGACACATAACAGGACAGATAAAAAAACAGATGAGAACACGGATCCCACCAAAAAAACCAGGGTGAATGCAGGTGCTCGTGAATGGTAAGCAAGCAATTTCTATCGTGTTACTCATATACAGTCAAGACCAGTAAAAGTCTTGGCAGAATACTATTTTATGCAATAAGCACAACATAATCTAGAATTTCTTGTAAGTAATTTATTTTTATTCAACAGTCATTGATACTTTTTTTGTAATTTTCAGCTGTATCAGGTAAAGCAACCATAGGACAACATGTGGTTGAATGTACAATAGAGCAGTACCCGCAGAAAAAGGTGTTTGAACGTATCTACCAGGCACTCAGATCATGGTATGAAAAGTGTTACTCAGACAATGAACATGAAATGGTCCAACAATTCTGTGTAGCTTATAGTGGTCATGCTTCATCAAGAGCCTTATGATTTTGTTTACATTTAACATATACAAATGCATTTATTAATGTGGTGTCCTTTTTTGACCACACACATTAGATCTGCATAGAAATAAAAATATGATTTTGTAAATAAAACAGGGCTGCTCAGTTGGATAGATAAATAAAGAGCTGATCCAAGTAATATATAATTTATTTCGTCAACTAAAAGTTTTTAACCCTGTAAATAACAATTAACAGGTATGTATATGAAATACACATTCACACGATGAAATTGACATTCAAGTACAAAAGAATAACATGTAAACACAATAATATAAATCAATACAATGGTAAACAATAAGTGGTATCTTGTTTTCGACTAAATTTAAGGTATGAAAATGTATGAATAAAATATGAAGATTTATGGTTGTGAACTGTGTTTATATTGCATATGTTTTAAAGGGATTCCGTAGTACAAAATATAGTATCTGTCAAGCTGTTTTAATATCACGATAATATGAAATATCTGTATCCGGCAGTGAAATATCGTACATGAAGAATAGCAATTCTTGTGAATAAAATCGTATTTGCAAATTAACCAATTTACCAATTAGTATACACACAAACAAAGTTTGTTTACAAAATTACACAATACAAATACAAAACACTCAATTACCTGTCTGTGGGACCAGGTTTCACCAAAATAAATACATTGTGATAGGCT
The DNA here is from genome assembly GCA_963680875.1 of Bathymodiolus brooksi. NCBI lineage: Eukaryota > Metazoa > Mollusca > Bivalvia > Mytilida > Modiolidae > Bathymodiolus > Bathymodiolus brooksi. The sequence goes on from OY804590.1 coordinate 10,118,968, forward strand.
ACATGATAGGTGTTCTCCTTCTGAAAAATATATAATTAAGGATGCTCTCAGTTTCTTGCATAATCAGCAAAATGTATAATTGCTACTCAACATTTCAATCTGGCATTAGAATATCATTTACATCATGTTATGCCACATTTCATAACCAAGTTCATTTTTACATTGAAACTATTAAAAATATATTAGAAAATAATTACTCACTGTTATTAAACAATAATTAAGGAAATTCAATACAGTGATTATCAAGTTAAAAACTATTATCAATTAACATAATATGCTTGTAGTTATCTACATTTCACTCACTCATTCATTCATTCATAAAAAATGGTCAGGTCGAAGGTCTAAGTTTCCAATTTCCCCAAAATGAATAAATACAGAAAATGACAAGAAAAACATAAATACCTTCAATTATAATCAGTTGGAATATAATACAATCTAGGATTTCAATAAGGATATTCAAATTCCAAAGAATCTATGAGAAATTTGTAGAGCGTCTTGGACCTTCCAAAGCCAATTCCCGTTTTAAATCTAACTCAAAAGTGAAGAATCAATCAGAAGGACTGATTTCAGAATTTCGGAAACTTTGAACCAATAGAAAGCATGATAAGAATATCCAAGGAAAGAAATGATTCCAAGGCATGTGACATACCAAGCATGTTAATCCAGGTGTATCGTTATCTAATCAATAAACAATGTACTAGAATAGTTTTAATGAGATCGATAATTATAGCTCATTTAATAATTTATTAATATAATATATAAAAGTAATTATATACAAGTTGAAATATTTTATTTAAGACATACGCGAAGTTATTAATTACTGAATACATAATTAGGAAATAAAACTATTACTATGGTAAAATACACCCTATCGCATAAAGGTTATTGTAGATACATTGTATACTCGTATATAAGTAAGTTACTTATATATATCTACAATAACCTTTACAAAATCATACCATTCAAACAAAATATAGTTAGTTACTAACTATATTTTGTTTGAATGGTATGATTTTGTAAAGGTTATTGTGGGTATCTATAAGTAACTATATTTTGTTTCAATGGTATGATTTTGTAAAGGTTATTGTACATATCTATTTTAAGTAACTATATTTTGTTTCAATGGTATGATTTTGTAAAGGTTATTGTACATATCTATTTTAAGTAACTATATTTTGTTTCAATGGTATGATTTTGTAAAGGTTATTGTACATATCTATTTTAAGTGACTATATTTTGTTTCAATGGTATGATTTTGTAAAGGTTATTGTACATATCTATTTTAAATAACTATGTTTTGTTTCAATGGTATGATTTTGTAAAGGTTATTGTACATATCTATTTTAAGTAACTATATTTTGTTTCAATGGTATGTTTTTGTAAAGGTTATTGTACATATCTATTTTAAGTAACTATATTTTGTTTCAATGGTATGATTTTGTAAAGATTATTGTACATATCTATTTTAAGTAACTATATTTTGTTTCAATGGTATGATTTGGTAAAGGTTATTGTACATATCTATTTTAAGTAACTATATTTTGTTTCAATGGTATGATTTTGTAAAGGTTATTGTACATATCTATTTTAAGTAACTATATTTTGTTTCAATGGTATGATTTTGTAAAGGTTATTGTACATATCTATTTTAAGTGACTATATTTTGTTTCAATGGTATGTTTTTGTAAAGGTTATTGTACATATCTATTTTAAGTAACTATATTTTGTTTCAATGGTTTGAATTCATAAATATAATATATACTTTAGATATGTTTGTAATTATATTATAATAATATAATTTGATTTGAATACTGCAGTTTGATTGGTTGATCCGCCTGGAGCAACATTGGTTATACTTGATAACTTGGATTGGTATTGTGATGTCACCAACATATTAATTCACCAATAACAAATTCAAATAGTCCCATGAAATAATTGTAATTAAAATTTAAAGCATTACTATTATTATAGTCTGTTGTTTACATTGCTTTACTGTGGAATTGTTTATTATGATATGTATCCACACATAAATAAAATGTCCTCTATAATTCTTCTAGAATAAATTCCACTTTTGATACACCTTCTAAACATTTGAATTATTTAAAACATTAGGTTGGCTATCCATCAAAAACCACATTCAATACCATAAAGGAATGTTGGTGTATAAATTAATGTATCCATAAGTGTGCCCCCGAATATTTACATCTTGCATGCAATCAACTGGTTTTTCTTTAAGATTTATGTACCAATACTAGCAACATTACCTTCAAACTTTAAGACAGTGAAAAATGTAGATACCATCAAAAAGAAATATTATTACAACAAGAACATTATTAAATATATTTTAGTATACCATATAATGCAAGTTGCAGGGTATACTTATAATTCATCAACATTTGTATTTGTTTTCATTCTTTCGAGGGCCACAAGGTAAATTAAGTGTGTTACGTTCTTAAAATAAAGTATTTATTATTATTATCAATTACATCGACTGCCAATATTCAGGTTGTATTGTTTTTATTATTTATTAATGTTATCATACTTTTGTACGAACTTTGTGTTGTATTATCTTGTTATACGTCTGTAAAAATAAAACGCTCAAAACAACTTTCTATTTTGATTTTTATACAGCTTTTTAAATTTGTTTTATCTAGAACATAGTCTTTTCTGTTCGGGTAATATTCCTCCATTGGTCGGAGCACTCCACATATGAATTAGTTTATAATGTCCTTTATTCACATCCTTCTATTGGAATTTGTACTCCATATACATTGTAGTATAAAAATGTTATTGGTTTGCTTATTAAGTGATATTTTAAATGAAAATAGGGAAATAAATAAATTAGAATACAAGACTAATTGGATAGCTGCATTTACGTGCCTGATAAAAAACAATACCTACAGAATGTTCTCATACATTACAAGATCAAACTCCTTCAAATATATATTATACAGTTATTTAATGGGTGTGGATGCAATAGACCAAACTATTTGACCTGAGGTGCTAGGAATGACCAAGTGTTCTATTGCATGAGGCCAACAGCCGAATGCAATAGAACACTTGGTCATTCCCAGCACCGAAGGACATATAGTTTGGTCTATTGCATCCACACCCATGAAATAACTGTTTTATTTCCTAATTAAACAGAAGCAAGGTAGCAGACATGACATAAATATATTCATGCATATATTGTAGAAAAACTGATGAAAATTATTTATTTAATAAATTAGATAATAATAAACAAGTGGAATACAGAGTAAAAAGTCCTTAATTTTTATATTACATATGTTTTTCAATATTATTATTTAAATATTAGAATTTTGAAATTTTATGAAAACTGAAATTTTTGAAATTTTTTGAAAATTTTGAAATCTTGGTAAAATTTTGAAATCTTATGCTGATTTTTAATTTTTGAACTTTAAAATTTTTAATTTTTTTTCTATTTTAGAATTTTGAAATGTTCTGAAAATTTGTGAAATTTTGAAAGTTTTTGAAATTTTTGAAGTTTTGAAATTTGTTGTCCAATGAAAAAACGGTTCAAAGATCAGTTCAATAGTCTCTTGAAGACTATTGACACGTCAATATATCACAGGGGAGCAAAAAACCAAAAAATATCTTAAAATATGTAGTTACTTAATAAACAAGAAAAAATTTACAATTAGGTAATAAATATAAATATAATATAGTTTGAGTAATGCTCACTTCATGTTAAATAACAATAAAGCAATCAATTTATGTTCTTTCAAATTAATGATGTGTGTTGAGGAGAGAAGCAACAAATACCAATCTTACAATCCTTTAGTTTGACTCGGATATTGAACCCATTATCTACTTCACACTACCAGCTGGGTATTGAACCCATTATCTACTTCACACTACCAGCTGGGTATTGAACCCATTATCTACTTCATACTACCAGCTGGGTATTGAACCCATTATCTACTTCACACTACCAGCTGGGTATTGAACCCATTATCTACTTCACACTACCAGCTGGGTATTGAACCCATTATCTACTTCACACTACCAGCTGGGTATTGAACCCATTATCTACTTCATACTACCAGCTGGATATTGAACCCATTATCTACTTCACACTACCAGCTGGGTATTGAACCCATTATCTACTTCACACTACCAGCTGGGTATTGAACCCATTATCTACTTCACACTACCAGCTGGGTATTGAACCCATTATCTACTTCACACTACCAGCTGGGTATTGAACCCATTATCTACTTCACACTACCAGCTGGGTATTGAACCCATTATCTACTTCACACTACCAGCTGGGTATTGAACCCATTATCTACTTCACACTACCAGCTGGGTGTTGAACCCATTATCTACTTCACACTACCAGCTGGATATTGAACCCATTATCTACTTCACACTACCAGCTGGGTATTGAACCCATTATCTACTTCATACTACCAGCTGGGTATTGAACCCATTATCTACTTCACACTACCAGCTGGGTATTGAACCCATTATCTACTTCACACTACCAGCTGGGTATTGAACCCATTATCTACTTCACACTACCAGCTGGGTATTGAACCCATTATCTACTTCACACTACCAGCTGGGTATTGAACCCATTATCTACTTCACACTACCAGCTGGGTATTGAACCCATTATCTACTTCACACTACCAGCTGGGTATTGAACCCATTATCTACTTCACACTACCAGCTGGGTATTGAACCCATTATCTACTTCACACTACCAGCTGGGTATTGAACCCATTATCTACTTCACACTACCAGCTGGGTATTGAACCCATTATCTACTTCACACTACCAGCTGGGTATTGAACCCATTATCTACTTCACACTACCAGCTGGGTATTGAACCCATTATCTACTTCACACTACCAGCTGGGTATTGAACCCATTATCGACTTCACACTACCAGCTGGGTATTGAACCCATTATCTACTTCACACTACCAGCTGGGTATTGAACCCATTATCTACTTCACACTACCAGCTGGGTATTGAACCCATTATCTACTTCACACTACCAGCTGGGTATTGAACCCATTATCTACTTCACACTACCAGCTGGGTATTGAACCCATTATCTACTTCACACTACCAGCTGGGTATTGAACCCATTATCTACTTCACACTACCAGCTGGGTATTGAACCCATTATCTACTTCACACTACCAGCTGGGTGTTGAACCCATTATCTACTTCATACTACCAGCTGGGTATTGAACCCATTATCTACTTCACACTACCAGCTGGGTGTTGAACCCATTATCTACTTCACACTACCAGCTGGGTATTGAACCCATTATCTACTTCACACTACCAGCTGGGTATTGAACCCATTATCTACTTCACACTACCAGCTGGGTATTGAACCCATTATCTACTTCACACTACCAGCTGGGTATTGAACCCATTATCTACTTCATACTACCAGCTGGGTATTGAACCCATTATCTACTTCACACTACCAGCTGGGTATTGAACCCATTATCTACTTCATACTACCAGCTGGGTATTGAACCCATTATCTACTTCACACTACCAGCTGGGTATTGAACCCATTATCTACTTCACACTACCAGCTGGGTATTGAACCCATTATCTACTTCACACTACCAGCTGGGTATTGAACCCATTATCTACTTCATACTACCAGCTGGGTATTGAACCCATTATCTACTTCACACTACCAGCTGGGTATTGAACCCATTATCTACTTCATACTACCAGCTGGGTATTGAACCCATTATCTACTTCACACTACCAGCTGGGTATTGAACCCATTATCTACTTCACACTACCAGCTGGGTATTGAACCCATTATCTACTTCATACTACCAGCTGGGTATTGAACCCATTATCTACTTCACACTACCAGCTGGGTATTGAACCCATTATCTACTTCACACTACCAGCTGGGTATTGAACCCATTATCTACTTCACACTACTCCTTATATTACTGAGATGATAGACTGATTCAATAACTAGATATACACATGTACCATGAATATTCATATATATCAAGACAGGTAGGATCGAAAGCCATCTTTCTATTTGAAATTTAGGTTGTACTATATATAGAAATTATGACATCATCTATGGAGAGTTCTCCCTGGCATGCACTTGTACAATGTCAACAATAACAAGAGGAATACAAAAATTTCGTCACATCTGGAGGCACTGCATAGACAATGCATGGTGTAAAGTATGATTCAATACTTAATGGTGTCGATCCCTTCCTCATACATACATGTACATATAGGCACTCTTTTTGTAGGCAGGGAACCAGTCTACCGTGGAAACAATCGTAACTACTCGGCCATTCTCGCTACCCTGCAAATAACCTCGTATGCATTAGGCGTATAAATCGCACTACTTTTCACATGTCAGTTACATGAAAGTTTGATAAAGTTATATTTTAAGCAATTTTCTATATTTCAATTAAAGTTTTAATTAGTTTTGCATAATTAGAGTTTACTTAGTATGTCTTCCATATTGTATTTTCGTGGACTATATTTGTGTGCGGCTTAACTTAACTTAACTTCCGGCTAACAATTTAGAAGAATTTCTACTATGTACGTACGAGGTTATTTGCAGGGTAGCGAGAATGGCCGAGTAGTTACGATTGCCGTGGAAATACTCTATTTAAACAGGAACTTGCCATGTTTTTTTTCTCTACCAATGAGTAACAAGAATAACAACACAACTTATTTTTTATAACATGTTTATATATATTGCACATTATTGTCTTAAGATGTTGCTAGGGGAAGTTGACTTCCCTTGTCTTTGATATTTTGTAACAATTGTTGAGTTCTCTGTTGTTCCATGTTAATTGATGGTAGGAAGTACAGAAAATTGCCATTGTCTGGTAAAAGGTCCAGAAATTCCTCTGGCTCTGTTGTCCTTGCCAAGAACTCAAGGGTGTCTGAAATAAATAGGCAATACATTTGTAATAGTGAACCTGTCTTAAGAGACAAGGTCTTTCTAGACAGGTGGTCTCTTAAATGAGCTGCTTTATATAGATTACGAAGAGCTGTACATTTTATAGTAGTCTAACAAAAGAGGATGGTCTTCTCACAGTAACAAGGTAAAACAGATTGTATTAAGCAATATGATTCAGAGGGTGAAATTCTTTGACACTCAAACACCTAGTCATGTTTGATTATTTGTTCTCACATTATTTTCCATGTAAGGTGTAAATATTATATGAAATATAATACTTGACCAAGTTGAAAAAATAACAACTATTTGTCAGTTTTAAGATGGAAACAAAAATAAACATCTACATTTCTTCATTGGTCAGTTCATTATAAGTGTCCAACAGACTTGTCCCCCTTCCCCCAACCCCCTCCCCAATTATTAAGTCTGGTAGTCAAGATATAGCTGAATTCTACCATAAATACCAGTAACCCTAACCCTTAACTATTGTGTATATACTAGTAACCCTAACCCTTAACCTTTGTGACCCATAAAGCATATTGCCAAAGGACAATTTAAATATAGAACTAGGAAAAATATTGGATATTCCCAGCCAATGTCGTCAATACTTTTTTTTGCTTACAAAATGTTGTTGTTCTGTTTTCAAGACAAGTGGTCTCTAATGTAATATGTAATACCAATCATGGTGAAAATCTGTCGCACGAAACAAAACTTGGTCTCTCATACGAGGGGTCTATCTGGTTTAGGTTTATGGTGTTTAACACCACTTTCAACAATATTTCAGTTATATCATGGCGGTCAGTTTTATTGGTGGAGGAAACCGGAGTACACAGAGAAAACCACCGACCTGTCGCAAGTCATTGATTGTTGTATCGAGTACACCTCACCATGAGCGGAATTAGAACTCACAACTTTAGTGGTAATAGGCACTGATTGCACACGTAGTTGTAAATCCAACTCCCATATGATCACCACAATGGCGGCCTCTAATAAGCCAGGAGAGTGAGATGTATACAATGTATGTGTGTTACAGATATCTAATAAGCCAGGAGAGTGAGATGTATACAATGTATGTGTGTTACAGATATCTATTTTGTCTTTGTTTCTAATTAGATATTATAACTGTTCTGATGGTTTAGTACTTTTTGTTTTTCGGATATTAGAACTGTTCTGATGGTTTAGTACTTTTTGTTTTTCAGATATTAGAACTGTTCTGATGGTTTAGTACTTTTTGTTTTTCAGATATTAGAACTGTTCTGATGGCTTAGTACTTTTTGTTTTTTAGATATTAGAACTGTTCTGATGGTTTAGTACTTTTTGTTTTTCAGATATTAGAACTGTTCTGATGGTTTAGTACTTTTTGTTTTTCAGATATTAGAACTGTTCTGATGGTTTAGTACTTTTTGTTTTTCAGATATTAGAACTGTTCTGATGGTTTAGTACTTTTTGTTTTTCAGATATTAGAACTGTTCTGATGGCTTAATACTTTTTGTTTTTCAGATATTAGAACTGTTCTGATGGTTTAGTACTTTTTGTTTTTCAGATATTAGAACTGTTCTGATGGTTTAGTACTTTTTGTTTTTCAGATATTAGAACTGTTCTGATGGCTTAGTACTTTTTGTACTTTTTGTTTTTCAGATATTAGAACTGTTCTGATGGTTTAGTACTTTTTGTTTTTCAGATATTAGAACTGTTCTGATGGTTTAGTACTTTTTGTTTTTCAGATATTAGAACTGTTCTGATGGCTTAGTACTTTTTGTTTTTCAGATATTAGAACTGTTCTGATGGTTTAGTACTTTTTGTTTTTCAGATATTAGAACTGTTCTGATGGTTTAGTACTTTTTGTTTTTCAGATATTAGAACTGTTCTGATGGTTTAGTACTTTTTGTTTTTCAGATATTAGAACTGTTCTGATGGCTTAGTACTTTTTGTTTTTCAGATATTAGAACTGTTCTGATGGTTTAGTACTTTTTGTTTTTCAGATATTAGAACTGTTCTGATGGCTTAGTACTTTTTGTTTTTCAGATATTAGAACTGTTCTGATGGCTTAGTACTTTTTGTTTTTCAGATATTAGAACTGTTCTGATGGTTTAGTACTTTTTGTTTTTCAGATATTAGAACTGTTCTGATGGTTTAGTACTTTTTGTTTTTCAGATATTAGAACTGTTCTGATGGTTTAGTACTTTTTGTTTTTCAGATATTAGAACTGTTCTGATGGTTTAGTACTTTTTGTTTTTCAGATATTAGAACTGTTCTGATAGCTTAGTACCTTTTGTTTTTCAGATATTAGAACTGTTCTGATGGTTTAGTACTTTTTGTTTTTCAGATATTAGAACTGTTCTGATGGTTTAGTACTTTTTGTTTTTCAGATATTAGAACTGTTCTGATGGTTTAGTACTTTTTGTTTTTCAGATATTAGAACTGTTCTGATGGCTTAGTACTTTTTGTTTTTCAGATATTAGAACTGTTCTGATGGTTTAGTACTTTTTGTTTTTCAGATATTAGAACTGTTCTGATGGTTTAGTACTTTTAGTTTTTCAGATATTAGAACTGTTCTGATGGCTTAGTACTTTTTGTTTTTCAGATATTAGAACTGTTCTGATGGGTTAGTACTTTTTGTTTTTCAGATATTAGAACTGTTCTGATGGTTTAGTACTTTTTGTTTTTCAGATATTAGAACTGTTCTGATGGTTTAGTACTTTTTGTTTTTCAGATATTAGAACTGTTCTGATGGTTTAGTACTTTTTGTTTTTCAGATATTAGAACTGTTCTGATGGTTTAGTACTTTTTGTACCTTTTGTTTTTCAGATATTAGAACTGTTCTGATGGTTTAGTACTTTTTGTTTTTCAGATATTAGAACTGTTCTGATGGTTTAGTACTTTTTGTTTTTCAGATATTAGAACTGTTCTGATGGCTTAGTACTTTTTGTTTTTCAGATATTAGAACTGTTCTGATGGCTTAGTACTTTTTGTTTTTCAGATATTAGAACTGTTCTGATGGTTTAGTACTTTTTGTTTTTCAGATATTAGAACTGTTCTGATGGTTTAGTACCTTTTGTTTTTCAGATATTAGAACTGTTCTGATGGTTTAGTACTTTTTGTTTTTCAGATATTAGAACTGTTCTGATGGCTTAGTACTTTTTGTTTTTCAGATATTAGAACTGTTCTGATGGTTTAGTACTTTTTGTTTTTCAGATATTAGAACTGTTCTGATGGTTTAGTACTTTTTGTTTTTCAGATATTAGAACTGTTCTGATGGCTTAGTACTTTTTGTTTTTCAGATATTAGAACTGTTCTGATGGCTTAGTACTTTTTGTACTTTTTGTTTTTCAGATATTAGAACTGTTCTGATGGTTTAGTACTTTTTGTTTTTCAGATATTAGAACTGTTCTGATGGTTTAGTACTTTTGTTTTTCAGATATTAGAACTGTTCTGATGGCTTAGTACTTTTTGTTTTTCAGATATTAGAACGGTTCTGATGGTTTAGTACTTTTTGTTTTTCAGATATTAGAACTGTTCTGATGGTTTAGTACTTTTTGTTTTTCAGATATTAGAACTGTTCTGATGGTTTAGTACTTTTTGTTTTTCAGATATTAGAACTGTTCTGATGGTTTAATACTTTTTGTTTTTCAGATATTAGAACTGTTCTGATGGTTTAGTACTTTTTGTTTTTCAGATATTAGAACTGTTCTGATGGTTTAGTACTTTTTGTTTTTCAGATATTAGAACTGTTCTGATGGCTTAGTACTTTTGTACTTTTTGTTTTTCAGATATTAGAACTGTTCTGATGGTTTGTACTTTTTGTTTTTCAGATATTAGAACTGTTCTGATGGCTTAGTACTTTAGTACTTTTTGTTTTTCAGATATTAGAACTGTTCTGATGGTTTAGTACTTTTTGTTTTTCAGATATTAGAACTGTTCTGATGGTTTAGTACTTTTCGTTTTTTCAGATATTAGAACTGTTCTGATGGTTTAGTACTTTTTGTTTTTCAGATATTAGAACTGTTCTGATGGTTTGTACTTTTTGTACTTTTTGTTTTTCAGATATTAGAACTGTTCTGATGGTTTAGTACTTTTTGTACTTTTTGTTTTTCAGATATTAGAACTGTTCTGATGGTTTAGTACTTTTTGTTTTTCAGATATTAGAACTGTTCTGATGGTTTAGTACTTTTTGTTTTTCAGATATTAGAACTGTTCTGATGGTTTAGTACTTTTTGTACTTTTTGTTTTTCAGATATTAGAACTGTTCTGATGGTTTAGTACTTTTTGGTTTTCAGATATTAGAACTGTTCTGATGGTTTAGTACTTTTTGTTTTTCAGATATTAGAACTGTTCTGATGGTTTAGTACTTTTTGTTTTTCAGATATTAGAACTGTTCTGATGGTTTAGTACTTTTTGTTTTTCAGATATTAGAACTGTTCTGATGGTTTAGTACTTTTTGTTTTTCAGATATTAGAACTGTTCTGATGGTTTAGTACTTTTTGTTTTTCAGATATTAGAACTGTTCTGATGGTTTAGTACTTTTTGTGTTTCAGATATTAGAACTGTTCTGATGGTTTAGTACTTTTTGTTTTTCAGATATTAGAACTGTTCTGATGGATTAGTACTTTTTGTTTTTCAGATATTAGAACTGTTCTGATGGTTTAGTACTTTTTGTTTTTCAGATATTAGAACTGTTCTGATGGTTTAGTACTTTTCGTTTTTTCAGATATTAGAACTGTTCTGATGGTTTAGTACTTTTTGTTTTTCAGATATTAGAACTGTTCTGATGGTTTGTACTTTTTGTACTTTTTGTTTTTCAGATATTAGAACTGTTCTGATGGTTTAGTACTTTTTGTACTTTTTGTTTTTCAGATATTAGAACTGTTCTGATGGTTTAGTACTTTTTGTTTTTCAGATATTAGAACTGTTCTGATGGTTTAGTACTTTTTGTTTTTCAGATATTAGAACTGTTCTGATGGTTTAGTACTTTTTGTTTTTCAGATATTAGAACTGTTCTGATGGCTTAGTACTTTTTGTTTTTCAGATATTAGAACTGTTCTGATGGTTTAGTACTTTTTGTTTTTCAGATATTAGAACTGTTCTGATGGTTTAGTACTTTTTGTTTTTCAGATATTAGAACTGTTCTGATGGTTTAGTACTTTTTGTTTTTCAGATATTAGAACTGTTCTGATGGTTTAGTACTTTTTGTTTTTCGGATATTAGAACTGTTCTGATGGTTTAGTACTTTTTGTTTTTCAGATATTAGAACTGTTCTGATGGTTTAGTACTTTTTGTTTTTCAGATATTAGAACTGTTCTGATGGTTTAGTACTTTTTGTTTTTCAGATATTAGAACTGTTCTGATGGTTTAGTACTTTTTGTTTTTCAGATATTAGAACTGTTCTGATGGTTTAGTACTTTTTGTTTTTCAGATATTAGAACTGTTCTGATGGTTTAGTACTTTTTGTTTTTCAGATATTAGAACTGTTCTGATGGCTTAGTACTTTTTGTTTTTCAGATATTAGAACTGTTCTGATGGTTTAGTACTTTTTGTTTTTCAGATATTAGAACTGTTCTGATGGCTTAGTACTTTTTGTTTTTCAGATATTAGAACTGTTCTGATGGTTTAGTACTTTTCGTTTTTTCAGATATTAGAACTGTTCTGATGGTTTAGTACTTTTTGTTTTTCAGATATTAGAACTGTTCTGATGGCTTAGTACTTTTTGTTTTTCAGATATTAGAACTGTTCTGATGGTTTAGTACTTTTTGTTTTTCAGATATTAGAACTGTTCTGATGGTTTAGTACTTTTTGTTTTTCAGATATTAGAACTGTTCTGATGGTTTAGTACTTTTTGTGTTTCAGATATTAGAACTGTTCTGATGGTTTAGTACTTTTTGTTTTTCAGATATTAGAACTGTTCTGATGGATTAGTACTTTTTGTTTTTCAGATATTAGAACTGTTCTGATGGCTTAGTACTTTTTGTTTTTCAGATATTAGAACTGTTCTGATGGTTTAGTACTTTTTGTTTTTCAGATATTAGAACTGTTCTGATGGCTTAGTACTTTTTGTTTTTCAGATATTAGAACTGTTCTGATGGTTTAGTACTTTTTGTACTTTTTGTTTTTCAGATATTAGAACTGTTCTGATGGTTTAGTACTTTTTGTTTTTCAGATATTAGAACTGTTCTGATGGTTTAGTACTTTTTGTTTTTCAGATATTAGAACTGTTCTGATGGTTTAGTACTTTTTGTTTTTCAGATATTAGAACTGTTCTGATGGTTTAGTACTTTTTGTTTTTCAGATATTAGAACTGTTCTGATGGTTTAGTACTTTTTGTTTTTCAGATATTAGAACTGTTCTGATGGTTTAGTACTTTTTGTTTTTCAGATATTAGAACTGTTCTGATGGTTTAGTACTTTTTGTGTTTCAGATATTAGAACTGTTCTGATGGTTTAGTACTTTTTGTTTTTCAGATATTAGAACTGTTCTGATGGATTAGTACTTTTTGTTTTTCAGATATTAGAACTGTTCTGATGGCTTAGTACTTTTTGTTTTTCAGATATTAGAACTGTTCTGATGGTTTAGTACTTTTCGTTTTTTCAGATATTAGAACTGTTCTGATGGTTTAGTACTTTTTGTTTTTCAGATATTAGAACTGTTCTGATGGTTTGTACTTTTTGTACTTTTTGTTTTTCAGATATTAGAACTGTTCTGATGGTTTAGTACTTTTTGTACTTTTTGTTTTTCATATATTAGAACTGTTCTGATGGCTTAGTACTTTTTGTTTTTCAGATATTAGAACTGTTCTGATGGTTTAGTACTTTTTGTTTTTCAGATATTAGAACTGTTCTGATGGTTTAGTACTTTTTGTTTTTCAGATATTAGAACTGTTCTGATGGCTTAGTACTTTTTGTTTTTCAGATATTAGAACTGTTCTGATGGTTTAGTACTTTTTGTTTTTCAGATATTAGAACTGTTCTGATGGTTTAGTACTTTTTGTTTTTCAGATATTAGAACTGTTCTGATGGTTTAGTACTTTTTGTTTTTCAGATATTAGAACTGTTCTGATGGTTTAGTACTTTTTGTTTTTCGGATATTAGAACTGTTCTGATGGTTTAGTACTTTTTGTTTTTCAGATATTAGAACTGTTCTGATGGTTTAGTACTTTTTGTTTTTCAGATATTAGAACTGTTCTGATGGCTTAGTACTTTTTGTTTTTCAGATATTAGAACTGTTCTGATGGTTTAGTACTTTTTGTTTTTCAGATATTAGAACTGTTCTGATGGTTTAGTACTTTTTGTTTTTCAGATATTAGAACTGTTCTGATGGTTTAGTACTTTTTGTTTTTCAGATATTAGAACTGTTCTGATGGCTTAGTACTTTTTGTTTTTCAGATATTAGAACTGTTCTGATGGTTTAGTACTTTTTGTTTTTCAGATATTAGAACTGTTCTGATGGTTTAGTACTTTTTGTTTTTCAGATATTAGAACTGTTCTGATGGTTTAGTACTTTTTGTTTTTCAGATATTAGAACTGTTCTGATGGTTTAGTACTTTTTGTTTTTCGGATATTAGAACTGTTCTGATGGTTTAGTACTTTTTGTTTTTCAGATATTAGAACTGTTCTGATGGTTTAATACTTTTTGTTTTTCAGATATTAGAACTGTTCTGATGGCTTAGTACTTTTTGTTTTTCAGATATTAGAACTGTTCTGATGGTTTAGTACTTTTTGTTTTTCAGATATTAGAACTGTTCTGATGGTTTAGTACTTTTTGTTTTTCAGATATTAGAACTGTTCTGATGGTTTAGTACTTTTTGTTTTTCAGATATTAGAACTGTTCTGATGGCTTAGTACTTTTTGTTTTTCAGATATTAGAACTGTTCTGATGGTTTAGTACTTTTTGTTTTTCAGATATTAGAACTGTTCTGATGGTTTAGTACTTTTTGTTTTTCAGATATTAGAACTGTTCTGATGGCTTAGTACTTTTTGTTTTTCAGATATTAGAACTGTTCTGATGGTTTAGTACTTTTTGTTTTTCAGATATTAGAACTGTTCTGATGGTTTAGTACTTTTTGTTTTTCAGATATTAGAACTGTTCTGATGGTTTAGTACTTTTTGTTTTTCAGATATTAGAACTGTTCTGATGGCTTAGTACTTTTTGTTTTTCAGATATTAGAACTGTTCTGATGGTTTAGTACTTTTTGTTTTTCAGATATTAGAACTGTTCTGATGGTTTAGTACTTTTTGTTTTTCAGATATTAGAACTGTTCTGATGGTTTAGTACTTTTTGTACTTTTTGTTTTTCAGATATTAGAACTGTTCTGATGGTTTAGTACTTTTTGTTTTTCAGATATTAGAACTGTTCTGATGGTTTAGTACTTTTTGTTTTTCAGATATTAGAACTGTTCTGATGGTTTGTACTTTTTGTTTTTCAGATATTAGAACTGTTCTGATGGTTTAGTACTTTTTGTTTTTCAGATATTAGAACTGTTCTGATGGTTTAGTACTTTTTGTTTTTCAGATATTAGAACTGTTCTGATGGTTTAGTACTTTTTGTTTTTCAGATATTAGAACTGTTCTGATGGTTTAGTACTTTTTGTTTTTCAGATATTAGAACTGTTCTGATGGTTTAGTACTTTTTGTTTTTCAGATATTAGAACTGTTCTGATGGTTTAGTACTTTTTGTTTTTCAGATATTAGAACTGTTCTGATGGTTTGTACTTTTTGTTTTTCAGATATTAGAACTGTTCTGATGGTTTAGTACTTTTTGTTTTTCAGATATTAGAACTGTTCTGATGGTTTAGTACTTTTTGTTTTTCAGATATTAGAACTGTTCTGATGGTTTAGTACTTTTTGTTTTTCAGATATTAGAACTGTTCTGATGGCTTAGTACTTTTTGTTTTTCAGATATTAGAACTGTTCTGATGGTTTAGTACTTTTTGTTTTTCAGATATTAGAACTGTTCTGATGGTTTAGTACTTTTTGTTTTTCAGATATTAGAACTGTTCTGATGGTTTAGTACTTTTTGTTTTTCAGATATTAGAACTGTTCTGATGGTTTAGTACTTTTTGTTTTTCAGATATTAGAACTGTTCTGATGGTTTAGTACTTTTTGTTTTTCAGATATTAGAACTGTTCTGATGGCTTAGTACTTTTTGTTTTTCAGATATTAGAACTGTTCTGATGGTTTAGTACTTTTTGTTTTTCAGATATTAGAACTGTTCTGATGGTTTAGTACTTTTTGTTTTTCAGATATTAGAACTGTTCTGATGGTTTAGTACTTTTTGTACTTTTTGTTTTTCAGATATTAGAACTGTTCTGATGGTTTAGTACTTTTTGTTTTTCAGATATTAGAACTGTTCTGATGGTTTAGTACTTTTTGTTTTTCAGATATTAGAACTGTTCTGATGGTTTGTACTTTTTGTTTTTCAGATATTAGAACTGTTCTGATGGTTTAGTACTTTTTGTTTTTCAGATATTAGAACTGTTCTGATGGTTTAGTACTTTTTGTTTTTCAGATATTAGAACTGTTCTGATGGTTTAGTACTTTTTGTTTTTCAGATATTAGAACTGTTCTGATGGTTTAGTACTTTTTGTTTTTCAGATATTAGAACTGTTCTGATGGTTTAGTACTTTTTGTTTTTCAGATATTAGAACTGTTCTGATGGTTTAGTACTTTTTGTTTTTCAGATATTAGAACTGTTCTGATGGTTTAGTACTTTTTGTGTTTCAGATATTAGAACTGTTCTGATGGTTTAGTACTTTTTGTTTTTCAGATATTAGAACTGTTCTGATGGATTAGTACTTTTTGTTTTTCAGATATTAGAACTGTTCTGATGGCTTAGTACTTTTTGTTTTTCAGATATTAGAACTGTTCTGATGGTTTAGTACTTTTCGTTTTTTCAGATATTAGAACTGTTCTGATGGTTTAGTACTTTTTGTTTTTCAGATATTAGAACTGTTCTGATGGTTTGTACTTTTTGTACTTTTTGTTTTTCAGATATTAGAACTGTTCTGATGGTTTAGTACTTTTTGTACTTTTTGTTTTTCAGATATTAGAACTGTTCTGATGGCTTAGTACTTTTTGTTTTTCAGATATTAGAACTGTTCTGATGGTTTAGTACTTTTTGTTTTTCAGATATTAGAACTGTTCTGATGGTTTAGTACTTTTTGTTTTTCAGATATTAGAACTGTTCTGATGGCTTAGTACTTTTTGTTTTTCAGATATTAGAACTGTTCTGATGGTTTAGTACTTTTTGTTTTTCAGATATTAGAACTGTTCTGATGGCTTAGTACTTTTTGTACTTTTTGTTTTTCAGATATTAGAACTGTTCTGATGGTTTAGTACTTTTTGTTTTTCAGATATTAGAACTGTTCTGATGGTTTAGTACTTTTTGTTTTTCAGATATTAGAACTGTTCTGATGGTTTAGTACTTTTTGTTTTTCAGATATTAGAACTGTTCTGATGGTTTAGTACTTTTTGTTTTTCAGATATTAGAACTGTTCTGATGGTTTAGTACTTTTCGTTTTTTCAGATATTAGAACTGTTCTGATGGCTTAGTACTTTTTGTTTTTCAGATATTAGAACTGTTCTGATGGTTTGTACTTTTTGTACTTTTTGTTTTTCAGATATTAGAACTGTTCTGATGGCTTAGTACTTTTTGTACTTTTTGTTTTTCAGATATTAGAACTGTTCTGATGGCTTAGTACTTTTGTTTTTCAGATATTAGAACTGTTCTGATGGTTTAGTACTTTTTGTTTTTCAGATATTAGAACTGTTCTGATGGTTTAGTACTTTTTGTTTTTCAGATATTAGAACTGTTCTGATGGTTTAGTACTTTTTGTTTTTCAGATATTAGAACTGTTCTGATGGCTTAGTACTTTTTGTTTTTCAGATATTAGAACTGTTCTGATGGTTTAGTACTTTTTGTTTTTCATATATTAGAACTGTTCTGATGGTTTAGTACTTTTTGTTTTTCAGATATTAGAACTGTTCTGATGGCTTAGTACTTTTTGTTTTTTCAGATATTAGAACTGTTCTGATGGTTTAGTACTTTTTGTTTTTCAGATATTAGAACTGTTCTGATGGTTTAGTACTTTTTGTTTTTCAGATATTAGAACTGTTCTGATGGTTTAGTACTTTTTGTTTTTCAGATATTAGAACTGTTCTGATGGCTTAGTACTTTTGTACTTTTTGTTTTTCAGATATTAGAACTGTTCTGATGGTTTAGTACTTTTTGTTTTTCAGATATTAGAACTGTTCTGATGGTTTAGTACTTTTTGTTTTTCAGATATTAGAACTGTTCTGATGGTTTAGTACTTTTTGTACTTTTTGTTTTTCAGATATTAGAACTGTTCTGATGGTTTAGTCCTTTTTGTTTTTCAGATATTAGAACTGTTCTGATGGTTTAGTATTTTTGTTTTTCAGATATTAGAACTGTTCTGATGGTTTAGTACTTTTTGTACTTTTTGTTTTTCAGATATTAGAACTGTTCTGATGGCTTAGTACCTTTTGTTTTTCAGATATTAGAACTGTTCTGATGGTTTGTACTTTTTGCTTTTCAGATATTAGAACTGTTCTGATGGTTTAGTACTTTTTGTTTTTCAGATATTAGAACTGTCCTGATGGTTTAGTACTTTTTGTTTTTCAGATATTAGAACTGTTCTGATGGCTTAGTACTTTTTGTTTTTCAGATATTAGAACTGTCCTGATGGTTTAGTACTTTTTGTTTTTCAGATATTAGAACTGTTCTGATGGCTTTGTACTTTTTGTTTTTCAGATATTAGAACTGTTCTGATGGTTTAGTCCTTTTTGTTTTTCAGATATTAGAACTGTTCTGATGGTTTAGTATTTTTGTTTTTCAGATATTAGAACTGTTCTGATGGTTTAGTACTTTTTGTACTTTTTGTTTTTCAGATATTAGAACTGTTCTGATGGCTTAGTACCTTTTGTTTTTCAGATATTAGAACTGTTCTGATGGTTTGTACTTTTTGCTTTTCAGATATTAGAACTGTTCTGATGGTTTAGTACTTTTTGTTTTTCAGATATTAGAACTGTCCTGATGGTTTAGTACTTTTTGTTTTTCAGATATTAGAACTGTTCTGATGGCTTAGTACTTTTTGTTTTTCAGATATTAGAACTGTTCTGATGGCTTAGTACTTTTTGTTTTTCAGATATTAGAACTGTTCTGATGGCTTAGTACTTTTTGTTTTTCAGATATTAGAACTGTTCTGATGGTTTAGTATTTTATGTTTTTCAGATATTAGAACTGTTCTGATGGCTTAGTACTTTTTGTTTTTCAGATATTAGAACTGTTCTGATGGTTTAGTACTTTTTGTTTTTCAGATATTAGAACTGTTCAGATGGTTTAGTACTTTTTGTTTTTCAGATATTAGAACTGTTCTGATGGCTTAGTACTTTTGTTTTTCAGATATTAGAACTGTTCTGATGGTTTAGGACTTTTTGTTTTTCAGATATTAGAACTGTTCTGATGGTTTGTACTTTTGTTTTTCATTTTATTCTATCTGAATGTCACTGTGTAATATTACCATTAAGAGCATGCAGTAACATCTGTTCTGAATGTCACTGTGTAATATTACCATTAAGAGCATGCAGTAACATCTGTTCTGAATGTCACTGTGTAATATTACCATTAATAGCATGCAGTAACATCTGTTCTCTAGTAACATTACCATTAAGAGCATGCAGTAACATCTGTTCTCTAGTAATATTACCATTAAGAGCATACAGTAACATCTGTTCTCTAGTAATATTACCATTAAGAGCATGCAGTAACATCTGTTCTCTAGTAATATTACCATTAAGAGCATGCAGTAACATCTGTTCTCTAGTAATATTACCATTAAGAGCATGCAGTAACATCTGTTATCTAGTAATATTATCATTAAGAGCATGCAGTAACATATGTTCTCTAGTAATATTACCATTAAGAGCATGCAGTAACATCTGTTCTCTAGTAATATTACCATTAAGAGCATGCAGTAACATATGTTCTCTAGTAATATTACCATTAAGAGCATGCAGTAACATCTGTTCTCTAGTAATATTACCATTAAGAGCATGCAGTAACATCTGTTCTCTAGTAATATTACCATTAAGAGCATGCAGTAATATATGTTCTCTAGTAATATTACCATTAAGAGCATGCAGTAACATCTGTTCTCTAGTAATATTACCATTAAGAGCATGCAGTAACATCTGTTCTCTAGTAATATTACCATTAAGAGCATGCAGTAACATCTGTTCTCTAGTAATATTACCATTAAGAGCATGCAGTAACATCTGTTCTCTAGTAATATTACCATTAAGAGCATGCAGTAACATCTGTTCTCTAACATCAGGGGTCTCCATTTGTTGATTCAGGGCTCTGTATACACTGTAAAGAACGATCTTCTTCTGCAATAAAACAGTAGTAATGTTTGGTATTTTTTGTTTTTCTAAAACTTTCGTTGATATGAAATGAAATGAAAACAAAGATCATTTCACGCTTTAAGCATATTATTATTTAATGTTTACTGTAATGATTAAACCTTTAAAACATAAAGAAACACCATTTTTGAAATTTTAATTCTTTTTTTCTATAATGAACCTTGCTATGGGACATTACCGTCACGTGTATTATTATATATGTGACGGTAAAAAAGAGAATTTGTAAATCCATTATTTGGCGTATCCATCAATGTACTTTATAAATCTTTTAATGAAATAAATACAATTTAACATGAACAAACGACATATCAACTTTTATAGTAATTTAAGTTTGTTGTTTTTCTGTAATATTAATGGGACACAATTGCAGTCTTTACCATCACTATTGTAAAAGTTGTCAGAGAATGACCCAGGGGCGCTTTCGTAGTGGGGGCGTTTTGACCTGTTACCAAACAGCGGATTGTGTTTTAGTGAGCTTTCAAGTCTGTTGGTTTAGTACAATGTGGACACCTCCGTCATCGTCATCATCATCATCATCATCATCATCATCATCATCATCATCACTATGTAAACCACCCAAGTCTGTTGGTCTAGTACAATGTGGACACCTCCGTCATCATCATCATCATCATCACTATGTAAACCACACAAGTCTGTTGGTCTAGTACAATGTGGACACCTCCGTCATCATCATCGTCATCATCACTATGTAAACCACCCAAATCTGTTGGTCTAGTACAATGTGGACACCTCCGTCATCATCATCGTCATCATCACTATGTAAACCACCCAAGTCTGTTGGTCTAGTACAATGTGGACACCTCCGTCATCATCATCGTCATCATCACTATGTAAACCACCCAAGTCTGTTGGTCTAGTACAATGTGGACACCTCTGTCATCATCATCATCATCATCACTATGTAAACCACCCAAGTCTGTTGGTCTAGTACAATGTGGACACCCCCGTCATCATTATCATCATCATCATCACTATGTCAACCACCCAAATCTGTTGGTCTAGTACAATGTGGACACCTCTGTAATCATCATCATAATAATCATCACTATGTAAACCACCCAAGTCTGTTGGTCTAGTACAATGTGGACACCTCTGTAATCATCATCATCATCACTATGTAAACCACCCAAATCTGTTGGTCTAGTACAATGTGGACACCTCTGTAATCATCATCATAATCATCATCACTATGTAAACCACCCAAGTCTGTTGGTCTAGTACAATGTGGACACCTCCGTTATCATTATCATCATCACCATCACTATGTAAACCACCCAAGTCTGTTGGTCTAGTACAATGTGGACACCTCCGTCATCATTATCATCATCATCATCACTATGTCAACCACCCAAATCTGTTGGTCTAGTACAATGTGGACACCTCTGTAATCATCATCATAATCATCATCACTATGTAAACCACCCAAGTCTGTTGGTCTAGTACAATGTGGACACCCCGTCATCATCATCATCATCATCACTATGTAAACCACCCAAATCTGTTGGTCTAGTACAATATGGACACCTCCGTTATCATTATCATCATCATCATCACTATGTAAACCACCCAAGTCTGTTGGTCTAGTACAATGTGGACACCTCCGTCATCATTATCATCATCATCATCACTATGTCAACCACCCAAATCTGTTGGTCTAGTACAATGTGGACACCTCTGTAATCATCATCATAATAATCATCACTATGTAAACCACCCAAGTCTGTTGGTCTAGTACAATGTGGACACCCCGTCATCATCATCATCATCATCACTATGTAAACCACCCAAATCTGTTGGTCTAGTACAATGTGGAGAGGTCCTGCATCATCATCATCATCATCATCATCATCATCACTATGTAAACCATCCAAGTCTGTTGGTCTAGTTCAATATGGATACCTCCGTTATCATTATCATCATCATCATCACTATGTAAACCACCCAAGTCTGTTGGTCTAGTACAATGTGGACACCTCCGTCATCATTATCATCATCATCATCACTATGTATACCACCCAAGTCTGTTGGTCTAGTACAATGTGGACACCTCCGTCATCATCATCATCATCATCACTATGTCAACCACCCAAATCTGTTGGTCTAGTACAATGTGGACACCTCTGTAATCATCATCATAATCATCATCACTATGTAAACCACCCAAGTCTGTTGGTCTAGTACAATGTGGACACCCCGTCATCATCATCATCATCATCACTATGTAAACCACCCAAATCTGTTGGTCTAGTACAATGTGGAGAGGTCCGGCATCATCATCATCATCATCATCATCACTATGTAAACCATCCAAGTCTGTTGGTCTAGTACAATATGGACACCTCCGTTATCATTATCATCATCATCATCACTATGTAAACCACCCAAGTCTGTTGGTCTAGTACAATGTGGACACCTCCGTCATCATTATCATCATCATCATCACTATGTATACCACCCAAGTCTGTTGGTCTAGTACAATGTGGACACCTCCGTCATCATCATCATCATCACTATGTCAACCACCCAAATCTGTTGGTCTAGTACAATGTGGAGACGTCCGGCATCATCATCATCATCGTCATCATCACTATGTAAACCACCCAAGTCTGTTGGTCTAGTACAATGTGGACACCTCAGTCATCATCATCGTCATCATCACTATGTAAACCACCCAAGTCTGTTGGTCTAGTACAATGTGGACACCTCCGTCATCAACATCATCATCATCACTATGTAAACCACCCAAGTCTGTTGGTCTAGTACAATGTGGACACCTCCGTCATGATCATCATCACATCATCATCATCATCACTATGTAAACCACCCAAGTATGTTGATCTAGTACAATGTGGACACCTTCGTCATCATCATCGTCATCATCACTATGTACACCAACCAAGTCTGTTGGTCTAGTACAATGTGGAAACCTCCGTCATCATCATCATCAGCATCACTATGTAAACCATCCAAGTCTGTTGGTCTAGTACAATGTGGACACCTCTGTAATCATCATCATCATCACTATGTAAACCACCCAAGTCTGTTGGTCTAGTACAATGTGGACCCCTCTGTAATCATCATCATCATCATCATCACTATGTAAACCACCCAAATCTGTTCATCTAGTACAATGTGGACACCCCCGTCATCATCATCATCATCATCACTATGTAAACCACCCAAATGTGTTGGTCTAGTACAATGTGGAGAGGTCCGGCATCATCGTCATCATCATCATCATCACTATGTAAACCACCCAAGTCTGTTGGTCTAGTACAATATGGACACCTCCGTTATCATTATCATCATCATCATCACTATGTAAACCACCCAAGTCTGTTGGTCTAGTACAATATGAACACCTCCGTCATCATTATCATCATCATGATCACTATGTAAACCACCCAAGTCTGTTGGTCTAGTACAATGTGGACACCTCCGCCATCATCATCATCATCAACACTATGTAAACCACCCAAGTCTGTTGGTCTAGTACAATGTGGACACCTCCGTCATCATCATCGTCATCATCACTATGTAAACCACCCAAGTCTGTTGGTCTAGTACAATGTGGACACCTCCGTCATCATCATCATCATCATCACTATGTAAACCACCCAAGTCTGTTGGTCTAGTACAATGTGGACACCTCCGTCATCATCATCATCACATCATCATCATCATCACTATGTAAACCACCCAAGTCTGTTGGTCTAGTACAATGTGGACACCTCCGTCATCATCATCGTCATCATCACTATGTAAACCACCCAAGTCTGTTGGTCTAGTACAATGTGGACACCTCTGTAATCATCATCATCATCACTATGTAGACCACCCAAGTCTGTGGGTCTAGTACAATGTGGACACCTCCGTTATCATTATCATCATCATCATCACTATGTAAATAAAGGTAATAACAAAATTACCGAACTCCGAACAATCTTATAAAGGGAAAGTCAAAACTCATAATTATATAAACAGACAAAATCAGTCAACAACCGGAAAACTGTGAAAACCGTAATGACCCTGACTTGGTACAGGCATTTCTAAAGAAATGGTGGGTTGAATCAGATTTTAAGGCGCCAAACCTCCCGCTCTCATTACGGTTCAAAGGTTCCGGCTGTCACTGTAACAGTATTTAAATACAGGAACAAAATAGGTAAAATAGTTGTCAAAGCAGTACCATATTCGGTGACGTAAATGTCAAAAATATTTTTACGTCACACATTGACAAAAAAATTCTTGACATTTTGGACTTCTTTATCTTTATACATTTTATGGCTGTTGGTCTAGTACAATATGGACACCTCCGTCATCATTATCATCATCATCATCACTATGTAAACCACCCAAGTCTGTTGGTCTAGTACAATATGGACACCTCCGTCATCATTATCATCATCATTATCACTATGTAAACCACCCAAGTCTGTTGGTCTAGTACATTGTGGACACCTCCGTCATCATCATCGTCATCATCACTATGTAAACCACCCAAGTCTGTTGGTCTAGTACAATGTGGACACCTCTGTAATCATCATCATCATCATGACTATGTAAACCACCCAAGTCTGTTGGTCTAGTACAATGTGGACACCCCCGTCATCATCATCATCATCATCATCATCATCACTATGTAAACCACCCAAATCTGTTGGTCTAGTACAATGTGGACACCTCCGTCATCATTATCATCATCATCATCACTATGTATACCACCCAAGTCTGTTGGTCTAGTACAATGTGGACACCTCCGTCATCATCATCATCACTATGTCAACCACCCAAATCTGTTGGTCTAGTACAATGTGGACACCTCTGTAATCATCATCATAATCATCATCACTATGTAAACCACCCAAGTCTGTTGGTCTAGTACAATGTGGACACCCCGTCATCATCATCATCATCATCACTATGTAAACCACCCAAATCTGTTGGTCTAGTACAATGTGGAGAGGTCCGGCATCATCATCATCATCATCATCATCACTATGTAAACCATCCAAGTCTGTTGGTCTAGTACAATATGGACACCTCCGTTATCATTATCATCATCATCATCACTATGTAAACCACCCAAGTCTGTTGGTCTAGTACAATGTGGACACCTCCGTCATCATTATCATCATCATCATCACTATGTATACCACCCAAGTCTGTTGGTCTAGTACAATGTGGACACCTCCGTCATCATCATCATCATCACTATGTCAACCACCCAAATCTGTTGGTCTAGTACAATGTGGAGACGTCCGCCATCATCATCATCATCGTCATCATCACTATGTAAACCACCCAAGTCTGTTGGTCTAGTACAATGTGGACGCCACCGTCATCATCATCATCATCATCACTATGTAAACCACCCAAATCTGTTGGTCTAGTACAATGTGGACACCTCTGTCATCATCATTATCATCATCATCATCACTATGTAAACCACCCAAGTCTGTTGGTCTAGTACAATGTGGACACCTCTGTCATCATCATTATCATCAACATCATCATCATCACTATGTAAACCACCCAAGTATGTTGGTCTAGTACAATATGGACACCTCTGTCATCATCATCATCATCATCACTATGTAAACCACCTAAGTCTGTTGGTCTATTACAATGTGGACACCTCTGTTATCATCATCATCATCACTATGTAGACCACCCAAGTCTGTGGGTCTAGTACAATGTGGACACCTCCGTCATCATCATCATCATCATCACTATGTAAACCACCCAAGTCTGTTGGTCTAGTACAATGTGGACACCTCCGTCATCATCATCATCATCATCATCACTATGTAAACCACACAAGTCTGTTGGTCTAGTACAATGTGGACACCTCTGTAATCATCATCATCATCATGATCACTATGTAAACCACCCAAGTCTCTTGGTCTAGTACAATGTGGACACCCCCGTCATCATCATCATCATCATCATCATCACTATGTAAACCACCCAAATCTGTTGGTCTAGTACAATGTGGAGACGTCCGGCATCATCATCATCATCATCATCATCATCACTATGTAAACCACCCATGTCTGTTGGTCTAGTACAATGTGGACACCTCCGTCATCATTATCATCATCATCATCACTATGTAAACCACCCAAGTCTGTTGGTCTAGTACAATGTGGACACCTCTGTAATCATCATCATCATCACTATGTAAACCACCCAAGTCTGTTGGTCTAGTACAATGTGGACACCTTCGTCATCATCATCATCATCATCACTATGTAAACCACCCAAGTCTGTTGGTCTAGTACAATGTGGACACCTCCGTCATCATCATCATCATCATCACTATGTAAACCACCCAAGTCTGTTGGTCTAGTACAATGTGGACACCTCTGTAATCATCATCATCATCACTATGTAAACCACCCAAGTCTGTTGGTCTAGTACAATGTGGACACCTTCGTCATCATCATCATCATCATCACTATGTAAACCACCCAAGTCTGTTGGTCTAGTACAATGTGGACACCTCCGTCATCATCATCATCATCATCACTATGTAAACCACCCAAGTCTGTTGGTCTAGTACAATATGGACACCTCTGTCATCATCATCATCATCATCACTATGTAAACCACCCAAGTCTGTTGGTCTAGTACAATGTGGACACCTCCGTCATCATCATCATCATCATGATCACTATGTAAACCACCCAAGTCTGTTGGTCTAGTACAATGTGGACACCTTCGTCATCATCATCATCATCATCATCATCACTATGTAAACCACCCAAGTCTGTTGGTCTAGTACAATATGGACACCTCTGTCATCATCAACATCATCATCACTATGTAAACCACCCAAGTCTGTTGGTCTAGTACAATGTGGACACCTCCGTCATCATCATCATCATCATCACTATGTAAACCACCCAAGTCTGTTGGTCTAGTACAATGTGGACACCTCGTCATCATCATCATCATCATCACTATGTAAACCACCCAAGTCTGTTGGTCTAGTACAATGTGGACACCTCTGTCATCATCATCATCGTCATCATCATCATCATCACTATGTAAACCACCCAAGTCTGTTGGACTAGTACAATGTGGACACCTCCGTCATCATCATCATCATCATCACTATGTAAACCACCTAAGTCTGTTGGTCTAGTACAACGTGGACACCTCCGTCATCATCATCATCATCATCACTATGTAAACCACCCAAGTCTGTTGGACTAGTACAATGTGGACACCTCCGTCATCATCATCATCATCATCACTATGTAAACCACCTAAGTCTGTTGGTCTAGTACAATGTGGACACCTTCGTCATCATCTTCATCATCATCACTATGTAAACCACCCAAGTCTGTTGGTCTAGTACAATGTGGACACCTCTGTAATCATCATCATCATCATCACTATGTAAACCACCCAAGTCTGTTGGTCTAGTACAATGTGGACACCTCCGTCATCATCATCGTCATCATCACTATGTAAACCACCCAAGTCTGTTGGTCTAGTACAATGTGGACACCTCCGTCATCATCATCATCATCATCACCATGTAAACCATCCAAGTCTGTTGGTCTAGTACAATGTGGACACCTCCGTCATCATCATCATCACATCATCATCATCATCACTATGTAAACTACCCAAGCCTGTTGATCATCATCATCATCACTATGTAAACCACACAAGTCTGTTGGTCTAGTACAATGTGGACACCTCCGTCATCATCATCATCATCATGATCACTATGTAAACCACCCAAGTCTGTTGGTCTAGTACAATGTGGACACCTCTGTCATCATCATCATCATCATCATCATCACCATGTAAACCACCCAAGTCTGTTGGTCTAGTACAATGTGGACACCTCCGTCATCATCATCATCATCATCACCATGTAAACCACCCAAGTCTGTTGGTCTAGTACAATGTGGACACCTCCTTAATCATGATCATCACATCATCATCATCATCACTATGTAAACCACCCAAGTCTGTTGGTCTAGTACAATGTGGACACCTCCGTCATCATCATCATCATCATCACTATGTAAACCACACAAGTCTGTTGGTCTAGTACAATGTGGACACCTCTGTAATCATCATCATCATCATGATCACTATATAAACCACCCAAGTCTGTTGGTCTAGTACAATGTGGACACCTCCGTCATCATCATCATCATCATCATCATCACCATGTAAACCACCCAAGTCTGTTGGTCTAGTACAATGTGGACACCTCCGTCATCATCATCATCATCATCACCATGTAAACCACCCAAGTCTGTTGGTCTAGTACAATGTGGACACCTCCTTAATCATCATCATCACATCATCATCATCATCACTATGTAAACCACCCAAGTCTGTTGGTCTAGTACAATGTGGACACCTCCGTCATCATCATCATCATCATCACCATGTAAACCACCCAAGTCTGTTGGTCTAGTACAATGTGGACACCTCCTTAATCATCATCATCACATCATCATCATCATCACTATGTAAACCACCCAAGTCTGTTGGTCTAGTACAATGTGGACACCCCGTCATCATCATCATCATCATCACCATGTAAACCACCCAAGTCTGTTGGTCTAGTACAATGTGGACACCTCCGTCATCATCATCATCACATCATCATCATCATCACTATGTAAACCACCCAAGTCTGTTGGTCTAGTACAATGTGGACACCTCGTCATCATCATCATCATCATCACTATGTAAACCACCTAAGTATGTTGGTCTAGTACAATGTGGACACCTTCGTCATCATCATCATCATCATCACTATGTAAACCACCCAAGTATGTTGGTCTAGTACAATATGGACACCTCCGTCATCATCATCGTCATCATCACTATGTAAACCACCCAAGTCTGTTGGTCTAGTACAATGTGGACACCTCCGTCATCATCATCATCATCACCACCATGTAAACCACCCAAGTCTGTTGGTCTAGTACAATGTGGACACCTCCGTCATCATCATCATCACATCATCATCATCATCACTATGTAAACCACCCAAGTCTGTTGGTCTAGTACAATGTGGACACCTCCGTCATCATCATCGTCATCATCACTATGTAAACCACCCAAGTCTGTTGGTCTAGTACAATGTGGACACCTCCGTCATCATCATCATCATCATCACTATGTAAACCACACAAGTCTGTTGGTCTAGTACAATGTGGACACCTCTGTAATCATCATCATCATCATGATCACTATGTAAACCACCCAAGTCTCTTGGTCTAGTACAATGTGGACACCCCCGTCGTCATCATCATCATCATCATCATCACTATGTAAACCACCCATGTCTGTTGGTCTAGTACAATATGGACACCTCCGTCATCATTATCATCATCATCATCACTATGTAAACCACCCAAGTCTGTTGGTCTAGTACAATATGGACACCTCCGTCATCATCATCATCATCATCACTATGTAAACCACCTAAGTCTGTTGGTCTAGTACAATGTGGACACCTCTGTAATCATCATCATCATCACTATGTAGACCACCCAAGTATGTGGGTCTAGTACAATGTGGACACCTCCGTCATCATCATCATCATCATCATCATCACTATGTAAACCACACAAGTCTGTTGGTCTAGTACAATGTGGACACCTCTGTCATCATCATCATCATCATGATCACTATGTAAACCACCCAAGTCTCTTGGTCTAGTACAATGTGGACACCCCCGTCATCATCATCATCATCATCATCATCACTATGTAAACCACCCAAATCTGTTGGTCTAGTACAATGTGGAGACGTCCGGCATCATCATCATCATCATCATCATCACTATGTAAACCACCCATGTCTGTTGGTCTAGTACAATATGGACACCTCCGTCATCATTATCATCATCATCATCACTATGTAAACCACCCAAGTCTGTTGGTCTAGTACAATATGGACACCCCGTCATCATTATCATCATCATCATCACTATGTAAATCACCCAAGTCTGTTGATCTAGTACAATGTGGACACCTCTGTCATCATCATCATCATCATCACTATGTCAACCACCCACATCTGTTGGTCTAGTACAATGTGGAGACGTCCGGCATCATCATCATCATCGTCATCATCACTATGTAAACCACACAAGTGTGTTGGTCTAGTACAATGTGGACACCTCGTCATCATCATCATCATCATCATCATCATCACTATGTAAACCACACAAGTCTGTTGGTCTAGTACAATGTGGACACCTCCGTCATCATCATCATCATCATCACTATGTAAACCACCCAAGTCTGTTGGTCTAGTACAATGTGGACACCTCGTCATCATCATCATCATCATCACTATGTAAACCACCCAAGTATGTTGGTCTAGTACAATGTGGACACCTTCGTCATCATCATCATCATCATCACTATGTAAACCACCCAAGTCTGTTGGTCTAGTACAATGTGGACACTTCCGTCATCATAATCGTCATCATCACTATGTAAACCACCCAAGTCTGTTGGTCTAGTACAATGTGGACACCTCCGTCATCATCATCATCACATCATCATCATCATCACTATGTAAACCACCCAAGTCTGTTGGTCTAGTACAATGTGGACACCTCCGTCATCATCATCGTCATCATCACTATGTAAACCAACCAAGTATGTTGGTCTAGTACGTTGTGGACACCTCTGTCATTATCATCATCATCATCACTATGTAAACCACCCAAGTCTGTTGGTCTAGTACAATGTGGACACCTCCGTCATTATCATCATCATCATCACTATGTAAACCACCCAAGTCTGTTGGTCTAGTACAATGTGGACACCTCGTCATCATCATCATCATCATCATCACTATGTAAACCACCCAAGTCTGTTGGTCTAGTACAATGTGGACACCTCCGTCATCATCATCATCATCATCACTATGTAAACCACCCAAGTCTGTTGGTCTAGTACAATGTGGACACCTCCGTCATCATCATCATCATCATCACTATGTAAACCACCCAAGTCTGTTGGTCTAGTACAATGTGGACACCTCCGTCATCATCATCATCACATCATCATCATCATCACTATGTAAACCACCCAAGTCTGTTGGTCTAGTACAATGTGGACACCTCCGTCATCATCATCGTCATCATCACTATGTAAACCAACCAAGTATGTTGGTCTAGTACGTTGTGGACACCTCTGTCATTACCATCATCATCATCACTATGTAAACCACCCAAGTCTGTTGGTCTAGTACAATGTGGACACCTCTGTAATCATCATCATCATCGTCATCATCACTATGTAAACCACACAAGTGTGTTGGTCTAGTACAATGTGAACACCTCCGTCATCATTATCATCATCATCATCACTATGTAAACCACACAAGTCTGTTGGTCTAGTACAATGTGGACACCTCCGTCATTATCATCATCATCATCACTATGTAAACCACCCAAGTCTGTTGGTCTAGTACAATGTGGACACCTCGTCATCATCATCATCATCATCATCACTATGTAAACCACCCAAGTCTGTTGGTCTAGTACAATGTGGACACCTCCGTCATCATCATCATCATCATCACTATGTAAACCACCCAAGTCTGTTGGTCTAGTACAATGTGGACACCTCTGTAATCATCATCATCATCATCATCACTATGTAAACCACCCAAGTCTGTTGGTCTAGTACAATGTGGACACCTCCGTCATCATCATCATCATCATCATCACTATGTAAACCACCCAAGTCTGTTGGTCTAGTACAATGTGGACACCTCCGTCATCATCATCATCATCATCACTATGTAAACCACCCAAGTCTGTTGGTCTAGTACAATGTGGACACCTCTGTAATCATCATCATCATCACTATGTAGACCACCCAAGTCTGTTGGTCTGGTACAATGTGGACACCTCCGTCATCACCATCATCATCATCACTATGTAAACCACACAAGTCTGTTGGTCTAGTACAATGTGGACACCTCTGTAATCATCATCATCATCATCATCATCACTATGTAAACTACCCAAGTCTGTTGGTCTAGTACAATGTGGACACCTCCGTCATCATCATCATCACATCATCATCATCATCACTATGTAAACCACCCAAGTCTGTTGGTCTAGTACAATGTGGACACCTCCGTCATCATCATCGTCATCATCACTATGTAAACCAACCAAGTATGTTGGTCTAGTACGTTGTGGACACCTCTGTCATTATCATCATCATCATCACTATGTAAACCACCCAAATCTGTTGGTCTAGTACAATGTGGACACCTCGGTCATCATCATCGTCATCATCACTATGTAAACTACCCAAGTATGTTGGTCTAGTACAATGTGGACACCTCCGTCATCATCATCATCACATCATCATCATCATCACTATGTAAACCACCCAAGTATGTTGGTCTAGTACAATGTGGACACCTCCGTCATCATCATCGTCATCATCACTATGTAAACCAACCAAGTATGTTGGTCTAGTACAATGTGGACATCTCCGTCATCATCTTCATCATCATCACTATGTAAACCACCCAAGTCTGTTGGTCTAGTACAATATGGACACCTCTGTCATTATCATCATCATCATCACTATGTAAACCACCCAAGTCTGTTGGTCTAGTACAATGTGGACATCTCCGTCATCACCATCATCATCATCACTATGTAAACCACACAAGTCTGTTGGTCTAGTACAATGTGGACACCTCTGTCATTATCATCATCATCATCACTATGTAGACCACCCAAGTCTGTTGGTCTAGTACAATGTGGACACCTCCGTCATCACCATCATCATCATCACTATGTAAACCACACAAGTCTGTTGGTCTAGTACAATGTGGACACCTCTGTAATCATCATCATCATCATCATCATCACTATGTAAACTACCCAAGTCTGTTGGTCTAGTACAATGTGGACACCTCCGTCATCATCATCATCATCATCACTATGTAAACCACCCAAATATGTTGGTCTAGTTCAATGTGGACACCTCCGTTATCATTATCATCATCATCATCACTATGTAAACCACCCAAGTATGTTGGTCTAGTACAATGTGGACACCTCCGTCATCATCATCATCATCATCACTATGTAAACCACACAAGTCTGTTGGCCTAGTACAATGTGGACACCTCTGTAATCATCATCATCATCATGATCACTATGTAAACCACCCAAGTCTCTTGGTCTAGTACAATGTGGACACCCCCGTCGTCATCATCATCATCATCATCATCACTATGTAAACCACCCATGTCTGTTGGTCTAGTACAATATGGACACCTCCGTCATCATTATCATCATCATCATCACTATGTAAACCACCCAAGTCTGTTGGTCTAGTACAATATGGACACCTCCGTCATCATCATCATCATCATCACTATGTAAACCACCTAAGTCTGTTGGTCTAGTACAATGTGGACACCTCTGTAATCATCATCATCATCACTATGTAGACCACCCAAGTCTGTTGGTCTAGTACAATATGGACACCTCCGTCATCATCATCATCATCATCACTATGTAAACCACCCAAGTCTGTTGGGGTAGTACAATATGGACACCTCCGTCATCATCATCATCATCATCACTATGTAAACCACCTAAGTCTGTGGGTCTAGTACAATGTGGACACCTCCGTCATCATCATCATCATCATCATCATCACTATGTAAACCACACAAGTCTGTTGGTCTAGTACAATGTGGACACCTCTGTAATCATCATCATCATCATGATCACTATGTAAACCACCCAAGTCTCTTGGTCTAGTACAATGTGGACACCCCCGTCATCATCATCATCATCATCATCATCACTATGTAAACCACCCAAGTCTATTGGTCTAGTACAATGTGGACACCTCCGTCATCACCATCATCATCATCACTATGTAAACCACACAAGTCTGTTGGTCTAGTACAATGTGGACACCTCTGTAATCATCATCATCATCACTATGTAGACCACCCAAGTCTATTGGTCTAGTACAATGTGGACACCTCCGTCATCACCATCATCATCATCACTATGTAAACCACACAAGTCTGTTGGTCTAGTACAATGTGGACACCTCTGTAATCATCATCATCATCATGATCACTATGTAAACCACCCAAGTCTCTTGGTCTAGTACAATATGGACACCCCCGTCATCATCATCATCATCATCATCATCACTATGTAAACCACCCAAGTCTATTGGTCTAGTACAATGTGGACACCTCCGTCATCACCATCATCATCATCACTATGTAAACCACCCAAGTCTGTTGGTCTAGTACAATGTGGACACCTCTGTAATCATCATCATCATCACTATGTAGACCACCCAAGTCTATTGGTCTAGTACAATGTGGACACCTCCGTCATCACCATCATCATCATCACTATGTAAACCACACAAGTCTGTTGGTCTAGTACAATGTGGACACCTCTGTAATCATCATCATCATCATCATCATCACTATGTAAACCACCCAAGTCTGTTGGTCTAGTACAATGTGGACACCTCCGTCATCATCATCATCATCATCACTATGTAAACCACCCAAATATGTTGGTCTAGTACAATGTGGACACCTCCGTTATCATTATCATCATCATCATCACTATGTAAACCACCCAAGTATGTTGGTCTAGTACAATGTGGACACCTCCGTCATCATTATCATCATCATCATCACTATGTAAACCACCCAAGTCTGTTGGTCTAGTACAATGTGGACACCTCCGTCATCATCATCATCATCATCATCACTATGTAAACCACCCAAGTCTGTTGGTCTAGTACAATATGGACACCTCCGTTATCATTATCATCATCATCATCACTATGTAAACCACCCAAGTCTGTTGGTCTAGTACAATGTGGACATCTCCGTCATCATCATCATCATCATCACTATGTAAACCACCCTAGTCTGTTGGTCTAGTACAATGTGGACACCTCCGTCATCATCATCATCATCATCACTATGTAAACCACACAAGTCTGTTGGTCTAGTACAATGTGGACACCTCCGTCATCATTATCATCATCATCATCACTATGTAAAGCACCCAAGTCTGTTGGTCTAGTACAATGTGGACACCTCCGTCATCATCATCATCATCATCATCACTATGTAAACCACCCAAGTCTGTTGGTCTAGTACAATGTGGACACCTCCGTCATCATTATCATCATCATCATCACTATGTAAACCACCCAAGTCTGTTGGTCTAGTACAATGTGGACACCTCCGTCATCATCATCATCATCATCACTATGTAAACCACCCAAGTCTGTTGGTCTAGTACAATGTGGACACCTCCGTCATCATCATCGTCATCATCACTATGTAAACCACCCAAGTCTGTTGGTCTAGTACAATGTGGACATCTCCGTCATCATCATCATTATCATTACTATGTAAACCACCCAAGTCTGTTGGTCTAGTACAATGTGGACACCTCCGTCATCATCATCATCACATCATCATCATCATCACTATGTAAACCATCCAAGTCTCTTGGTCTAGTACAATGTGGACACCTCCGTCATCATCATCGTCATTATCACTATGTAAACCAACCAAGTCTGTTGGTCTAGTACAATGTGGACACCTCCGTCATCATCATCATCATCATCACTATGTAAACCACCCAAGTATGTTGGTCTGGTACAATGTGGACACCTCTGTAATCATCATCATCATCACTATGTAGACCACCCAAGTCTGTGGGTCTATTACAATGTGGACACCTCCGTCATCATCATCATTATCATCACTATGTAAACCACACAAGTCTGTTGGTCTAGTACAATATGGACACCTCTGTCATCATTATCATCATCATCATCACTATGAAAACCACCAAAGTCTGTTGGTCTAGTACAATATGGACACCTCCGTCATCATTATCATCATCATCATCACTATGTAAACCACCCAAGTCTGTTGGTCTAGTACAATGTGGACACCTCCGTCATCATCATCATCATCATCACTATGTAAACCACCCAAATCTGTAGGTCTAGTACAATGTGGACACCTCCGTCATCATCATCATCATCATCACTATGTAAACCACCCAAATCTGTTGGTTTAGTACAATGTGGACACCTCGTCATCATCATCATCATCATCACTATGTAAACCACCCAAGTCTGTTGGTCTAGTACAATGTGGACACCTCGTCATCATCATCATCATCATCACTATGTAAACCACCCAAGTCTGTTGGTCTAGTACAATGTGGACACCTCCGTCATCATCATCATCATCATCACTATGTAAACCACCCAAGTATGTTGGTCTAGTACAATGTGGACACCTCCGTCATCATCATCATCACATCATCATCATCATCACTATGTAATCCACCCAAGTCTGTTGGTCTAGTACAATGTGGACACCTCCGTCATCATCATCATCATCATCACCATGTAAACCACCCAAGTCTGTTGGTCTAGTACAATGTGGACACCTCCGTCATCATCATCATCACATCATCATCATCATCACATCATCATCATCGTCACTATGTAAACCACCCAAGTCTGTTGGTCAAGTACAATGTGGACACTTCCGTCATCATCATCGTCATCATCACTATGTAAACCACCCAAGTATGTTGGTCTAGTACAATGTGGACACCTCCGTCATCATCATCATCATCATCACCATGTAAACCACCCAAGTCTGTTGGTCTAGTACAATGTGGACACCTCCGTCATCATCATCATCACATCATCATCATCATCACTATGTAAACCACCCAAGTCTGTTGGTCTAGTACAATGTGGACACCTCCGTCATCATCATCGTCACATCATCATCATCATCACTATGTAAACCACCCAAGTATGTTGGTCTAGTACGTTGTGGACACCTCTGTCATTATCATCATCATCATCACTATGTAAACCACCCAAGTCTGTTGGTCTAGTATAATGTGGACACCTCTGTCATCATCATCATCACTGTGTAAACCACCCAAGTCTGTTGGTCTAGTACAATGTGGACACCTCCGTCATCATCATCATCATTATCATCATCATCACTATGTAAACCATCCAAGTCTCTTGGTCTAGTACAATGTGGACACCTCCGTCATCATCATCGTCATTATCACTAT
Organism: Bathymodiolus brooksi; assembly: GCA_963680875.1. NCBI lineage: Eukaryota > Metazoa > Mollusca > Bivalvia > Mytilida > Modiolidae > Bathymodiolus > Bathymodiolus brooksi. The sequence continues at coordinate 10,156,513 of OY804590.1, forward strand.
GTAAACCAACCAAGTCTGTTGGTCTAGTACAATGTGGACACCTCCGTCATCATCATCATCATCATCACTATGTAAACCACCCAAGTATGTTGGTCTGGTACAATGTGGAAACCTCTGTAATCATCATCATCATCACTATGTAGACCACCCAAGTCTGTGGGTCTATTACAATGTGGACACCTCCGTCATCATCATCATTATCATCACTATGTAAACCACACAAGTCTGTTGGTCTAGTACAATATGGACACCTCTGTCATCATTATCATCATCATCATCACTATGAAAACCACCAAAGTCTGTTGGTCTAGTACAATATGGACACCTCCGTCATCATTATCATCATCATCATCACTATGTAAACCACCCAAGTCTGTTGGTCTAGTACAATGTGGACACCTCCGTCATCATCATCATCATCATCACTATGTAAACCACCCAAATCTGTAGGTCTAGTACAATGTGGACACCTCCGTCATCATCATCATCATCATCACTATGTAAACCACCCAAATCTGTTGGTTTAGTACAATGTGGACACCTCGTCATCATCATCATCATCATCACTATGTAAACCACCCAAGTATGTTGGTCTAGTACAATGTGGACACCTCCGTCATCATCATCATCACATCATCATCATCATCACTATGTAATCCACCCAAGTCTGTTGGTCTAGTACAATGTGGACACCTCCGTCATCATCATCATCATCATCACCATGTAAACCACCCAAGTCTGTTGGTCTAGTACAATGTGGACACCTCCGTCATCATCATCATCACATCATCATCATCATCACATCATCATCATCGTCACTATGTAAACCACCCAAGTCTGTTGGTCAAGTACAATGTGGACACTTCCGTCATCATCATCGTCATCATCACTATGTAAACCACCCAAGTATGTTGGTCTAGTACAATGTGGACACCTCCGTCATCATCATCATCATCATCACCATGTAAACCACCCAAGTCTGTTGGTCTAGTACAATGTGGACACCTCCGTCATCATCATCATCACATCATCATCATCATCACTATGTAAACCACCCAAGTCTGTTGGTCTAGTACAATGTGGACACCTCCGTCATCATCATCGTCACATCATCATCATCATCACTATGTAAACCACCCAAGTATGTTGGTCTAGTACGTTGTGGACACCTCTGTCATTATCATCATCATCATCACTATGTAAACCACCCAAGTCTGTTGATCTAGTATAATGTGGACACCTCTGTCATCATCATCATCACTGTGTAAACCACCCAAGTCTGTTGGTCTAGTACAATGTGGACACCTCCGTCATCATCATCATCATTATCATCATCATCACTATGTAAACCACCCAAGTCTGTTGGTCTAGTACAATGTGGACACCTCTGTAATCATCATCATCATCACTATGTAGACCACCCAAGTCTGTTGGTCTAGTACAATGTGGACACCTCCGTCATCACCATCATCATCATCACTATGTAAACCACACAAGTCTGTTGGTCTAGTACAATGTGGACACCTCTGTAATCATCATCATCATCATCATCATCACTATGTAAACCACCCAAGTCTGTTGGTCTAGTACACTGTGGACACCTCCGTCATCATCATCGTCATCATCACTATGTAAACCACCCAAGTCTGTTGGTCTAGTACAATGTGGACATCTCCGTCATCATCATCATTATCATTACTATGTAAACCACCCAAGTCTGTTGGTCTAGTACAATGTGGACACCTCCGTCATCATCATCATCACATCATCATCATCATCACTATGTAAACCATCCAAGTCTCTTGGTCTAGTACAATGTGGACACCTCCGTCATCATCATCGTCATCATCACTATGTAAACCAACCAAGTCTGTTGGTCTAGTACAATGTGGACACCTCCGTCATCATCATCATCATCATCACTATGTAAACCACCCAAGTATGTTGGTCTGGTACAATGTGGACACCTCCGTCATCATCATCATCACATCATCATCATCATCACTATGTAAACCACCCAAGTCTGTTAGTCTGGTACAATGTGGACACCTCCGTCATCATCATCATCATCATCACTATGTAAACCACCCAAGTCTGTTGGTCTAGTACAATGTGGACACCTCCTTAATCATCATCATCACATCATCATCATCATCACTATGTAAACCACCCAAGTCTGTTGGTCTAGTACAATGTGGACACCTCCGTCATCATCATCATCATCATCACTATGTAAACCACCCAAGTCTGTGGGTCTAGTACAATGTGGACACCTCCGTCATCATCATCATTATCATCACTATGTAAACCACCCAAGTCTGTAGGTCTAGTACAATGTGGACACCTCCGTCATCATTATCATCATCATCATCACTATGAAAACCACCAAAGTCTGTTGGTCTAGTACAATGTGGACACCTCCGTCATCATCATCATCATCATCACTATGTAAACCACCCAAATCTGTTGGTCTAGTACAATGTGGACACCTCGTCATCATCATCATCATCATCACTATGTCAACCACCCACATCTGTTGGTCTAGTACAATGTGGACACCTCCGTCATCATTATCATCATCATCATCACTATGAAAACCACCAAAGTCTGTTGGTCTAGTACAATGTGGACACCTCCGTCATCATCATCATTATCATCACTATGTAAACCACACAAGTCTGTTGGTCTAGTACAATATGGACACCTCTGTCATCATTATCATCATCATCATCACTATGAAAACCACCAAAGTCTGTTGGTCTAGTACAATATGGACACCTCCGTCATCATTATCATCATCATCACTATGTAAACCACCCAAGTCTGTTGGTCTAGTACAATGTGGACACCTCCGTCATCATCATCATCATCATCATCACTATGTAAACCACCCAAGTCTGTTGGTCTAGTACAATGTGGACACCTCCGTCATCATTATCATCATCATCATCACTATATAAACCACCCAAGTCTGTTGGTCTAGTACAATGTGGACACCTCCGTCATCATCATCATCATCATCACTATGTAAACCACCCAAGTCTGTTGGTCTAGTACAATGTGGACACCTCCGTCATCATCATCGTCATCATCACTATGTAAACCACCCAAGTCTGTTGGTCTAGTACAATGTGGACATCTCCGTCTTCATCATCATTATCATTACTATGTAAACCACCCAAGTCTGTTGGTCTAGTACAATGTGGACACCTCCGTCATCATCATCATCACATCATCATCATCATCACTATGTAAACCATCCAAGTCTCTTGGTCTAGTACAATGTGGACACCTCCGTCATCATCATCGTCATTATCACTTTGTAAACCAACCAAGTCTGTTGGTCTAGTACAATGTGGACACCTCCGTCATCATCATCATCATCATCACTATGTAAACCACCCAAGTCTGTTGGTCTAGTACAATGTGGACACCCCGTCATCATCATCGTCATCATCACTATGTAAACCACCCAAGTCTGTTGGTCTAGTACAATGTGGACATCTCCGTCATCATCATCATTATCATTACTATGTAAACCACCCAAGTCTGTTGGTCTAGTACAATGTGGACACCTCCGTCATCATCATCATCACATCATCATCATCATCACTATGTAAACCACCCAAGTCTCTTGTTCTAGTACAATGTGGACACCTCCGTCATCATCATCGTCATTATCACTATGTAAACCAACCAAGTCTGTTGGTCTAGTACAATGTGGACACCTCCGTCATCATCATCATCATCATCACTATGTAAACCACCCAAGTCTGTTGGTCTGGTACAATGTGGAAACCTCTGTAATCATAATCATCATCACTATGTAGACCACCCAAGTCTGTGGGTCTAGTACAATGTGGACACCTCTGTCATCATTATCATCATCATCATCACTATGAAAACCACCAAAGTCTGTTGGTCTAGTACAATATGGACACCTCCGTCATCATTATCATCATCATCATCACTATGTAAACCACCCAAGTCTGTTGGTCTAGTACAATGTGGAGACGTCCGGCATCATCATCATCATCGTCATCATCACTATGTAAACCACCCAAGTCTGTTGGTCTAGTACAATGTGGACGCCTCCGTCATCATCATCTTCATCATCACTATGTAAACCACCCAAGTATGTTGGTCTAGTACAATGTGGATACCTCCGTCATCATCATCATCATCATCATCATCACTATGTAAACCACCCAAGTCTGTTGGTCTAGTACAATGTGGACACCTCGTCATCATCATCATCATCATCACTATGTAAACCACCCAAGTATGTTGGTCTAGTACAATGTGGACACCTCGTCATCATCATCATCATCATCACTATGTAAACCACCCAAGTCTGTTGGTCTAGTACAATGTGGACACCTCCGTCATCATCATCATCATCATCACCATGTAAACCACCCAAGTCTGTTGGTCTAGTACAATGTGGACACCTCCGTCATCATCATCATCACATCATCATCATCATCACTATGTAAACCACCCAAGTCTGTTGGTCAAGTACAATGTGGACACTTCCGTCATCATCATCGTCATCATCACTATGTAAACCACCCAAGTCTGTTGGTCTAGTACAATGTGGACACCTCCGTCATCATCATCATCATCATCACCATGTAAACCACCCAAGTCTGTTGGTCTAGTACAATGTGGACACCTACGTCATCATCATCATCACATCATCATCATCATCACTATGTAAACCACCCAAGTCTGTTGGTCTAGTACAATGTGGACACCTCCGTCATCATCATCGTCACATCATCATCATCATCACTATGTAAACCACTCAAGTCTGTTGGTCTAGTACGTTGTGGACACCTCTGTCATCATCATCATCATCATCACTATGAAAACCACCCAAGTCTGTTGGTCTAGTACAATGTGGACACCTCTGTAATCATCATCATCATCACTATGTAGACCACCCAAGTCTATTGGTCTAGTACAATGTGGACACCTCCGTCATCATCATCGTCACATCATCATCATCATCACTATGTAAACCACTCAAGTCTGTTGGTCTAGTACGTTGTGGACACCTCTGTCATCATCATCATCATCATCACTATGAAAACCACCCAAGTCTGTTGGTCTAGTACAATGTGGACACCTCTGTAATCATCATCATCATCACTATGTAGACCACCCAAGTCTATTGGTCTAGTACAATGTGGACACCTCCGTCATCACCATCATCATCATCACTATGTAAACCACACAAGTCTGTTGGTCTAGTACAATGTGGACACCTCTGTAATCATCATCATCATCATCATCATCACTATGTAAACCACCCAAGTCTGTTGGTCTAGTACAATGTGGACACCTCCGTCATCATCATCATCATCATCACTATGTAAACCACCCAAATATGTTGGTCTAGTACAATGTGGACACCTCCGTTATCATTATCATCATCATCATCACTATGTAAACCACCCAAGTATGTTGGTCTAGTACAATGTGGACACCTCCGTCATCATTATCATCATCATCATCACTATGTAAACCACCCAAGTCTGTTGGTCTAGTACAATGTGGACACCTCCGTCATCATCATCATCATCATCACTATGTAAACCATCCAAGTCTGTTGGTCTAGTACAATATGGACACCTCCGTTATCATTATCATCATCATCATCACTATGTAAACCACCCAAGTCTGTTGGTCTAGTACAATGTGGACATCTCCGTCATCATCATCATCATCATCACTATGTAAACCACCCTAGTCTGTTGGTCTAGTACAATGTGGACACCTCCGTCATCATTATCATCATCATCATCACTATGTAAAGCACCCAAGTCTGTTGGTCTAGTACAATGTGGACACCTCCGTCATCATCATCATCATCATCATCACTATGTAAACCACCCAAGTCTGTTGGTCTAGTACAATGTGGACACCTCCGTCATCATTATCATCATCATCATCACTATGTAAACCACCCAAGTCTGTTGGTCTAGTACAATGTGGACACCTCCGTCATCATCATCATCATCATCACTATGTAAACCACCCAAGTCTGTTGGTCTAGTACAATGTGGACACCTCCGTCATCATCATCGTCATCATCACTATGTAAACCACCCAAGTCTGTTGGTCTAGTACAATGTGGACATCTCCGTCATCATCATCATTATCATTACTATGTAAACCACCCAAGTCTGTTGGTCTAGTACAATGTGGACACCTCCGTCATCATCATCATCACATCATCATCATCATCACTATGTAAACCATCCAAGTCTCTTGGTCTAGTACAATGTGGACACCTCCGTCATCATCATCGTCATTATCACTATGTAAACCAACCAAGTCTGTTGGTCTAGTACAATGTGGACACCTCCGTCATCATCATCATCATCATCACTATGTAAACCACCCAAGTATGTTGGTCTGGTACAATGTGGACACCTCTGTAATCATCATCATCATCACTATGTAGACCACCCAAATATGTGGGTCTATTACAATGTGGACACCTCCGTCATCATCATCATTATCATCACTATGTAAACCACACAAGTCTGTTGGTCTAGTACAATATGGACACCTCTGTCATCATTATCATCATCATCATCACTATGAAAACCACCAAAGTCTGTTGGTCTAGTACAATATGGACACCTCCGTCATCATTATCATCATCATCATCACTATGTAAACCACCCAAGTCTGTTGGTCTAGTACAATGTGGACACCTCCGTCATCATCATCATCATCATCACTATGTAAACCACCCAAATATGTAGGTCTAGTACAATGTGGACACCTCCGTCATCATCATCATCATCATCACTATGTAAACCACCCAAATCTGTTGGTCTAGTACAATGTGGACACCTCGTCATCATCATCATCATCATCACTATGTAAACCACCCAAGTCTGTTGGTCTAGTACAATGTGGACACCTCGTCATCATCATCATCATCATCACTATGTAAACCACCCAAGTCTGTTGGTCTAGTACAATGTGGACACCTCCGTCATCATCATCATCATCATCACTATGTAAACCACCCAAGTATGTTGGTCTAGTACAATGTGGACACCTCCGTCATCATCATCATCACATCATCATCATCATCACTATGTAAACCACCCAAGTCTGTTGGTCTAGTACAATGTGGACACCTCCGTCATCATCATCATCATCATCACCATGTAAACCACCCAAGTCTGTTGGTCTAGTACAATGTGGACACCTCCGTCATCATCATCATCACATCATCATCATCGTCACTATGTAAACCACCCAAGTCTGTTGGTCAAGTACAATGTTGACACTTCCGTCATCATCATCGTCATCATCACTATGTAAACCACCCAAGTATGTTGGTCTAGTACAATGTGGACACCTCCGTCATCATCATCATCATCATCACCATGTAAACCACCCAAGTCTGTTGGTCTAGTACAATGTGGACACCTCCGTCATCATCATCATCACATCATCATCATCATCACTATGTAAACCACCCAAGTCTGTTGGTCTAGTACAATGTGGACACCTCCGTCATCATCATCGTCACATCATCATCATCATCACTATGTAAACCACCCAAGTATGTTGGTCTAGTACGTTGTGGACACCTCTGTCATTATCATCATCATCATCACTATGTAAACCACCCAAGTCTGTTGGTCTAGTATAATGTGGACACCTCTGTCATCATCATCATCACTGTGTAAACCACCCAAGTCTGTTGGTCTAGTACAATGTGGACACCTCGTCATCATCATCATCATCATCACTATGTAAACCACCCAAGTCTGTTGGTCTAGTACAATGTGGACACCTCCGTCATCATCATCATCATCATCACCATGTAAACCACCCAAGTCTGTTGGTCTAGTACAATGTGGACACCTCCGTCATCATCATCATCACATCATCATCATCATCACTATGTAAACCACCCAAGTCTGTTGGTCAAGTACAATGTGGACACTTCCGTCATCATCATCGTCATCATCACTATGTAAACCACCCAAGTCTGTTGGTCTAGTACAATGTGGACACCTCCGTCATCATCATCATCATCATCACCATGTAAACCACCCAAGTCTGTTGGTCTAGTACAATGTGGACACCTACGTCATCATCATCATCACATCATCATCATCATCACTATGTAAACCACCCAAGTCTGTTGGTCTAGTACAATGTGGACACCTCCGTCATCATCATCGTCACATCATCATCATCATCACTATGTAAACCACTCAAGTCTGTTGGTCTAGTACGTTGTGGACACCTCTGTCATCATCATCATCATCATCACTATGAAAACCACCCAAGTCTGTTGGTCTAGTACAATGTGGACACCTCTGTAATCATCATCATCATCACTATGTAGACCACCCAAGTCTATTGGTCTAGTACAATGTGGACACCTCCGTCATCACCATCATCATCATCACTATGTAAACCACACAAGTCTGTTGGTCTAGTACAATGTGGACACCTCTGTAATCATCATCATCATCATCATCATCACTATGTAAACCACCCAAGTCTGTTGGTCTAGTACAATGTGGACACCTCCGTCATCATCATCATCATCATCACTATGTAAACCACCCAAATATGTTGGTCTAGTACAATGTGGACACCTCCGTTATCATTATCATCATCATCATCACTATGTAAACCACCCAAGTATGTTGGTCTAGTACAATGTGGACACCTCCGTCATCATTATCATCATCATCATCACTATGTAAACCACCCAAGTCTGTTGGTCTAGTACAATGTGGACACCTCCGTCATCATCATCATCATCATCACTATGTAAACCATCCAAGTCTGTTGGTCTAGTACAATATGGACACCTCCGTTATCATTATCATCATCATCATCACTATGTAAACCACCCAAGTCTGTTGGTCTAGTACAATGTGGACATCTCCGTCATCATCATCATCATCATCACTATGTAAACCACCCAAGTCTGTTGGTCTAGTACAATGTGGACACCTCCGTCATCATTATCATCATCATCATCACTATGTAAAGCACCCAAGTCTGTTGGTCTAGTACAATGTGGACACCTCCGTCATCATCATCATCATCATCATCACTATGTAAACCACCCAAGTCTGTTGGTCTAGTACAATGTGGACACCTCCGTCATCATTATCATCATCATCATCACTATGTAAACCACCCAAGTCTGTTGGTCTAGTACAATGTGGACACCTCCGTCATCATCATCATCATCATCACTATGTAAACCACCCAAGTCTGTTGGTCTAGTACGTTGTGGACACCTCCGTCATCATCATCGTCATCATCACTATGTAAACCACCCAAGTCTGTTGGTCTAGTACAATGTGGACATCTCCGTCATCATCATCATTATCATTACTATGTAAACCACCCAAGTCTGTTGGTCTAGTACAATGTGGACACCTCCGTCATCATCATCATCACATCATCATCATCATCACTATGTAAACCATCCAAGTCTCTTGGTCTAGTACAATGTGGACACCTCCGTCATCATCATCGTCATTATCACTATGTAAACCAACCAAGTCTGTTGGTCTAGTACAATGTGGACACCTCCGTCATCATCATCATCATCATCACTATGTAAACCACCCAAGTATGTTGGTCTGGTACAATGTGGACACCTCTGTAATCATCATCATCATCACTATGTAGACCACCCAAGTATGTGGGTCTATTACAATGTGGACACCTCCGTCATCATCATCATTATCATCACTATGTAAACCACACAAGTCTGTTGGTCTAGTACAATATGGACACCTCTGTCATCATTATCATCATCATCATCACTATGAAAACCACCAAAGTCTGTTGGTCTAGTACAATATGGACACCTCCGTCATCATTATCATCATCATCATCACTATGTAAACCACCCAAGTCTGTTGGTCTAGTACAATGTGGACACCTCCGTCATCATCATCATCATCATCACTATGTAAACCACCCAAATATGTAGGTCTAGTACAATGTGGACACCTCCGTCATCATCATCATCATCATCACTATGTAAACCACCCAAATCTGTTGGTCTAGTACAATGTGGACACCTCGTCATCATCATCATCATCATCACTATGTAAACCACCCAAGTCTGTTGGTCTAGTACAATGTGGACACCTCGTCATCATCATCATCATCATCACTATGTAAACCACCCAAGTCTGTTGGTCTAGTACAATGTGGACACCTCCGTCATCATCATCATCATCATCACTATGTAAACCACCCAAGTATGTTGGTCTAGTACAATGTTGACACCTCCGTCATCATCATCATCACATCATCATCATCATCACTATGTAAACCACCCAAGTCTGTTGGTCTAGTACAATGTGGACACCTCCGTCATCATCATCATCATCATCACCATGTAAACCACCCAAGTCTGTTGGTCTAGTACAATGTGGACACCTCCGTCATCATCATCATCACATCATCATCATCGTCACTATGTAAACCACCCAAGTCTGTTGGTCAAGTACAATGTTGACACTTCCGTCATCATCATCGTCATCATCACTATGTAAACCACCCAAGTATGTTGGTCTAGTACAATGTGGACACCTCCGTCATCATCATCATCATCATCACCATGTAAACCACCCAAGTCTGTTGGTCTAGTACAATGTGGACACCTCCGTCATCATCATCATCACATCATCATCATCATCACTATGTAAACCACCCAAGTCTGTTGGTCTAGTACAATGTGGACACCTCCGTCATCATCATCGTCACATCATCATCATCATCACTATGTAAACCACCCAAGTATGTTGGTCTAGTACGTTGTGGACACCTCTGTCATTATCATCATCATCATCACTATGTAAACCACCCAAGTCTGTTGGTCTAGTATAATGTGGACACCTCTGTCATCATCATCATCACTGTGTAAACCACCCAAGTCTGTTGGTCTAGTACAATGTGGACACCTCCGTCATCATCATCATCTTTATCATCATCATCACTATGTAAACCACCCAAGTCTGTTGGTCTAGTACAATGTGGACACCTCTGTAATCATCATCATCATCACTATGTAGACCACCCAAGTCTGTTGGTCTAGTACAATGTGGACACCTCCGTCATCACCATCATCATCATCACTATGTAAACCACACAAGTCTGTTGGTCTAGTACAATGTGGACACCTCTGTAATCATCATCATCATCATCATCATCACTATGTAAACCACCCAAGTCTGTTGGTCTAGTACACTGTGGACACCTCCGTCATCATCATCGTCATCATCAATATGTAAACCACCCAAGTCTGTTGGTCTAGTACAATGTGGACATCTCCGTCATCATCATCATTATCATTACTATGTAAACCACCCAAGTCTGTTGGTCTAGTACAATGTGGACACCTCCGTCATCATCATCATCACATCATCATCATCATCACTATGTAAACCATCCAAGTCTCTTGGTCTAGTACAATGTGGACACCTCCGTCATCATCATCGTCATCATCACTATGTAAACCAACCAAGTCTGTTGGTCTAGTACAATGTGGACACCTCCGTCATCATCATCATCATCATCACTATGTAAACCACCCAAGTATGTTGGTCTGGTACAATGTGGACACCTCCGTCATCATCATCATCACATCATCATCATCATCACTATGTAAACCACCCAAGTCTGTTAGTCTGGTACAATGTGGACACCTCCGTCATCATCATCATCATCATCACTATGTAAACCACCCAAGTCTGTTGGTCTAGTACAATGTGGACACCTCCTTAATCATCATCATCACATCATCATCATCATCACTATGTAAACCACCCAAGTCTGTTGGTCTAGTACAATGTGGACACCTCCGTCATCATCATCATCATCATCACTATGTAAACCACCCAAGTCTGTGGGTCTAGTACAATGTGGACACCTCCGTCATCATCATCATTATCATCACTATGTAAACCACCCAAGTCTGTAGGTCTAGTACAATGTGGACACCTCCGTCATCATTATCATCATCATCATCACTATGAAAACCACCAAAGTCTGTTGGTCTAGTACAATGTGGACACCTCCGTCATCATCATCATCATCATCACTATGTAAACCACCCAAATCTGTTGGTCTAGTACAATGTGGACACCTCGTCATCATCATCATCATCATCACTATGTCAACCACCCACATCTGTTGGTCTAGTACAATGTGGACACCTCCGTCATCATTATCATCATCATCATCACTATGAAAACCACCAAAGTCTGTTGGTCTAGTACAATGTGGACACCTCCGTCATCATCATCATTATCATCACTATGTAAACCACACAAGTCTGTTGGTCTAGTACAATATGGACACCTCTGTCATCATTATCATCATCATCATCACTATGAAAACCACCAAAGTCTGTTGGTCTAGTACAATATGGACACCTCCGTCATCATTATCATCATCATCATCACTATGTAAACCACCCAAGTCTGTTGGTCTAGTACAATGTGGACACCTCCGTCATCATCATCATCATCATCATCACTATGTAAACCACCCAAGTCTGTTGGTCTAGTACAATGTGGACACCTCCGTCATCATTATCATCATCATCATCACTATGTAAACCACCCAAGTCTGTTGGTCTAGTACAATGTGGACACCTCCGTCATCATCATCATCATCATCACTATGTAAACCACCCAAGTCTGTTGGTCTAGTACAATGTGGACACCTCCGTCATCATCATCGTCATCATCACTATGTAAACCACCCAAGTCTGTTGGTCTAGTACAATGTGGACATCTCCGTCATCATCATCATTATCATTACTATGTAAACCACCCAAGTCTGTTGGTCTAGTACAATGTGGACACCTCCGTCATCATCATCATCACATCATCATCATCATCACTATGTAAACCATCCAAGTCTCTTGGTCTAGTACAATGTGGACACCTCGTCATCATCATCGTCATTATCACTTTGTAAACCAACCAAGTCTGTTGGTCTAGTACAATGTGGACACCTCCGTCATCATCATCATCATCATCACTATGTAAACCACCCAAGTATGTTGGTCTAGTACAATGTGGACACCTCTGTAATCATCATCATCATCACTATGTAGACCACCCAAGTCTGTGGGTCTAGTACAATGTGGACACCTCCGTCATCATCATCATTATCATCGCTATGTAAACCACACAAGTCTGTTGGTCTAGTACAATATGGACACCTCTGTCATCATTATCATCATCATCATCACAATGAAAACCACCAAAGTCTTTTGGTCTAGTACAATGTGGACACCTCCGTCATCATTATCATCATCATCATCACTATGTAAACCACCCAAGTCTGTTGGTCTAGTACAATGTGGACACCTCCGTCATCATCATCATCATCATCACTATGTAAACCACCCAAATCTGTAGGTCTAGTACAATGTGGACACCTCCGTCATCATCATCATCATCATCACTATGTAAACCACCCAAATCTGTTGGTCTAGTACAATGTGGACACCTCGTCATCATCATCATCATCATCACTATGTAAACCACCCAAGTCTGTTGGTCTAGTACAATGTGGACACCTCGTCATCATCATCATCATCATCACTATGTAAACCACCCAAGTCTGTTGGTCTAGTACAATGTGGACACCTCCGTCATCATCATCATCATCATCACTATGTAAACCACCCAAGTATGTTGGTCTAGTACAATGTGGACACCTCCGTCATCATCATCATCACATCATCATCATCATCACTATGTAAACCACCCAAGTCTGTTGGTCTAGTACAATGTGGACACCTCCGTCATCATCATCATCATCGTCACTATGTAAACCACCCAAGTCTGTTGGTCAAGTACAATGTGGACACTTCCGTCATCATCATCGTCATCATCACTATGTAAACCACCCAAGTCTGTTGGTCTAGTACAATGTGGACACCTCCGTCATCATCATCATCATCATCACCATGTAAACCACCCAAGTCTGTTGGTCTAGTACAATGTGGACACCTCCGTCATCATCATCATCACATCATCATCATCATCACTATGTAAACCACCCAAGTCTGTTGGTCTAGTACAATGTGGACACCTCCGTCATCATCATCGTCACATCATCATCATCATCACTATGTAAACCACCCAAGTATGTTGGTCTAGTACGTTGTGGACACCTCTGTCATTATCATCATCATCATCACTATGTAAACCACCCAAGTCTGTTGGTCTAGTATAATGTGGACACCTCTGTCATCATCATCATCACTGTGTAAACCACCCAAGTCTGTTGGTCTAGTACAATGTGGACACCTCCGTCATCATCATCATCATTATCATCATCATCACTATGTAAACCACCCAAGTCTGTTGGTCTAGTACAATGTGGACACCTCTGTAATCATCATCATCATCACTATGTAGACCACCCAAGTCTGTTGGTCTAGTACAATGTGGACACCTCCGTCATCACCATCATCATCATCACTATGTAAACCACACAAGTCTGTTGGTCTAGTACAATGTGGACACCTCTGTAATCATCCTCATCATCATCATCATCACTATGTAAACCACCCAAGTCTGTTGGTCTAGTACACTGTGGACACCTCCGTCATCATCATCGTCATCATCACTATGTAAACCACCCAAGTCTGTTGGTCTAGTACAATGTGGACATCTCCGTCATCATCATCATTATCATTACTATGTAAACCACCCAAGTCTGTTGGTCTAGTACAATGTGGACACCTCCGTCATCATCATCATCACATCATCATCATCATCACTATGTAAACCATCCAAGTCTCTTGGTCTAGTACAATGTGGACACCTCCGTCATCATCATCGTCATCATCACTATGTAAACCAACCAAGTCTGTTGGTCTAGTACAATGTGGACACCTCCGTCATCATCATCATCATCATCACTATGTAAACCACCCAAGTATGTTGGTCTGGTACAATGTGGACACCTCCGTCATCATCATCATCACATCATCATCATCATCACTATGTAAACCACCCAAGTCTGTTAGTCTGGTACAATGTGGACACCTCCGTCATCATCATCATCATCATCACTATGTAAACCACCCAAGTCTGTTGGTCTAGTACAATGTGGACACCTCCTTAATCATCATCATCACATCATCATCATCATCACTATGTAAACCACCCAAGTCTGTTGGTCTAGTACAATGTGGACACCTCCGTCATCATCATCATCATCATCACTATGTAAACCACCCAAGTCTGTGGGTCTAGTACAATGTGGACACCTCCGTCATCATCATCATTATCATCACTATGTAAACCACCCAAGTCTGTAGGTCTAGTACAATGTGGACACCTCCGTCATCATTATCATCATCATCATCACTATGAAAACCACCAAAGTCTGTTGGTCTAGTACAATGTGGACACCTCCGTCATCATCATCATCATCATCACTATGTAAACCACCCAAATCTGTTGGTCTAGTACAATGTGGACACCTCGTCATCATCATCATCATCATCACTATGTCAACCACCCACATCTGTTGGTCTAGTACAATGTGGACACCTCCGTCATCATTATCATCATCATCATCACTATGAAAACCACCAAAGTCTGTTGGTCTAGTACAATGTGGACACCTCCGTCATCATCATCATTATCATCACTATGTAAACCACACAAGTCTGTTGGTCTAGTACAATATGGACACCTCTGTCATCATTATCATCATCATCATCACTATGAAAACCACCAAAGTCTGTTGGTCTAGTACAATATGGACACCTCCGTCATCATTATCATCATCATCATCACTATGTAAACCACCCAAGTCTGTTGGTCTAGTACAATGTGGACGCCTCCGTCATCATCATCTTCATCATCACTATGTAAACCACCCAAGTCTGTTGGTCTAGTACAATGTGGACACCTTCGTCATCATCATCATAATCATCACTATGTAAACCACCCTAGTCTGTTGGTCTAGTACAATGTGGACACTTCCGTCATCATCATCGTCATCATCACTATGTAAACCACCCAAGTCTGTTGGTCTAGTACAATGTGGACGCCTCCGTCATCATCATCTTCATCATCACCATGTAAACCACCCAAGTCTGTTGGTCTAGTACAATGTGGACACCTCTGTCATCATCATCATCATCATCACTATGTAAACCACCCAAGTCTGTTGGTCTAGTACAATGTGGACACCTCCGTCATCATCATCGTCATCATCACTATGTAAACTACCCAAGTCTGTTGGTCTAGTACAATGTGGACACCTCCGTCATCATCATCATCATCATCATCATGTAAACCACCCAAGTCTGTTGGTCTAGTACAATGTGGACACCTCCGTCATCATCATCATCACATCATCATCATCATCACTATGTAAACCACCCAAGTCTGTTGGTCTAGTACAATGTGGACACCTCTGTCATCATCATCATCATCATCACTATGTAAACCACCCAAGTCTGTTGGTCTAGTACAATGTGGACGCCTCCGTCATCATCATCTTCATCATCACTATGTAAACCACCCAAGTCTGTTGGTCTAGTACAATGTGGACACCTCTGTCATCATCATCATCATCATCACTATGTAAACCACCCAAGTCTGTTGGTCTAGTACAATGTGGACACCTCCGTCATCATCATCGTCATCATCACTATATAAACTACCCAAGTCTATTGGTCTAGTACAATGTGGACACCTCCGTCATCATCATCATCATCATCATCATGTAAACCACCCAAGTCTGTTGGTCTAGTACAATGTGGACACCTCCGTCATCATCATCATCACATCATCATCATCATCACTATGTAAACCACCCAAGTCTGTTGGTCTAGTACAATGTGGACACCTCCGTCATCATCATCGTCATCATCACTATGTAAACCACCCAAGTCTGTTGGTCTAGTACAATGTGGACACCTCTGTAATCATCATCATCATCACTATGTAGACCACCCAAGTCTGTTGGTCTAGTACAATGTGGACACCTCCGTCATCATCATCATCATCATCACTATGTAAACCACCCAAATCTGTTGGTCTAGTACAATGTGGACACCTCCGCCATCATCATCATCATCAACACTATGTAAACCACCCAAGTCTGTTGGTCTAGTACAATGTGGACACCTCCGTCATCATCATCGTCATCATCACTATGTAAACCACCCAAGTCTGTTGGTCTAGTACAATGTGGACACCTCTGTCATCATCATCATCATCATCACTATGTAAACCACCCAAGTCTGTTGGTCTAGTACAATGTGGACACCTCCGTCATCATCATCGTCATCATCACTATGTAAACCACCCAAGTCTGTTGGTCTAGTACAATGTGGACACCTCCGTCATCATCATCATCACATCATCATCATCATCACTATCTAAACCACCCAAGTCTGTTGGTCTAGTACAATGTGGACACCTCTGTAATCATCATCATCATCACTATGTAGACCACCCAAGTATGTGGGTCTAGTACAATGTGGACACCTCCGTTATCATTATCATCATCATCATCACTATGTAAACCACCCAAGTCTGTTGGTCTAGTACAATATGGACACCTCCGTCATCATTATCATCATCATCATCACTATGTAAACCACCCAAGTTTGTTGGTCTAGTACAATGTGGACACTTCCGTCATCATCATCGTCATCATCACTATGTAAACCACCCAAGTCTGTTGGTCTAGTACAATGTGGACACCTCCGTCATCATCATCATCATCATCACTATGTAAACCACACAAGTGTGTTGGTCTAGTACAATATGGACACCTCTGTAATCATCATCATCATCATGATCACTATGTAAACCACCCAAGTCTCTTGGTCTAGTACAATGTGGACACCCCCGTCATCATCATCATCATCATCATCATCATCACTATGTAAACCACCCAAATCTATTGGTCTAGTACAATGTGGAGACGTCCGGCATCATCATCATCATCATCATCATCACTATGTAAACCACCCATGTCTGTTGGTCTAGTACAATATGGACACCTCCGTCATCATTATCATCATCATCATCACTATGTAAACCACCCATGTCTGTTGGTCTAGTACAATATGGACACCTCCGTCATCATTATCATCATCATCATCACTATGTAAACCACCCAAGTCTGTTGGTCTAGTACAATGTGGACACCTCCGTCATCATCATCATCATCATCACTATGTCAACCACCCACATCTGTTGGTCTAGTACAATGTGGAGACGTCCGGCATCATCATCATCATCGTCATCATCACTATGTAAACCACCCAAGTCTGTTGGTCTAGTACAATGTGGACGCCACCGTCATCATCATCATCATCATCACTATGTAAACCACCCAAGTATGTTGGTCTAGTACAATGTGGACACCTCCGTCATCATCATCATCATCATCACTATGTAAACCACCCAAGTCTGTTGGTCTAGTACAATGTGGACACCTCCGTCATCATCATCATCACATCATCATCATCATCACTATGTAAACCACCCAAGTCTGTTGGTCTAGTACAATGTGGACACCTCCGTCATCATCATCATCATCATCACTATGTCAACCACCCACATCTGTTGGTCTAGTACAATGTGGAGACGTCCGGCATCATCATCATCATCGTCATCATCACTATGTAAACCACCCAAGTCTGTTGGTCTAGTACAATGTGGACGCCTCCGTCATCATCATCTTCATCATCACTATGTAAACCACCCAAGTATGTTGGTCTAGTACAATGTGGACACCTCCGTCATCATCATCATCATCATCACTATGTAAACCACCCAAATATGTAGGTCTAGTACAATGTGGACACCTCCGTCATCATCATCATCATCATCACTATGTAAACCACCCAAGTCTGTTGGTCTAGTACAATGTGGACACCTCCGTCATCATCATCATCATCATCACTATGTAAACCACCCTAGTCTGTTGGTCTAGTACAATGTGGACACCTCCGTCATCATCATCATCATCATCACTATGTAAACCACCCAAGTCTGTTGGTCTAGTACAATGTGGACACCTCCGTCATCATCATCGTCATCATCACTATGTAAACCACCCAAGTCTGTTGGTCTAGTACAATGTGGACACCTCTGTAATCATCATCATCATCACTATGTAAACCACCCAAGTCTGTTGGTCTAGTACAATGTGGACACCTCCGTCATCATCATCATCATCATCACTATGTAAACCACCCAAGTCTGTTGGTCTAGTACAATGTGGACACCTCCGTCATCATCATCATCATCATCACCATGTAAACCACCCAAGTCTGTTGGTCTAGTACAATGTGGACACCTCCGTCATCATCATCATCACATCATTATCATCATCACTATGTAAACCACCCAAGTCTGTTGGTCTAGTACAATGTGGACACCTCCGTCATCATCATCGTTATCATCACTATGTAAACCACCCAAGTCTGTTGGTCTAGTACAATGTGGACGCCTCCGTCATCATCATCTTCATCATCACTATGTAAACCACCCAAGTATGTTGGTCTAGTACAATGTGGACACCTCCGTCATCATCATCATCATCATCACTATGTAAACCACCCAAATCTGTAGGTCTAGTACAATGTGGACACCTCCGTCATCATCATCATCATCATCACTATGTAAACCACCCAAGTCTGTTGGTCTAGTACAATGTGGACACCTCCGTCCTCATCATCATCATCATCACTATGTAAACCACCCAAGTCTGTTGGTCTAGTACAATGTGGACACCTCCGTCATCATCATCATCATCATCACCATGTAAACCACCCAAGTCTGTTGGTCTAGTACAATGTGGACACCTCCGTCATCATCATCATCACATCATTATCATCATCACTATGTAAACCACCCAAGTCTGTTGGTCTAGTACAATGTGGACACCTCCGTCATCATCATCATCATCACTATGTAAACCTACCAAGTATGTTGGTCTAGTACATTGTGGACACCTCCGTCATTATCATCATCATCATCACTATGTAAACCACCCAAGTCTGTTGGTCTAGTACAATGTGGACACCTCTGTAATCATCATCATCATCACTATGTAGACCACCCAAGTCTGTGGGTCTAGTACAATGTGGACACCTCCGCCATCATCATCATCATCAACACTATGTAAACCACCCAAGTCTGTTGGTCTAGTAAAATGTGGACACCTCCGTCATCATCATCGTCATCATCACTATGTAAACCACCCAAGTATGTTGGTCTAGTACAATGTGGACACCTCCGTCATCACCATCATCATCATCACTATGTCAACCACCCAAGTCTGTTGGTCTAGTACAATGTGCAGACGTCCGGCATCATCATCATCATCATCATCACTATGTAAACCACCCAAATCTGTTGGTCTAGTACAATGTGGACACCTCCGGCATCATCATCGTCATCATCACTATGTAAACCACCCAAGTCTGTTGGTCTAGTACAATTTGGACACCTCCGTCATCATCATCATCATCATCATCATCACTATGTAAACCACCCAAGTCTGTTGGTCTAGTACAATGTGGACACCTCCGTCATCATCATCATCATCATCATCATCACTATGTAAACCACCCAAGTCTGTTGGTCTAGTACAATGTGGACACCTTCGTCATCATCATCATCATCATCATCATCACTATGTAAACCACCCAAGTCTGTTGGTCTAGTACAATAGGGACACCTCCGTCATCATCATCATCATCATCATCACTATGTAAACCACCCAAGTCTGTTGGTCTAGTACAATATGGACACCTCCGTCATCATCATCATCATCATCATCATCACTATGTAAACCACCCAAGTCTGTTGGTCTAGTACAATGTGGACACCTCCGTCATCATCATCACTATGTAAACCACCCAAGTCTGTTGGTCTAGTACAATGTGGACACCTCCGTCATCATCATCATCATCATCACTATGTCAACCACCCAAGTATGTTGGTCTAGTACAATGTGGACACCTCCGTCATCATCATCATCATCATCACTATGTAAACCACCCAAGTCTGTTGGTCTAGTACAATGTGGACATCTCCGTCATCATCATCATCATCACTATGTAAACCACCCAAGTCTGTTGGTCTAGTACAATGTGGACACTTCCGTCATCATCATCATCATCATCATCACTATGTAAACCACCCAAGTCTGTTGGTCTAGTACAATATGGACACCTCTGTCATCATTATCATCATCATCATCACTATGTAAACCACCCAAGTCTGTTGGTCTAGTACAATGTGGACACCTCCGTCATCATCATCATCATCATCACTATGTCAACCACCCAAATCTGTTGGTCTAGTACAATGTGGAGACGTCCGCATCATCATCACTATGTAAACCACCCAAGTCTGTTGGTCTAGTACAATGTGGACACCTCCGTCATCATCATCATCATCATCACTATGTAAACCACCCAAGTCTGTTGGTCTAGTACAATGTGGACACCTCTGTAATCATCATCATCATCATCACTATGTAAACCACCCAAGTATGTTGGTCTAGTACAATGTGGACACCTCCGTCATCATCATCATCATCATCACTTTGTCAACCACCCAAGTCTGTTGGTCTAGTACAATGTGGACACCTCCGTCATCATCATCATCATCATCACTATGTCAACCACCCAAATATGTTGGTCTAGTACAATGTGGACACCTCCGTCATCATCATCATCGTCATCATCACTATGTAAACCACCCTAGTCTGTTGGTCTAGTACAATGTGGACACCTCCGTCATCATCATTATCATCATCACTATGTCAACCACCCAAATATGTTGGTCTAGTACAATGTGGACACCTCCGTCATCATCATCATCGTCATCATCACTATGTAAACCACCCAAGTCTGTTGGTCTAGTACAATGTGGACACCTCCGTCATCATCATCATCATCATCACTATGTCAACCACCCAAATCTGTTGGTCTAGTAAAATGTGGACACCTCCGTCATCATCATCACTATGTAAACCACCCAAGTCTGTTGGTCTAGTACAATGTACAGACGTCCGGCATCATCATCATCATCATCACTATGTAAACCACCCAAGTCTGTTGGTCTAGTACAATAGGGACACCTCCGTCATCATTATCATCATCATCATCACTATGTAAACCACCCAAGTCTGTTGGTCTAGTACAATGTGGACACTTCCGTCATCATCATCATCATCATCACTATGTAAACCACCCAAGTCTGTTGGTCTAGTACAATGTGGAGACGTCCGGCATCATCATCACTATGTAAACCACCCAAGTCTGTTGGTCTAGTACAATGTGGACACCTCCGTCATCATCTTCATCATCATCACTATGTCAACCACCCAAATCTGTTGGTCTAGTACAATGTGGACACCTCCGTCATCATCATCACTATGTAAACCACCCAAGTCTGTTGGTCTAGTACAATGTGGACACTTCCGTCATCATCATCATCATCATCACTATGTAAACCACCCAAGTCTGTTGGTCTAGTACAATGTGGAGACGTCCGGCATCATCATCACTATGTAAACCACCCAAGTCTGTTGGTCTAGTACAATGTGGACACCTCTGTCATCATCATCATCATCATCACTATGTAAACCACCCAAGTCTGTTGGTCTAGTACAATGTGGACACCTCCGTCATCATCATCATCATCATCACTATGTCAACCACCCAAGTCTGTTGGTCTAGTACAATGTGGACACCTCCGTCATCATCATCATCATCATCACTATGTCAACCACCCAAATCTGTTGGTCTAGTACAATGTGGACACCTCCGTCATCATCATCACTACGTAAACCACCCAAGTCTGTTGGTCTAGTACAATGTGGACACCGCCGTCATCATCATCATCATCATCACTATGTCAACCACCCAAGTATGTTGGTCTAGTACAATGTACAGACGTCCGGCATCATCATCATCATCATCACTATGGAAACCACCCAAGTCTGTTGGTCTAGTACAATGTGGACACCTCCGTCATCATCATCATCATCATCATCACTATGTAAACCACCCAAGTCTGTTGGTCTAGTACAATGTGGACACCTCCGTCATCATCATCGTCATCATCACTATGTAAACCACCCAAGTCTGTTGGTCTAGTACAATAGGGACACCTCCGTCATCATTATCATCATCATCATCACTATGTAAACCACCCAAGTCTGTTGGTCTAGTACAATGTGGACACTTCCGTCATCATCATCATCATCATCACTATGTAAACCACCCAAGTCTGTTGGTCTAGTACAATGTGGAGACGTCCGGCATCATCATCACTATGTAAACCACCCAAGTCTGTTGGTCTAGTACAATGTGGACACCTCCGTCATCATCTTCATCATCATCACTATGTCAACCACCCAAATCTGTTGGTCTAGTACAATGTGGACACCTCCGTCATCATCATCACTATGTAAACCACCCAAGTCTGTTGGTCTAGTACAATGTGGACACTTCCGTCATCATCATCATCATCATCACTATGTAAACCACCCAAGTCTGTTGGTCTAGTACAATGTGGAGACGTCCGGCATCATCATCACTATGTAAACCACCCAAGTCTGTTGGTCTAGTACAATGTGGACACCTCTGTCATCATCATCATCATCATCACTATGTAAACCACCCAAGTCTGTTGGTCTAGTACAATGTGGACACCTCCGTCATCATCATCATCATCATCACTATGTCAACCACCCAAGTCTGTTGGTCTAGTACAATGTGGACACCTCCGTCATCATCATCATCATCATCACTATGTCAACCACCCAAATCTGTTGGTCTAGTACAATGTGGACACCTCCGTCATCATCATCACTACGTAAACCACCCAAGTCTGTTGGTCTAGTACAATGTGGACACCGCCGTCATCATCATCATCATCATCACTATGTCAACCACCCAAGTATGTTGGTCTAGTACAATGTACAGACGTCCGGCATCATCATCATCATCATCACTATGGAAACCACCCAAGTCTGTTGGTCTAGTACAATGTGGACACCTCCGTCATCATCATCATCATCATCATCACTATGTAAACCACCCAAGTCTGTTGGTCTAGTACAATGTGGACACCTCCGTCATCATCATCGTCATCATCACTATGTAAACCACCCAAGTCTGTTGGTCTAGTACAATGTGGACACCTCCGTCATCATCATCATCATCATCACTATGTCAACCACCCAAATCTGTTGGTCTAGTACAATGTGGACACCTCCGTCATCATCATCATCGTCATCATCACTATATAAACCACCCAAGTCTGTTGGTCTAGTACAATGTGGACACCTCCGTCATCATCATCGTCATCGTCACTATGTAAACCACCCAAGTCTGTTGGTCTAGTACAATAGGGACACCTCCGTCATCATTATCATCATCATCATCACTATGTAAACCACCCAAGTCTGTTGGTCTAGTACAATGTGGACACTTCCGTCATCATCATCATCATCATCACTATTTAAACCACCCAAGTCTGTTGGTCTAGTACAATGTGGACACCTCTGTAATCATCATCATCATCATCATCACTATGTAAACCACCCAAGTATGTTGGTCTAGTACAATGTGGACACCTCTGTAATCATCATCATCGTCATCATCACTATGTAAACCACCCAAGTCTGTCGGTCTAGTACAATGTGGACACCTCTGTAATCATCATCATCATCATCATCACTATGTAAACCACCCAAATCTGTTGGTCTAGTACAATGTGGACACCTCTGTAATCATCATCATCGTCATCATCACTATGTAAACCACCCAAGTCTGTTGGTCTAGTACAATGTGGACACCTCTGTAATCATCATCATCGTCATCATCACTATGTAAACCACCCAAGTCTGTTGGTCTAGTACAATGTGGACACTTCCGTCATCATCATCATCATCATCACTATGTAAACCACCCAAGTCTGTTGGTCTAGTACAATGTGGAGACGTCCGGCATCATCATCACTATGTAAACCACCCAAGTCTGTTGGTCTAGTACAATGTGGACACCTCCGTCATCATCTTCATCATCATCACTATGTCAACCACCCAAATCTGTTGGTCTAGTACAATGTGGACACCTCCGTCATCATCATCACTATGTAAACCACCCAAGTCTGTTGGTCTAGTACAATGTGGACACTTCCGTCATCATCATCATCATCATCACTATGTAAACCACCCAAGTCTGTTGGTCTAGTACAATGTGGAGACGTCCGGCATCATCATCACTATGTAAACCACCCAAGTCTGTTGGTCTAGTACAATGTGGACACCTCTGTCATCATCATCATCATCATCACTATGTAAACCACCCAAGTCTGTTGGTCTAGTACAATGTGGACACCTCCGTCATCATCATCATCATCATCACTATGTCAACCACCCAAGTCTGTTGGTCTAGTACAATGTGGACACCTCCGTCATCATCATCATCATCATCACTATGTCAACCACCCAAATCTGTTGGTCTAGTACAATGTGGACACCTCCGTCATCATCATCACTACGTAAACCACCCAAGTCTGTTGGTCTAGTACAATGTGGACACCGCCGTCATCATCATCATCATCATCACTATGTCAACCACCCAAGTATGTTGGTCTAGTACAATGTACAGACGTCCGGCATCATCATCATCATCATCACTATGGAAACCACCCAAGTCTGTTGGTCTAGTACAATGTGGACACCTCCGTCATCATCATCATCATCATCATCACTATGTAAACCACCCAAGTCTGTTGGTCTAGTACAATGTGGACACCTCCGTCATCATCATCGTCATCATCACTATGTAAACCACCCAAGTCTGTTGGTCTAGTACAATGTGGACACCTCCGTCATCATCATCATCATCATCACTATGTCAACCACCCAAATCTGTTGGTCTAGTACAATGTGGACACCTCCGTCATCATCATCATCGTCATCATCACTATATAAACCACCCAAGTCTGTTGGTCTAGTACAATGTGGACACCTCCGTCATCATCATCGTCATCGTCACTATGTAAACCACCCAAGTCTGTTGGTCTAGTACAATAGGGACACCTCCGTCATCATTATCATCATCATCATCACTATGTAAACCACCCAAGTCTGTTGGTCTAGTACAATGTGGACACTTCCGTCATCATCATCATCATCATCACTATTTAAACCACCCAAGTCTGTTGGTCTAGTACAATGTGGACACCTCTGTAATCATCATCATCATCATCATCACTATGTAAACCACCCAAGTATGTTGGTCTAGTACAATGTGGACACCTCTGTAATCATCATCATCGTCATCATCACTATGTAAACCACCCAAGTCTGTCGGTCTAGTACAATGTGGACACCTCTGTAATCATCATCATCATCATCATCACTATGTAAACCACCCAAATCTGTTGGTCTAGTACAATGTGGACACCTCTGTAATCATCATCATCGTCATCATCACTATGTAAACCACCCAAGTCTGTTGGTCTAGTACAATGTGGACACCTCTGTAATCATCATCATCGTCATCATCACTATGTAAACCACCCAAGTCTGTTGGTCTAGTACAATGTGGACACCTCCATCATCATCATCATCATCATCACTATGTAAACCACCCAAGTCTGTTGGTCTAGTACAATGTGGAGACGTCCGCCATCATCATCAGCATCGTCATCATCACTATGTAAACCACCCAAGTCTGTTGGTCTAGTACAGTGTGGACATCTCCGTCATCATCATCATCATCACTATGTAAACCACCCAAGTATGTTGGTCTAGTGCAATGTGGACACCTCCGTCATCATCATCATCACTATGTAAACCACCCAAGTCTGTTGGTCTAGTACAATGTGGACACCTCCGTCATCATCATCATCATCATCATCACTATGTAAACCACCCAAATATGTTGGTCTAGTTCAATGTGGAGACGTCCGGCATCATCATCACTATGTAAACCACCCAAGTCTGTTGGTCTAGTACAATGTGGACACCTCCGTCATCATCATCATCATCATCACCATGTAAACCACCCAAGTCTGTTGGTCTAGTACAATGTGGACACCTCCGTCATCATCATCATCACATCATCATCATCATCACTATGTAAACCACCCAAGTCTGTTGGTCAAGTACAATGTGGACACTTCCGTCATCATCATCGTCATCATCACTATGTAAACCACCCAAGTCTGTTGGTCTAGTACAATGTGGACACCTCCGTCATCATCATCATCATCATCACCATGTAAACCACCCAAGTCTGTTGGTCTAGTACAATGTGGACACCTCCGTCATCATCATCATCACATCATCATCATCATCACTATGTAAACCACCCAAGTCTGTTGGTCTAGTACAATGTGGACACCTCCGTCATCATCATCGTCACATCATCATCATCATCACTATGTAAACCACCCAAGTATGTTGGTCTAGTACGTTGTGGACACCTCTGTCATTATCATCATCATCATCACTATGTAAACCACCCAAGTCTGTTGGTTTAGTACAATGTGGACACCTCCGTCATCACCATCATCATCATCACTATGTAAACCACACAAGTCTGTTGGTCTAGTACAATGTGGACACCTCTGTAATCATCATCATCATCATCATCATCACTATGTAAACCACCCAAGTCTGTTGGTCTAGTACAATGTGGACACCTCCGTCATCATCATCATCATCATCACTATGTAAACCACCCAAATATGTTGGTCTAGTACAATGTGGACACCTCCGTTATCATTATCATCATCATCATCACTATGTAAACCACCCAAGTATGTTGGTCTAGTACAATGTGGACACCTCCGTCATCATTATCATCATCATCATCACTATGTAAACCACCCAAGTCTGTTGGTCTAGTACAATGTGGACACCTCCGTCATCATCATCATCATCATCACTATGTAAACCACCCAAGTCTGTTGGTCTAGTACAATGTGGACATCTCCGTCATCATCATCATCATCATCACTATGTAAACCACCCTAGTCTGTTGGTCTAGTACAATATGGACACCTCCGTCATCATCATCGTCATCATCACTATGTAAACCACCCAAGTCTGTTGGTCTAGTACAATGTGGACACCTCCGTCATCATTATCATCATCATCATCACTCTGTAAAGCACCCAAGTATGTTGGTCTAGTACAATGTGGACACCTCCGTCATCATCATCATCATCATCACTATGTAAACCACCCAAGTCTGTTGGTCTAGTACAATGTGGACACCTCCGTCATCATCATCATCATCATCACTATGTAAACCACCCAAGTCTGTTGGTCTAGTACAATGTGGACATCTCCGTCATCATCATCATTATCATTACTATGTAAACCACCCAAGTATGTTGGTCTAGTACAATGTGGACACCTCCGTCATCATCATCATCACATCATCATCATCATCACTATGTAAACCATCCAAGTCTCTTGGTCTAGTACAATGTGGACACCTCCGTCATCATCATCGTCATCATCACTATGTAAACCAACCAAGTCTGTTGGTCTAGTACAATGTGGACACCTCCGTCATCATCATCATCATCATCACTATGTAAACCACCCAAGTATGTTGGTCTGGTACAATGTGGACACCTCTGTAATCATCATCATCATCACTATGTAGACCACCCAAGTCTGTTGGTCTAGTACAATATGGACACCTCTGTCATCATTATCATCATCATCATCACTATGAAAACCACCAAAGTCTGTTGGTCTAGTACAATGTGGACACCTCCGTCATCATCATCATCATCATCACTATGTAAACCACCCAAATCTGTAGGTCTAGTACAATGTGGACACCTCCGTCATCATCATCATCATCATCACTATGTAAACCACCCAAATCTGTTGGCCTAGTACAATGTGGACACCTCGTCATCATCATCATCATCATCACTATGCAAACCACCCAAGTCTGTTGGTCTAGTACAATGTGGACACCTCGTCATCATCATCATCATCATCACTATGTAAACCACCCAAGTCTGTTGGTCTAGTACAATGTGGACACCTCGTCATCATCATCATCATCATCACTATGTAAACCACCCAAGTCTGTTGGTCTAGTACAATGTGGA
Organism: Bathymodiolus brooksi; assembly: GCA_963680875.1. Classification (NCBI taxonomy): domain Eukaryota; kingdom Metazoa; phylum Mollusca; class Bivalvia; order Mytilida; family Modiolidae; genus Bathymodiolus; species Bathymodiolus brooksi. The sequence continues at coordinate 10,185,714 of OY804590.1, forward strand.
CACCTCGTCATCATCATCATCATCATCACTATGTAAACCACCCAAGTCTGTTGGTCTAGTACAATGTGGACACCTCCGTCATCATCATCATCATCATCACCATGTAAACCACCCAAGTCTGTTGGTCTAATACAATGTGGACACCTCAGTCATCATCATCATCACATCATCATCATCATCACTATGTAAACCACCCAAGTCTGTTGGTCTAGTACAATGTGGACACCTCCGTCATCATCATCGTCACATCATCATCATCATCACTATGTAAACCACCCAAGTCTGTTGGTCTAGTACGTTGTGGACACCTCTGTCATTATCATCATCATCATCACTATGTAAACCACCCAAGTCTGTTGGTCTAGTACAATGTGGACACCTCCGTCATCATCATCATCACATCATCATCATGTAAACCACCCAAGTCTGTTGGTCTAGTACAATGTGGACACCTCTGTAATCATCATCATCATCACTATGTAGACCACCCAAGTCTGTTGGTCTAGTACAATGTGGACACCTCCGTCATCACCATCATCATCATCACTATGTAAACCACACAAGTCTGTTGGTCTAGTACAATGTGGACACCTCTGTAATCATCATCATCATCATCACTATGTAAACCAACCAAGTCTGTTGGTCTAGTACAATGTGGACACCTCTGTAATCATCATCATCATCATCACTATGTAAACCACACAAGTCTGTTGGTCTAGTACAATGTGGACACCTCTGTAATCATCATCATCATCATCACTATGTAAACCACACAAGTCTGTTGGTCTAGTACAATGTGGACACCTCTGTAATCATCATCATCATCATCATCATCACTATGTAAACCACCCAAGTCTGTTGGTCTAGTACAATGTGGACACCTCTGTCATTATCATCATCATCATCACCATGTAAACCACTCAAGTCTGTTGGTCTAGTACAATGTGGACACCTCCGTCATCATCATCATCATCATCACTATGTAAACCACCCAAGTCTGTTGGTCTAGTACAATGTGGACACCTCCGTCATCATCATCATCATCATCATCACTATGTAAACCACCCAAGTCTGTTGGTCTAGTACAATGTGGACACCTCCATCGTCATCATCACTATGTAAACCACCCAAGTCTGTTGGTCTAGTACAATGTGGACACCTCTGTCATCATCATCATCATCATCACTATGTAAACCACCCAAGTCTGTTGGTCTAGTACAATGTGGACACCTCCGTTATCATTATCATCATCATCATCACTATGTAAACCACCCAAGTATGTTGGTCTAGTACAATGTGGACACCTCCGTCATCATTATCATCATCATCATCACTATGTAAACCACCCAAGTCTGTTGGTCTAGTACAATGTGGACACCTCCGTCATCATCATCATCATCATCACTATGTAAACCACCCAAGTCTGTTGGTCTAGTACAATGTGGACACCTCCGTCATCATCATCATCACATCATCATCATCATCACTATGTAAACCACCCAAGTCTGTTGGTCTAGTACAATGTGGACACCTCTGTAATCATCATCATCATCACTATGTAGACCACCCAAGTCTGTGGGTCTAGTACAATGTGGACACCTCCGTTATCATTATCATCATCATCATCACTATGTAAACCACCCAAGTCTGTTGGTCTAGTACAATATGGACACCTCCGTCATCATTATCATCATCATCATCACTATGTAAACTACCCAAGTTTGTTGGTCTAGTACAATGTGGACACTTCCGTCATCATCATCGTCATCATCACTATGTAAACCACCCAAGTCTGTTGGTCTAGTACAATGTGGACACCTCCGTCATCATCATCATCATCATCACTATGTAAACCACCCAAGTCTGTTGGTCTAGTACAATATGGACACCTCCGTTATCATTATCATCATCATCATCATTATGTAAACCACCCAAGTCTGTTGGTCTAGTACAATGTGGACATCTCCGTCATCATCATCATCATCATCACTATGTAAACCACCCTAGTCTGTTGGTCTAGTACAATATGGACACCTCCGTCATCATCATCGTCATCATCACCATGTAAACCACCCAAGTCTGTTGGTCTAGTACAATGTGGACACCTCCGTCATCATCATCATCATCATCACTATGTAAACCACCCAAGTCTGTTGGTCTAGTACAATGTGGACACCTCCGTCATCATTATCATCATCATCATCACTATGTAAAGCACCCAAGTCTGTTGGTCTAGTACAATGTGGACACCTCCGTCATCATCATCATCATCATCACTATGTAAACCACCCAAGTCTGTTGGTCTAGTACAATGTGGACACCTCCGTCATCATCATCGTCATCATCACTATGTAAACCACCCAAGTCTGTTGGTCTAGTACAATGTGGACATCTCCGTCATCATCATCATTATAATTACTATGTAAACCACCCAAGTCTGTTGGTCTAGTACAATGTGGACACCTCCGTCATCATCATCATCACATCATCATCATCATCACTATGTAAACCATCCAAGTCTCTTGGTCTAGTACAATGTGGACACCTCCGTCATCATCATCGTCATCATCACTATGTAAACCAACCAAGTCTGTTGGTCTAGTACAATGTGGACACCTCCGTCATCATCATCATCATCATCACTATGTAAACCACCCAAGTATGTTGGTCTGGTACAATGTGGACACCTCCGTCATCATCATCATCACATCATCATCATCATCACTATGTAAACCACCCAAGTCTGTGGGTCTAGTACAATGTGGACACCTCCCTCATCATCATCATTATCATCACTATGTAAACCACACAAGTCTGTTGGTCTAGTACAATATGGACACCTCTGTCATCATTATCATCATCATCATCACTATGAAAACCACCAAAGTCTGTTGGTCTAGTACAATATGGACACCTCCGTCATCATTATCATCATCATCATCACTATGTAAACCACCCAAGTCTGTTGGTCTAGTACAATGTGGACACCTCCGTCATCATCATCATCATCATCACTATGTCAACCACCCACATCTGTTGGTCTAGTACAATGTGGAGACGTCCGGCATCATCATCATCATCGTCATCATCACTATGTAAACCACCCAAGTCTGTTGGTCTAGTACAATGTGGACGCCTCCGTCATCATCATCTTCATCATCACTATGTAAACCACCCAAGTATGTTGGTCTAGTACAATGTGGACACCTCGTCATCATCATCTTCATCATCACTATGTAAACCACCCAAGTATGTTGGTCTAGTACAACGTGGACACCTCTGTACTCATCATCATCATCATCACTATGTAAACCACACAAGTGTGTTGGTCTAGTACAATATGGACACCTCTGTAATCATCATCATCATCATGATCACTATGTAAACCACCCAAGTCTCTTGGTCTAGTACAATGTGGACACCCCCGTCATCATCATCATCATCATCATCATCATCACTATGTAAACCACCCAAATCTATTGGTCTAGTACAATGTGGAGACGTCCGGCATCATCATCATCATCATCATCATCACTATGTAAACCACCCATGTCTGTTGGTCTAGTACAATATGGACACCTCCGTCATCATTATCATCATCATCATCACTATGTAAACCACCCATGTCTGTTGGTCTAGTACAATATGGACACCTCCGTCATCATTATCATCATCATCATCACTATGTAAACCACCCAAGTCTGTTGGTCTAGTACAATGTGGACACCTCCGTCATCATCATCATCATCATCACTATGTCAACCACCCACATCTGTTGGTCTAGTACAATGTGGAGACGTCCGGCATCATCATCATCATCGTCATCATCACTATGTAAACCACCCAAGTCTGTTGGTCTAGTACAATGTGGACGCCACCGTCATCATCATCATCATCATCACTATGTAAACCACCCAAGTATGTTGGTCTAGTACAATGTGGACACCTCCGTCATCATCATCATCATCATCACTATGTAAACCACCCAAGTCTGTTGGTCTAGTACAATGTGGACACCTCCGTCATCATCATCATCACATCATCATCATCATCACTATGTAAACCACCCAAGTCTGTTGGTCTAGTACAATGTAGACACCTCCGTCATCATTATCATCATCATCATCACTATGTAAACCACCCAAGTCTGTTGGTCTAGTACAATGTGGACACCTCCGTCATCATCATCATCATCATCACTATGTCAACCACCCACATCTGTTGGTCTAGTACAATGTGGAGACGTCCGGCATCATCATCATCATCGTCATCATCACTATGTAAACCACCCAAGTCTGTTGGTCTAGTACAATGTGGACGCCTCCGTCATCATCATCTTCATCATCACTATGTAAACCACCCAAGTATGTTGGTCTAGTACAATGTGGACACCTCCGTCATCATCATCATCATCATCACTATGTAAACCACCCAAATCTGTAGGTCTAGTACAATGTGGACACCTTCGTCATCATCATCATCATCATCACTATGTAAACCACCCAAGTCTGTTGGTCTAGTACAATGTGGACACCTCCGTCATCATCATCATCATCATCACTATGTAAACCACCCAAGTCTGTTGGTCTAGTACAATGTGGACACCTCGGTCATCATCATCATCATCATCACCATGTAAACCACCCAAGTCTGTTGGTCTAGTACAATGTGGACACCTCCGTCATCATCATCATCACATCATTATCATCATCACTATGTAAACCACCCAAGTCTGTTGGTCTAGTACAATGTGGACACCTCCGTCATCATCATCGTCATCATCACTATGTAAACCAACCAAGTATGTTGGTCTAGTACATTGTGGACACCTCCGTCATTATCATCATCATCATCACTATGTAAACCACCCAAGTCTGTTGGTCTAGTACAATGTGGACACCTCTGTAATCATCATCATCATCACTATGTAGACCACCCAAGTCTGTTGGTCTAGTACAATGTGGACACCTCTGTAATCATCATCATCATCACTATGTAGACCACCCAAGTCTGTGGGTCTAGTACAATGTGGACACCTCCGCCATCATCATCATCATCAACACTATGTAAACCACCCAAGTCTGTTGGTCTAGTAAAATGTGGACACCTCCGTCATCATCATTGTCATCATCACTATGTAAACCACCCAAGTATGTTGGTCTAGTACAATGTGGACACCTCCGTCATCACCATCATCATCATCACTATGTCAACCACCCAAGTCTGTTGGTCTAGTACAATGTGCAGACGTCCGGCATCATCATCATCATCATCATCACTATGTAAACCACCCAAATCTGTTGGTCTAGTACAATGTGGACACCTCCGGCATCATCATCGTCATCATCACTATGTAAACCACCCAAGTCTGTTGGTCTAGTACAATTTGGACACCTCCGTCATCATCATCATCATCATCATCACTATGTAAACCACCCAAGTCTGTTGGTCTAGTACAATAGGGACACCTCCGTCATCATCATCATCATCATCATCACTATGTAAACCACCCAAGTCTGTTGGTCTGGTACAATATGGACACCTCCGTCATCATCATCATCGTCATCATCACTATGTAAACCACCCAAGTCTGTTGGTCTAGTACAATGTGGACACCTCCGTCATCATCATCATCATCATCACTATGTCAACCACCCAAATATGTTGGTCTAGTACAATGTGGACACCTCCGTCATCATCATCATCGTCATCATCACTATGTAAACCACCCAAGTCTATTGGTCTAGTACAATGTGGACACCTCCGTCATCATCATCATCATCATCACTATGTCAACCACCCAAATCTGTTGGTCTAGTACAATGTGGACACCTCCGTCATCATCATCACTATGTAAACCACCCAAGTCTGTTGGTCTAGTACAATGTGGAAACCTCCGTCATCATCATCATCATCATCACTATGTCAACCACCCAAGTATGTTGGTCTAGTACAATGTGGACACCTCCGTCATCATCATCATCATCATCACTATGTAAACCACCCAAGTCTGTTGGTCTAGTACAATGTGGACATCTCCGTCATCATCATCATCATCACTATGTAAACCACCCAAGTCTGTTGGTCTAGTACAATGTGGACACTTCCGTCATCATCATCATCATCATCATCACTATGTAAACCACCCAAGTCTGTTGGTCTAGTACAATGTGGACACCTCCGTCATCATCATCATCATCATCACTATGTCAACCACCCAAATCTGTTGGTCTAGTACAATGTGGAGACGTCCGCATCATCATCACTATGTAAACCACCCAAGTCTGTTGGTCTAGTACAATGTGGACACCTCCGTCATCATCATCATCATCATCACTATGTAAACCACCCAAGTCTGTTGGTCTAGTACAATGTGGACACCTCTGTAATCATCATCATCATCATCACTATGTAAACCACCCAAGTATGTTGGTCTAGTACAATGTGGACACCTCTGTCATCATCATCATCATCATCACTTTGTCAACCACCCAAATATGTTGGTCTAGTACAATGTGGAGACGTCCGGCATCATCATCACTATGTAAACCACCCAAGTCTGTTGGTCTAGTATAACGTGGACACCTCTGTACTTATCATCATCATCATCACTATGTCAACCACCCAAGTATGTTGGTCTAGTACAATGTGGACACCTCCGTCATCATCATCATCATCATCACTATGTCAACCACCCAAATCTGTAGGTCTAGTACAATATGGACACCTCCGTCATCATCATCATCATCATCATCACTATGTCAACCACCCAAATATGTTGGTCTAGTACAATGTGGACACCTCCGTCATCATCATCATCATCATCACTATGTCAACCACCCAAATCTGTTGGTCTAGTACAATGTGGACACCTCCGTCATCATCATCACTATGTAAACCACCCAAGTCTGTTGGTCTAGTACAATGTGGACACCTCCGTCATCATCATCATCATCATCACTATGTCAACCACCCAAGTATGTTGGTCTAGTACAATGTACAGACGTCCGGCATCATCATCATCATCATTACTATGTAAACCACCCAAGTCTGTTGGTCTAGTACAATAGGGACACCTCCGTCATCATTATCATCATCATCATCACTATGTAAACCACCCAAGTCTGTTGGTCTAGTACAATGTGGACACTTCCGTCATCATCATCATCATCATCACTATGTAAACCACCCAAGTCTGTTGGTCTAGTACAATGTGGAGACGTCCGGCATCATCATCACTATGTAAACCACCCAAGTCTGTTGGTCTAGTACAATGTGGACACCTCCGTCATCATCATCATCATCATCATCACTATGTCAACCACCCAAATCTGTTGGTCTAGTACAATGTGGACACCTCCGTCATCATCATCACTATGTAAACCACCCAAGTCTGTTGGTCTAGTACAATGTGGACACTTCCGTCATCATCATCATCATCATCACTATGTAAACCACCCAAGTCTGTTGGTCTAGTACAATGTGGAGACGTCCGGCATCATCATCACTATGTAAACCACCCAAGTCTGTTGGTCTAGTACCATGTGGACACCTCTGTAATCATCATCATCATCACTATGTAAACCACCCAAGTCTGTTGGTCTAGTACAATGTGGACACCTCTGTAATCATCATCATCATCATCACTATGTCAACCACCCAAGTCTGTTGGTCTAGTACAATGTGGACACCTCCGTCATCATCATCATCATCATCACTATGTCAACCACCCAAATCTGTTGGTCTAGTACAATGTGGACACCTCCGTCATCATCATCATCATCATCACTATGTCAACCACCCAAATCTGTTGGTCTAGTACAATGTGGACACCTCCGTCATCATCATCATCATCATCACTATGTCAACCACCCAAGTCTGTTGGTCTAGTACAATGTGGACACCTCCGTCATCATCATCATCATCATCACTATGTCAACCACCCAAATCTGTTGGTCTAGTACAATGTGGACACCTCCGTCATCATCATCACTATGTAAACCACCCAAGTCTGTTGGTCTAGTACAATGTGGACACCTCCGTCATCATCATCATCATCATCACTATGTCAACCACCCAAGTATGTTGGTCTAGTACAATGTACAGACGTCCGGCATCATCATCATCATCATCACTATGTCAACCACCCAAGTATGTTGGTCTAGTACAATGTACAGACGTCCGGCATCATCATCATCATCATCACTATGTAAACCACCCAAGTCTGTTGGTCTAGTACAATGTGGACACCTCCGTCATCATCATCATCATCATCATCACTATGTAAACCACCCAAGTCTGTTGGTCTAGTACAATGTGGACACCTCCGGCATCATCATCGTCATCATCACTATGTAAACCACCCAAGTCTGTTGGTCTAGTACAATGTGGACACCTCTGTCATCATCATCATCATCATCACTATGTCAACCACCCAAATCTGTTGGTCTAGTACAATGTGGACACCTCTGTAATCATCATCATCATCATCATCACTATGTAAACCACCCAAGTCTGTTGGTCTAGTACAATGTGGACACCTCTGTAATCATCATCATCGTCATCATCACTATGTAAACCACCCAAGTCTGTTGGTCTAGTACAATGTGGACACCTCTGTAATCATCATCATCGTCATCATCACTATGTAAACCACCCAAGTCTGTTGGTCTAGTACAATGTGGACACCTCTGTAATCATCATCATCATCATCATCACTATGTAAACCACCCAAATCTGTTGGTCTAGTACAATGTGGACACCTCTGTAATCATCATCATCGTCATCATCACTATGTAAACCACCCAAGTCTGTTGGTCTAGTACAATGTGGACACCTCTGTAATCATCATCATCGTCATTATTACTATGTAAACCACCCAAGTCTGTTGGTCTAGTACAATGTGGACACCTCCATAATCATCATCATCATCATCACTATGTAAACCACCCAAGTCTGTTGGTCTAGTACAATGTGGAGACGTCCGGCATCATCATCAGCATCGTCATCATCACTATGTAAACCACCCAAGTCTGTTGGTCTAGTACAGTGTGGACATCTCCGTCATCATCATCATCATCACTATGTAAACCACACAAGTCTGTTGGTCTAGTACAATGTGGACACCTCCGTCATCATCATCATCATCATCATCACTATGTAAACCACCCAAATATGTTGGTCTAGTACAATGTGGAGACGTCCGGCATCATCATCACTATGTAAACCACCCAAGTCTGTTGGTCTAGTACAATGTGGACACCTTCGTCATCATCATCATCATCATCACTATGTCAACCACCCAAATCTGTAGGTCTAGTACAATGTGGACACCTCGTCATCATCATCATCATCATCATCACTATGTAAACCACCCAAGTCTGTTGGTCTAGTACAATGTGGACACCTCCGTCATCATCATCATCATCATCACTATGTAAACCACCCAAATCTGTAGGTCTAGTACAATGTGGACACCTCGTCATCATCATCGTCATCATCACTATGTAAACCACCCAAGTCTGTTGGTCTAGTACAATGTGGACACCTCGTCATCATCATCATCATCATCATTATGTAAACCACCCAAGTCTGTTGGTCTAGTACAATGTGGACATCTCCGTCATCATCATCATCATCACTATGTAAACCACCCAAGTATGTTGGTCTAGTACAATGTGGACACCTCCGTCATCATCATCATCATCATCATCATCATCACTATGTAAACCACCCAAGTCTGTTGGTCTAGTACAATGTGGACACCTCCGTCATCATCATCATCATCATCATCACTATGTAAACCACCCAAATATGTTGGTCTAGTACAATGTGGAGACGTCCGGCATCATCATCACTATGTAAACCACCCAAGTATGTTGGTCTAGTACAATGTGGACACCTCCGTCATCATCATCATCATCATCACTATGTCAACCACCCAAATCTGTTGGTCTAGTACAATGTGGACACCTCCGTCATCATCATCACTATGTAAACAACCCAAGTCTGTTGGTCTAGTACAGTGTGGACACCTCCGTCATCATCATCATCATCACTATGTAAACCACCCAAGTCTGTTGGTCTAGTACAATGTGGACACCTCCGTCATCATCATCATCACTATGTAAACCACCCAAGTCTGTTGGTCTAGTACAATGTGGACACCTCTGTAATCATCATCATCATCATCATCACTATGTAAACCACCCAAATCTGTTGGTCTAGTACAATGTGGACACCTCTGTAATCATCATCATCGTCATCATCACTATGTAAACCACCCAAGTCTGTTGGTCTAGTACAATGTGGACACCTCTGTAATCATCATCATCGTCATCATCACTATGTAAACCACCCAAGTCTGTTGGTCTAGTACAATGTGGACACCTCCGTCATCATCATCATCATCACTATGTAAACCACCCAAGTCTGTTGGTCTAGTACAATGTGGACACCTCTGTAATCATCATCATCGTCATCATCACTATGTAAACCACCCAAGTCTGTTGGTCTAGTACAATGTGGACACCTCCGTCATCATCATCATCATCACTATGTAAACCACCCAAGTCTGTTGGTCTAGTACAATGTGGACACCTCCGTCATCATCATCATCATCATCATCATCATCACTATGTAAACCACCCAAGTCTGTTGGTCTGGTACAATGTGGACACCTCCGTCATCATCATCATCATCATCATCATCATCACTATGTAAACCACCCAAGTCTGTTGGTCTAGTACAATGTGGACATCTCCGTCATCATCTTCATCATCACTATGTAAACCACCCAAGTCTGTTGGTCTAGTACAATGTGGACACCTCCGTCATCATCATCATCATCATCACTATGTAAACCACCCAAGTCTGTTGGTCTAGTACAATGTGGACATCTCCGTCATCATCTTCATCATCACTATGTAAACCACCCAAGTCTGTTGGTCTAGTACAATGTGGACACTTCCGTCATCATCATCATCATCATCACTATGTAAACCACCCAAGTCTGTTGGTCTAGTACAATGTGGACACCTCCGTCATCATTATCATCATCATCATCACTATGTAAACCACCCAAGTCTGTTGGTCTAGTACAATGTGGACACCTCCGTCATCATCATCGTCATCATCATATCATCGAAATGCAACTTGCTTACGCCATGAAAAAACTGCTAGAACCTGCTAAAGAGGGTCACGGGTCACTGTAATCGGGCGGCTGTATCGAGAAACAGATACGGTGTTGAAAAAACTGTTGATACTCATAAAATATTGATAAATGCAATAAAATTTTATGTTTGTCTTCAGGAAATATGATAGACAAAACCATGTGTGAAGTTTTATGACGAAATATCTCCGATTTCTATGTAAATTTACGAGTTGAAGTTGCGACTGTATCGAGAAACAGATACGGTGTTGAAAAAACTGTTGATACTCATAAAATATTGATAAATTGTTTGTCTTCAAGAAATATGACAGACAAAACCATGTGTGAAGTTTTATGACGAAATATCTCCGATGTCTATGTAAATCTACGAGTTGAAGTGGGGAAACACCCACAGGTAATTTTAGCGATGTATTTTTTTTTAATCTTGGACAAGAATAATGAGCGTCCTGATTGGATGACCGATTTAAAACACACTGATTCCGCATGGTAAAAAGATGCATGTAAAAGAAATCTATGTTATATCTATTCATTTGTTTGATTCTGGAATATTTGTGATCATTGATTTAAACAAAAAAAAAGGAAAAAGGGGGGATGAATTTTAAAATAGTTAAATAAATGTTATTTCGACAGTTTAAAGAGAAAAATAAAAATTTGTTGCGACTAAAGCTTAAATCAGCGTTATAAATTGAACAAATATCAGTGGCTTTGTAAATGAGATTCACTTTAAATAGAAAATCTGAATTTATTATTTATTAATTTATTATTAATGATACAATTTTATATCCCTTGGGAGGGGGAGGGGGGGCTATGATGAAAATTTGAAATAAAAACACAGGACCGGACTTTAAGCAAAAATAATAATCCAGGATTAGTTTTTTATTAAAAAAATCCAGGACCCCTGTGTCTATGATTTTTTTTTTAAAGTTAATGATATGAAATATTGACACCCACACTTGCCTTTTGGACAGCACATTTCTGTGTCCACAATAGTAGCAGTAAAAATACTAAAATTGGGCTGTGTTTAAAAATCCCATACCCCTGCAGTGATTTTGAAGAGGAAAATAACTCGTGAGTGGCATCTTTTTTCTAAGCTTAGTGTTGGGGAAGCAACATTGTGTAATGTGAATTCCTACTTATATCTTAATCTGTTCTATTCCCAGACGCAACTTTTTGATAACTTTTTTAACAACAGTTATCGTTCTTGAAAATTATTTTAACAAGTTGGAGTTATCTTTCTTGACGGCAGCCATTTGTAAACAAGTGCTTGCCAACAAATTTTTATTTTCGGGAATATCTTGGACAGAGACAGCTATTTTGATAATATGTACGTTTATGCTAAGCTGATTATTTATTTACAGGGACAGGAACTTGATACTGGTCACTAAATTTGCCCCATTCATTGTTTTACTGGCAATACATCGTCAATGTGTACAACTGAAAAATCAGCTCCAGCGGGTTACAACTTACAGTTACAGAGACGTGCAAAAAGTATTCGGTCACTGTAATTTTTTACTATATATTTCATATAAAACCACATTTTTTAAAAACATTATTCCCAAGTCGACTCTTGTTCGATTTTGATGATATTTTTTACTAACAAAGGCAGAATTAAAAGTAGTTTTACACTGTAATTTTAGAATAATTGTATAATCTATTAAATTTTATGAGTTCACGAGTTAAACACAAAACTAAATTTTGAACATCAAAAATACAATACAGTGATAGTACATTTGAAGGCAAATAATTTAAGTTTGGTTTTTTAATCATGAATATTTAAAATCTGTGCTTCGAAAAAATATTTTAAAATAATCACAGAAAACTACGTACGTTCTCGCTTCTGTTGGTAAAAATATCATCAAAATCGAACAAGAATTGACTTTGGAATAATGTTTTGAAAAATTGTGGTTTCATATGAAATATATGATAAAAAAATTACAGTGAGCGAATACTTTTTGCACGTCTCTGTACATAAAAATATTCTTGTTATCTCGTGCTTTTAACAAGATAATTATTTACAATGTTATAAAGTGAACTCTGTACATATTAAGACTAAGACTAAGACTGTTTATTGGAAATATCAAGTATATGCAATGATGTCTTCCACACAATGAAAAGATATTAAATCCAAATATCTATAATGTATTATATAAAAATAAATGGACAGAATATCTCGTCAGAGTTAACTACAATGAATAGAAAAAGCTGACTGAATAAAATGACAAATAATTTTAGTTTCTTGTATATCAATAGGATTTTATAACAAGCGTCTGAGAGTGGACAAGGTCCTGTCAACATGAACATGATTTGTATCACAATAATCATATTAAATTATTATATCATGATCTAGTCGGATTCTGTTGAACTGCAGCTTCTATGGTTCCGTGTATTCACATACTATTTAAATCCTATTTGGATGCTTTATTTTCTATTTAACTACCACGCTACCATAGGACCACAATTTACACATTGATGGTAAAAAATCAGTGGTACAAATTTATTGAGTGGAAGCAAGTCACTGCAGCCAGTGCAGGTGGCCTGGTTCAGACACAATAATCAATTTAAATTTTATTTAAAGTTGATACATAATATACATACAACACCAGGGCTTTCAATATTTTTCAAGTGTACCAGTACTTTATTAAAATTTGAAACATTTTCATGAATATCTTGTACAATGCTCTTTAACATCAGGAGGTACCAAAGACTAGTTGGGTAAAAGTACCTGGTACCTGCCCTTACTGGTACCTGCAGCTGGTATTGTCCCTTATTGAAAGGCCTGCAACACAAGCTCTAATGAGCTTTTATAATCGACTAATTTGTCATAACCTGAATGTTCTATTTATGATTTGGTCATGATCATACTAGAATAACACACATCCCGACCTCATATTTTTTTACGTGGACACGCAGGGCACATACCACATACAGAGCGATCTGGTGTTATCATGCACCTAAGGGTTCAGTGGTTAATTTCACAGCTTACCAAAATTTTATTGAATTAATTTAAATCATCCTCAAATACTTTGAAGTATTATCTTTGTGGTCCTTATCCAGATTCCACTACAATTTTTAACATTTCAGTGAAGACGAAGTGTAAACAAACCAACCATTGATTTTTGACAAGTGTTGCAACATCCGGTGATATCGCACATGCATACTTTGGATGGTTCTTAAAATGAATAAAGGAAAGATTTTATTTTGAAAGTTTTCGAAATTGAAGTTTACACCTATTCCTTCAAAATAAGCTCAAATTTGAAAACATTTTATATCTTTTAATATAATTAGAGTTAATCCTCGCATAGCAGTAGTCTCCATCTTAACTTTTCCAATGATTTTGCATTTGACATGTAAAATATGTACGTGCAAAATCAACGGATGCACGAACACCGGTGCCAAGACAGTACACTTGTTTCTATCAATGGGAAGGTCCACTTCAGATGTGTTATTTACCTAAAAATATATCATCATATTTGTCCCCTGTACATCGTTTGCTTCGTTGTATACATCCTTATTTGGTTAACAGAAACTCGGGTACATGCATTTTTTTTTTACTAATTAGTAATTAATTCTGTATGACCCATTGTGGTTTGAGGCTATATTAGAGCCTGTGCCCATCACCACTAAAGTTGTGAGTTCTATGGCGAGGTGTACTCTTTACAACATTATGTGACAGTTTGTCAGTGACTTGCGACAGGTCGGTGGTTTTCTCTGGGTACTCTGGATTCCTCTACCAATAAAACTTACCACTAAAATATTGTTGATTGATTGATTTTTGGTATTTATCGCCACTTTAAAGCAATATTTCATCTATATCATAGTGACCAGTTTTAGTGGTGGAAGAAACCGGACTACCCGGAGAGAACCACCGACCATGGGCAAGCCACTGGTAAACTTTATCACTTGCAGCTGCGAGTCGAGTGCACCCTTTTTTAAATTTACAAAGCCGGGTGCGAACCCACGCCGTATTGGTGATATGCTTGTGTGAGTTGTTAGGTAATCCAACTACCTATCTCATTGAGCCACCTGGGCCCTAAAATATTGTTGAAAGTGGCATTAAACACCATAAACCAACCTATATTAGAAACATGATTAAACATGCCAGTAAAATTTATCTAACCAACACATTAAATTTTCATAATTACAGTGAACAGATTATGATCTACTGACAAGTATGTGGCAGTACCTTTGGCCCCACTTTATATATCATCTTATGAGATGGTTCCCAAGGAATAATAGAAAGAAAATGTAAGTACCAGTACTGGTAACAGTCGGTCAGTCCAACTGGTATCATCTTATGTGATGGTTCCCATTACTGTAATGATATATTGTCATTTACTGCACATTGTTATATGATTTTTTTTTATCTTCTGCTTAATCTTTTATTTATTTGTCTATTCTAATTGATGTGACTATCTTGCTCATCTTAGATACCATCGATTTGCAAAGAAAAATTGTTTGTATGATTGTGAGTTTTTATTTTCACTTTTAGTCTTCTCCTGGTACTCCAGTTTCCTCAGCCGCAAGTGATAAAGTTTACCAGTTGCTTGCCCATGGTCGGTGGTTCTCTCCGTGTACTCCGGCTTCCTCCACCACTAAAACTGGTTGCCATGATATAGCTGAAATATTGTTTAAAGTGACATTAAACACCATAACCCTAACCCACCTAAAGTTGTTTGAAGTAAAAAACCTCATCCAGAGATGATGGTATTTTGGAGAGAAAAAAAATTGGTTATCAAAATCACTAAGTATACAGGCTTTGCCTTCACCTACTTGACCTAAAGCCAAATTTGGAAAAAAAAAATCCATTTATTCAAACAAATTCTTTCATAATTTTCACTTGTCAGAATCCAGTTTTACTTGTCCCAGGCTTCTGGCAAGTGGGTTAGCATGAAGACTGAGCATGTTCTTTTACTTATCTAATTTATTTGTTTTTTTTATTTCAGATTCATATTGCTGGTAATTTTCTCTCTGGCTCTGTTTGTTCCCCAATTTTATGTACTGGTTCAAAAGAAAACAACAAGATGGTGTATACAGCCTCTTTTTGAACTTCTCATCGTATCCATTATATTTACTGTTATAGCTGTGGGTATGTACATGTAGTTACAAAACAAGTTGTTTAATTTTTTGTGAGGTAGTATAACAATTCTGTACACTGGCTTACAAAAATTAAAAATATAAATGGTAATTGCTTAAAACAGTCTAACCAACCATGACATTATCAACCAGTCTCCTCTGTCAAACAATAATGGCCAACAATATAACCAACCCACAACAATACAAACCACTCCTCTGTCAAACCTTTAAACAGTAATGGCCGACATTATGCTACCAACCACAATAATACAAATCACTCCTCTGTCACACTTTAAAAATCTTAGCCACAAAATAATAACAACAGAAGACAATGGAATATATAGCTTCTGGTGGCTTTAAAAATCTTAGCCACAAAATAATAATGACAGAAGACAATGGAATATATAGCTTCTGGTTGATGGACGATGGAATATATAGGTTCTGGTTGGTGGACGATGGAATATATAGGTTCTGGTTGGTCGACGATGGAATATATAGGTTCTGGTTGGTGGACGATGGAATATCTAGGTTCTGGTTGGTGGACAATGGAATATATAGCTTCTGGTTGGTGGACGATGGAATATATAGGTTCTGGTTGGTGGACGATGGAATATATAGCTTCTGTTTGGTGGACGATGGAATATATAGCTTCTGGTTGGTGGACGATGGAATATATAGCTTCTGTTGGTGGCAGGGTTAAACCAGCTTAATAAGTATGTTTTGTATAAAAAGAATGGAGATATTCTGAGAGTGTCTATGACTATTGCCGCCATTTGAACGCCAGAACTTATATATGGAAGATAGTATCTCCGCTGCGGGGATGTAAAAAGAGTGCCTAGTGTTTGGAGAATTCTGAACTCCTTGCAAGTAAAAATCAGTTTGTTTGGAGTGGTTGTAAGAGGAACGTTCCCACACAAAATTTCCGTACCCTATCCCTTCAATTTCTCCTTGTGGCAATCAAACTACCGGTATCTGTCCATAGACCCACACCAGTGCCACCTACATGATTTGTTAACTTATTGAAGTTGTTCTCATAATGCTTATATGTAATTGATATACTGCTAACTTCAATGTTATTTGATAAAGTTTGTCAGTGGTTTTCTCCTGGTACTCTGATTTCCTCCACAAATAAAACTTACTTCCACAATATAACTGAAATATTGTTGAAAGGGCGTTTAATGACATAAATCTAAACCCAAACTTTAATATTATTTCTATGACTTTGTGTTTCAGGTTTTACTATACTGTTCACTTTAATGTTATTTCTATGACTTTGTGTTACAGGTTTTACAATACTGTTCACTTTAATGTTATTTCTATGACTTTGTGTTTCAGGTTTTACAATACTGTTCACTTTAATGTTATTTCTATGACTTTGTGTTTCAGGTTTTACAATACTGTTCACTTTAATGTTATTTCTATGACTTTGTGTTTCAGGTTTTACAATACTGTTCATGTTGATGTACCCTGTACCTAGACAAGTGAAGGTTGCCTTTCACATCTTTGGTCTAATCTGTTTTATCGAGAGTCTTGTTCACATTGGTTTAACAGCACAAGCTTCAGATTGTGTAAGATTATACAATTATTTTATTCTTTATGTGTTTATTCACACTGTGTTCAAAATGAATGGGTTTAAATTAAAGTTTTTGACATTTTTGTTTTTATTTAAACATGCAACAAATTTGATTACTGGTAATTACTGAAGATATGATTATTAAATATTTGGGTATTTTGAAATTTTTCTCTCATTATTTGATAATCTTTGTAAATAAAACAATCTTTTTAGTCATAAAACCATAAAACTTAACAGGGCCATCATGGTCGTGATCATATGGTAGTTGGATTTACAACTACCTGTGCAATCAGTGTCAATCACCACTAATGTTGTGAGTTCGAATCCTACTCAGACGAGGTGTACTCGATACAACATTATGTGATAAAGTTTGACAGTGACTTGTGGCAGGCCAGTGGTTTTCTCCGGTTTCCTCCACCAATATAACTGTAATATTGTTAAAAGTGATGTTAAACACCATAACCCTAACCCCTCTGGTAAATTACCAAAGATAGGATTATTAATTATTTGAGTATTGTGAAAACAAATTCTCATTATGAGATGATCTTTGTAAATAAAACAATCTTCTTAGTCACAAAACTATAAAACTTAACAGGTATTATACTAGATCACTTTTATCTGTATAAGTGTGTGTTACAGGATTTAGAAAACTATTAGAAGAGTTTCCATCAATATATTCTGTGTTAAGCAGGGAGTAGGATCACCAAGTATCAGATGTTATTTTTATTTTATTAAAACAAAAACCTTTTCATAGCCATTTAATACTTATGTCTTATAAAGATCTTGTTTCAGAATTATTATTCCAATTCACAGGTCGGTAGTATTTTCCGGGTACTCCGGTTTCCTCCACCAATGAAACTGACTGCCATGATATAATATTGTTAAAAGTGGTGTTAAACACCATAAACCAAACTAATGTTTTGGAGTAATAGGGATTCGGTCTGTACAGTAGTCTGAAAAATACAATAATTAAATTAACAATTATATTTTGGAAAAAGTGATTCGACATTAATCTGCAAATTTATTCATATGTCCTTGTAACATATGATTCTTTTTACTACAATGTAATTTTACATTTTTGATTTATTTTCTTTCTGACAGAAAACGACAACAGTAGAATTGTATTACCTCTGTTATGGCTACAGCTGGGTATCTGCAGCAAGTATCAGTAAGTTAGATATAATCTGTTGTAAGGGCTACTCCAGAATAAAATGTAGGGGGAGGGGGGGGGGGCTACAGCTGGGTATCTGCAGCAAGTATCAGTAAGTTAGATATAATCTGTTGTAAGGACTACTCCAGAGTAAAATGTAGAGGGAGGGGGGGGGGCTACACCTGGGTATCTGTAGCAAGTATCAGTAAGTTAGATATAATCTGTTGTAAGGACTACTCCAGAGTAAAATGTAGGGGGGGGGGGGGGCGGAAAGCTAGGCATCTGTAGCAAGTATCGGTAAGTTAGATATAATTTGTTGTAAGGGCTACTCCAGAATAAAATGTAGGGGGAGGGGGGGGGCTACAGCTGGGTATCTGTAGCAAGTATCAGTAAGTTAGATATAATCTGTTGTAAGGACTACTCCAGAGTAAAATGTAGGGGGGGGGGGGAGCTACAGCTGTGTATCTGTAGCAAGTATCAGTAAGTTAGATATAATCTGTTGTAAGGGCTACTCCAGCATAGAATGTAGGGGGGGTGGGTGGCTACAGCTGGGTATCTGCAGCAAGTATCAGTAAGTTAGATATAATCTGTTGTAAGGGCTACTCCAGAATAAAATGTAGGGATCTATAGCAAGTATCAGTAAGTTAGATATAATCTGTTGTAAGGGCTACTCCAGAATAAAATGTAGGGAGGGAGGCTACAGCTGGATATCTGCAGCAAGTATCAGTACGTTAGATATAATCTGTTGTAAGGGCTACTCCAGAATAAAATGTAGAGGGGGGAGGGGGGGCTACAGCTAGGTATCTGCAGCAAGTATCAGTAAGTTAGATATAATCTGTTGTAAGGGCTACATCTGAATAAAATGTAGGGGGGTGGGCAGAGGGGGGGCTACAGCTGGGTATCTGCAGCTAGTATCAGTAAGTTAGATATAATCTGTTGTAAGAGCTACTCCAGAATAAAATGTAGGGGGGGGGGGGGGGCTACAGCTGGGTATCTGCAGCAAGTATCAGTAAGTTAGATATAATCTGTTGTAAGGGCTACTCCAGAACAAAATGTAGGGATCTATAGCAAGTATCAGTAAGTTAGATATAATCTGTTGTAAGGGCTACTCCAGAATAAAATGTAGGGAGGGAGGCTACAGCTGGATATCTGCAGCAAGTATCAGTACGTTAGATATAATCTGTTGTAAGGGCTACTCCAGAATAAAATGTAGAGGGGGGAGGGGGGGCTACAGCTAGGTATCTGCAGCAAGTATCAGTAAGTTAGATATAATTTGTTGTAAGGGCTACATCAGAATAAAATGTGGGGGGGCGGGCAGAGGGGGGGCTACAGCTGGGTATCTGCAGCTAGTATCAGTAAGTTAGATATAATCTGTTGTAAGAGCTACTCCAGAATAAAATGTAGGGGGGGGGGGGGGGGGGCTACAGCTGGGTATCTGCAGCAAGTATCAGTAAGTTAGATATAATCTGTTGTAAGGGCTACTCCAGAATAAAATGTAGGGGGGGGGGGGAGCTACAGCTGTGTATCTGTAGCAAGTATCAGTAAGTTAGATATAATCTGTTGTAAGGGCTACTCCAGCATAGAATGTAGGGGGGGTGGGTGGCTACAGCTGGGTATCTGCAGCAAGTATCAGTAAGTTAGATATAATCTGTTGTAAGGGCTACTCCAGAATAAAATGTAGGGATCTATAGCAAGTATCAGTAAGTTAGATATAATCTGTTGTAAGGGCTACTCCAGAATAAAATGTAGGGAGGGAGGCTACAGCTGCATATCTGCAGCAAGTATCAGTACGTTAGATATAATCTGTTGTAAGGGCTACTCCAGAATAAAATGTAGAGGGGGGAGGGGGGGCTACAGCTAGATATCTGCAGCAAGTATCAGTAAGTTAGATATAATCTGTTGTAAGGGCTACTCCAGAATAAAATGTAGGGGGGGGGGGGGGGGTAGCTACAGCTGTGTATCTGTAGCAAGTATCAGTAAGTTAGATATAATCTGTTGTAAGGGCTACTCCAGCATAGAATGTAGGGGGGGTGGGTGGCTACAGCTGGGTATCTGCAGCAAGTATCAGTAAGTTAGATATAATCTGTTGTAAGGGCTACTCCAGAATAAAATGTAGGGATCTATAGCAAGTATCAGTAAGTTAGATATAATCTGTTGTAAGGGCTACTCCAGAATAAAATGTAGGGAGGGAGGCTACAGCTGGATATCTGCAGCAAGTATCAGTACGTTAGATATAATCTGTTGTAAGGGCTACTCCAGAATAAAATGTAGAGGGGGGAGGGGGGGCTACAGCTAGGTATCTGCAGCAAGTATCAGTAAGTTAGATATAATCTGTTGTAAGGGCTACTCCAGAATAAAATGTAGGGGGGCGGGCAGAGGGGGGGCTACAGCTGGGTATCTGCAGCTAGTATCAGTAAGTTAGATATAATCTGTTGTAAGAGCTACTCCAGAATAAAATGTAGGGGGGGGGGGCTACAGCTGGGTATCTGCAGCAAGTATCAGTAAGTTAGATATAATCTGTTGTAAGGGCTACTCCAGAATAAAATGTAGGGGGGGGGGGGGGGAGCTACAGCTGTGTATCTGTAGCAAGTATTAGTAAGTTAGATATAATCTGTTGTAAGGGCTACTCCAGCATAGAATGTAGGGGGGGTGGGTGGCTACAGCTGGGTATCTGTAGCAAGTATCAGTAAGTTAGATATAATCTGTTGTAAGGACTACTCCAGAGTAAAATGTAGGGGGGGGGGAGCTACAGCTGTGTATCTGTAGCAAGTATCAGTAAGTTAGATATAATCTGTTGTAAGGGCTACTCCAGCATAGAATGTAGGGGGGGTGGGTGGCTACAGCTGGGTATCTGCAGCAAGTATCAGTAAGTTAGATATAATCTGTTGTAAGGGCTACTCCAGAATAAAATGTAGGGATCTATAGCAAGTATCAGTAAGTTAGATATAATCTGTTGTAAGGGCTACTCCAGAATAAAATGTAGGGAGGGAGGCTACAGCTGGATATCTGCAGCAAGTATCAGTACGTTAGATATAATCTGTTGTAAGGGCTACTCCAGAATAAAATGTAGAGGGGGGAGGGGGGGCTACAGCTAGGTATCTGCAGCAAGTATCAGTAAGTTAGATATAATCTGTTGTAAGGGCTACATCTGAATAAAATGTAGGGGGGTGGGCAGAGGGGGGGCTACAGCTGGGTATCTGCAGCTAATATCAGTAAGTTAGATATAATCTGTTGTAAGAGCTACTCCAGAATAAAATTTAGGGGGGGGGGGGGGGGCTACAGCTGGGTATCTGCAGCAAGTATCAGTAAGTTAGATATAATCTGTTGTAAGGGCTACTCCAGAATAAAATGTAGGGATCTATAGCAAGTATCAGTAAGTTAGATATAATCTGTTGTGAGGGCTACTCCAGAATAAAATGTAGGGAGGGAGGCTACAGCTGGATATCTGCAGCAAGTATCAGTACGTTAGATATAATCTGTTGTAAGGGCTACTCCAGAATAAAATGTAGAGGGGGGAGGGGGGGCTACAGCTAGGTATCTGCAGCAAGTATCAGTAAGTTAGATATAATTTGTTGTAAGGGCTACATCAGAATAAAATGTGGGGGGGCGGGCAGAGGGGGGGCTACAGCTGGGTATCTGCAGCTAGTATCAGTAAGTTAGATATAATCTGTTGTAAGAGCTACTCCAGAATAAAATGTAGGGGGGGGGGGGGGCTACAGCTGGGTATCTGCAGCAAGTATCAGTAAGTTAGATATAATCTGTTGTAAGGGCTACTCCAGAATAAAATGTAGGGGGGGGGGGGGGAGCTACAGCTGTGTATCTGTAGCAAGTATCAGTAAGTTAGATATAATCTGTTGTAAGGGCTACTCCAGCATAGAATGTAGGGGGGGTGGGTGGCTACAGCTGGGTATCTGCAGCAAGTATCAGTAAGTTAGATATAATCTGTTGTAAGGGCTACTCCAGAATAAAATGTAGGGATCTATAGCAAGTATCAGTAAGTTAGATATAATCTGTTGTAAGGGCTACTCCAGAATAAAATGTAGGGAGGGAGGCTACAGCTGCATATCTGCAGCAAGTATCAGTACGTTAGATATAATCTGTTGTAAGGGCTACTCCAGAATAAAATGTAGAGGGGGGGGGGGGGTAGCTACAGCTGTGTATCTGTAGCAAGTATCAGTAAGTTAGATATAATCTGTTGTAAGGGCTACTCCAGCATAGAATGTAGGGGGGGTGGGTGGCTACAGCTGGGTATCTGCAGCAAGTATCAGTAAGTTAGATATAATCTGTTGTAAGGGCTACTCCAGAATAAAATGTAGGGATCTATAGCAAGTATCAGTAAGTTAGATATAATCTGTTGTAAGGGCTACTCCAGAATAAAATGTAGGGAGGGAGGCTACAGCTGGATATCTGCAGCAAGTATCAGTACGTTAGATATAATCTGTTGTAAGGGCTACTCCAGAATAAAATGTAGAGGGGGGAGGGGGGGCTACAGCTAGGTATCTGCAGCAAGTATCAGTAAGTTAGATATAATCTGTTGTAAGGGCTACTCCAGAATAAAATGTAGGGGGGCGGGCAGAGGGGGGGCTACAGCTGGGTATCTGCAGCTAGTATCAGTAAGTTAGATATAATCTGTTGTAAGAGCTACTCCAGAATAAAATGTAGGGGGGGGGGGCTACAGCTGGGTATCTGCAGCAAGTATCAGTAAGTTAGATATAATCTGTTGTAAGGGCTACTCCAGAATAAAATGTAGGGGGGGGGGGAGCTACAGCTGTGTATCTGTAGCAAGTATTAGTAAGTTAGATATAATCTGTTGTAAGGGCTACTCCAGCATAGAATGTAGGGGGGGTGGGTGGCTACAGCTGGGTATCTGCAGCAAGTATCAGTAAGTTAGATATAATCTGTTGTAAGGGCTACTCCAGAATAAAATGTAGGGATCTATAGCAAGTATCAATAAGTTAGATATAATCTGTTGTAAGGACTACTCCAGAGTAAAATGTAGGGGGGGGGGGGGGGCTACAGCTGGGTATCTGTAGCAAGTATCAGTAAGTTAGATATAATCTGTTGTAAGGACTACTCCAGAGTAAAATGTAGGGGGAGGGGGGGGGGGGGGCTACACCTGGGTATCTGTAGCAAGTATCAGTAAGTTAGATATAATCTGTTGTAAGGGCTACTCCAGAATAAAATGTAGAGGGGGGGGGAGCTACAGCTGTGTATCTGTAGCAAGTATCAGTAAGTTAGATATAATCTGTTGTAAGGGCTACTCCAGCATAGAATGTAGGGGGGGTGGGTGGCTACAGCTGGGTATCTGTAGCAAGTATCAGTAAGTTAGATATAATCTGTTGTAAGGGCTACTCCAGAATAAAATGTAGAGGGGGGGGAGCTACAGCTGTGTATCTGTAGCAAGTATCAGTAAGTTAGATATAATCTGTTGTAAGGGCTACTCCAGCATAGAATGTAGGGGGGGTGGGTGGCTACAGCTGGGTATCTGCAGCAAGTATCAGTAAGTTAGATATAATCTGTTGTAAGGGCTACTCCAGAATAAAATGTAGGGATCTATAGCAAGTATCAGTAAGTTAGATATAATCTGTTGTAAGGGCTACTCCAGAATAAAATGTAGGGAGGGAGGCTACAGCTGGATATCTGCAGCAAGTATCAGTACGTTAGATATAATCTGTTGTAAGGGCTACTCCAGAATAAAATGTAGAGGGGGGAGGGGGGGCTACAGCTAGGTATCTGCAGCAAGTATCAGTAAGTTAGATATAATCTGTTGTAAGGGCTACTCCAGAATAAAATGTAGGGGGGCGGGCAGAGGGGGGGCTACAGCTGGATATCTGCAGCTAGTATCAGTAAGTTAGATATAATCTGTTGTAAGAGCTACTCCAGAATAAAATGTAGGGGGGGGGGGGCTACAGCTGGGTATCTGCAGCAAGTATCAGTAAGTTAGATATAATCTGTTGTAAGGGCTACTCCAGAATAAAATGTAGGGATCTATAGCAAGTATCAGTAAGTTAGATATAATCTGTTGTAAGGACTACTCCAGAGTAAAATGTAGAGGGGGGGGGGGGGGGGGGGGGAGCTACAGCTGGGTATCTGTAGCAAGTATCAGTAAGTTAGATATAATCTGTTGTAAGGACTACTCTAGAGTAAAATGTAGGGGGGGGGGGGGGGGGGGGGGGGCTACAGCTGGGTATCTGTAGCAAGTATCAGTAAGTTAGATATAATCTGTTGTAAGGGCTACTCCAGAATAAAATGTAGGGGGGGGGGGCTACAGCTAGGCATCTGTAGCAAGTATCAGTAAGTTAGATATAATCTGTTGTAAGGGCTACTCCAGAATAAAATGTAGAGGGAGGGGAGGGTACAGCTGGGTATCTGTAGCAAGTATCAGTAAGTTAGATATAATCTGTTGTAAGGGCTACTCCAGAATAAAATGTAGGGGGGCGGGCAGAGGGGGGGCTACAGCTGGATATCTGCAGCTAGTATCAGTAAGTTAGATATAATCTGTTGTAAGAGCTACTCCAGAATAAAATGTAGGGGGGGGGGGGGCTACAGCTGGGTATCTGCAGCAAGTATCAGTAAGTTAGATATAATCTGTTGTAAGGGCTACTCCAGAATAAAATGTAGGGATCTATAGCAAGTATCAGTAAGTTAGATATAATCTGTTGTAATGACTACTCCAGAGTAAAATGTAGAGGGGGGGGGGGGGGGGGGGAGCTACAGCTGGGTATCTGTAGCAAGTATCAGTAAGTTAGATATAATCTGTTGTAAGGACTACTCTAGAGTAAAATGTAGGGGGGGGGGGGGGGGCTACAGCTGGGTATCTGTAGCAAGTATCAGTAAGTTAGATATAATCTGTTGTAAGGGCTACTCCAGAATAAAATGTAGGGGGGGGGGCTACAGCTAGGCATCTGTAGCAAGTATCAGTAAGTTAGATATAATCTGTTGTAAGGGCTACTCCAGAATAAAATGTAGAGGGAGGGGAGGGTACAGCTGGGTATCTGTAGCAAGTATCAGTACGATAGAAATAATCTGTTGTAAGGGCTACTCCAGAATAAGATGTAGAGGGGGGGGGGGGGGGGGGGGCTACCGCTGGGTATCTGTAGCAAGTATCAGTAAGTTAGATATAATCTGTTGTATGGGCTACTCCAGAATAAAATGTAGAGGGGGGGGGGGGGGGGGCTACAGCTAGGCATCTGTAGCAAGTATCAGTAAGTTAGATATAATCTGTTGTAAGGGCTACTCCAGAATAAAATGTAGAGGGAGGGGAGGGTACAGCTGGGTATCTGTAGCAAGTATCAGTACGTTAGAAATAATCTGTTGTAAGGGCTACTCCAGAATAAGATGTAGAGGGGGGGGGGGGGGGGGCTACAGCTGGGTATCCGCAGCAAGTATCAGTACGTTAGATATAATCTGTTAATTTAAACGTATTTTATTTGTCACAACATAACAAATTGAATAGGACACAAGTACAACGTACTTAATAATCTGTTGTAAGGGCTATCCAGAATAAAAATGTAGAGGGGGGGGCTACAGCTGGGTATCTGCAGCAAGTATCAGTAAGTTAGATATAATCTGTTGTAAGGGCTACTCCAGAATAAAATGTAGGGAGGGAGGCTACAGCTGGATATCTGCAGCAAGTATCAGTACGTTAGATATAATCTGTTGTAAGGGCTACTCCAGAATAAAATGTAGAGGGGGGAGGGGGGGCTACAGCTAGGTATCTGCAGCAAGTATCAGTAAGTTAGATATAATTTGTTGTAAGGGCTACATCAGAATAAAATGTAGGGGACGGGCAGAGGGGGGGCTACAGCTGGGTATCTGCAGCTAGTATCAATAAGTTAGATATAATCTGTTGTAAGGGCTACTCCAGAATAAAATATAGGGGGGAGGGGGCTATAGCTGGGTATCTGCAGCAAGTATCAGTAAGTTAGATATAATCTGTTGTAAGAGCTACTCCAGAATAAAATGTAGGGGGGGGGGGGGGGGGCCTACAGCCGGGTATCTGTAGCAAGTATCAGTAAGTTAGATTTAATCTGTTGTAACGCCTACTCCAGAATACAATGTATGGGGGGGGCTATAGCTGGGTATCCGCAGCAAGTATCAGTACGTTAGATATAATCTGTTAATTTAAACGTATTTTATTTGTCACAACATAACAAATTGAATAGGACACAAGTACAACGTACTTAATAATCTGTTGTAAGGGCTATCCAGAATAAAAATGTAGAGGGGGGGGCTACAGCTGGGTATCTGCAGCAAGTATCAGTAAGTTAGATATAATCTGTTGTAAGGGCTACTCCAGAATAAAATGTAGGGAGGGAGGCTACAGCTGGATATCTGCAGCAAGTATCAGTACGTTAGATATAATCTGTTGTAAGGGCTACTCCAGAATAAAATGTAGAGGGGGGAGGGGGGGCTACAGCTAGGTATCTGCAGCAAGTATCAGTAAGTTAGATATAATTTGTTGTAAGGGCTACATCAGAATAAAATGTAGGGGACGGGCAGAGGGGGGGCTACAGCTGGGTATCTGCAGCTAGTATCAATAAGTTAGATATAATCTGTTGTAAGGGCTACTCCAGAATAAAATATAGGGGGGAGGGGGCTATAGCTGGGTATCTGCAGCAAGTATCAGTAAGTTAGATATAATCTGTTGTAAGAGCTACTCCAGAATAAAATGTAGGGGGGGGGGGGGGGCCTACAGCCGGGTATCTGTAGCAAGTATCAGTAAGTTAGATTTAATCTGTTGTAACGCCTACTCCAGAATACAATGTATGGGGGGGGGTACAGCTGGGTATCTGTAGCAAGTATCAGTACGTTAGAAATAATCTGTTGTAAGGGCTACTCCAGAATAAGATGTAGAGGGGGGGGGGGGGGGGGGGTGGGATACAGCTGGGTATCCGCAGCAAGTATCAGTACGTTAGATATAATCTGTTAATTTAAACGTATTTTATTTGTCACAACATAACAAATTGGATAGGGCACAAGTACAACGTACTTAATAATCTGTTGTAAGGGCTATCCAGAATAAAAATGTAGAGGGGGGGGGGGCTACAGCTGGGTATCTGCAGCAAGTATCAGTAAGTTAGATATAATCTGTTGTAAGGGCTACTCCAGAATAAAATGTAGGGAGGGAGGCTACAGCTGGATATCTGCAGCAAGTATCAGTACGTTAGATATAATCTGTTGTAAGGGCTACTCCAGAATAAAATGTAGAGGGGGGAGGGGGGGGCTACAGCTAGGTATCTGCAGCAAGTATCAGTAAGTTAGATATAATTTGTTGTAAGGGCTACATCAGAATAAAATGTAGGGGGCGGGCAGAGGGGGGGCTACAGCTGGGTATCTGCAGCTAGTATCAGTAAGTTAGATATAATCTGTTGTAAGAGCTACTCCAGAATAAAATGTGGGGGGGGGGGGGGGGCTACAGCCGGGTATCTGTAGCAAGTATCAGTAAGTTAGATTTAATCTGTTGTAACGCCTACTCCAGAATACAATGTATGGGGGGGGGGGGGGGGGGGGCTACAGCTGGGTATCTGTAGCAAGTATCAGTAAGTTAGATATAATCTGTTGTAAGGGCTACTCCAGAATAAAATGTAGGGGGGGGGGGGGAGCTACAGCTGTGTATCTGTAGCAAGTATCAGTAAGTTAGATATAATCTGTTGTAAGGGCTACTCCAGCATAGAATGTAGGGGGGGTGGGTGGCTACAGCTGGGTATCTGCAGCAAGTATCAGTAAGTTAGATATAATCTGTTGTAAGGGCTACTCCAGAATAAAATGTAGGGATCTATAGCAAGTATCAGTAAGTTAGATATAATCTGTTGTAAGGGCTACTCCAGAATAAAATGTAGGGAGGGAGGCTACAGCTGCATATCTGCAGCAAGTATCAGTACGTTAGATATAATCTGTTGTAAGGGCTACTCCAGAATAAAATGTAGAGGGGGGGGGGGGCTACAGCTAGGTATCTGCAGCAAGTATCAGTAAGTTAGATATAATCTGTTGTAAGGGCTACTCCAGAATAAAATGTAGGGGGGGGGGGGGGTAGCTACAGCTGTGTATCTGTAGCAAGTATCAGTAAGTTAGATATAATCTGTTGTAAGGGCTACTCCAGAATAAAATGTAGGGGGGGGGGCTACAGCTAGGCATCTGTAGCAAGTATCAGTAAGTTAGATATAATCTGTTGTAAGGGCTACTCCAGAATAAAATGTAGAGGGAGGGGAGGGTACAGCTGGGTATCTGTAGCAAGTATCAGTACGATAGAAATAATCTGTTGTAAGGGCTACTCCAGAATAAGATGTAGAGGGGGGGGGGGGGGGGGGGGCTACCGCTGGGTATCTGTAGCAAGTATCAGTAAGTTAGATATAATCTGTTGTATGGGCTACTCCAGAATAAAATGTAGAGGGGGGGGGGGGGGGCTACAGCTAGGCATCTGTAGCAAGTATCAGTAAGTTAGATATAATCTGTTGTAAGGGCTACTCCAGAATAAAATGTAGAGGGAGGGGAGGGTACAGCTGGGTATCTGTAGCAAGTATCAGTACGTTAGAAATAATCTGTTGTAAGGGCTACTCCAGAATAAGATGTAGAGGGGGGGGGGGGGGGGGGGCTACAGCTGGGTATCCGCAGCAAGTATCAGTACGTTAGATATAATCTGTTAATTTAAACGTATTTTATTTGTCACAACATAACAAATTGAATAGGACACAAGTACAACGTACTTAATAATCTGTTGTAAGGGCTATCCAGAATAAAAATGTAGAGGGGGGGGCTACAGCTGGGTATCTGCAGCAAGTATCAGTAAGTTAGATATAATCTGTTGTAAGGGCTACTCCAGAATAAAATGTAGGGAGGGAGGCTACAGCTGGATATCTGCAGCAAGTATCAGTACGTTAGATATAATCTGTTGTAAGGGCTACTCCAGAATAAAATGTAGAGGGGGGAGGGGGGGCTACAGCTAGGTATCTGCAGCAAGTATCAGTAAGTTAGATATAATTTGTTGTAAGGGCTACATCAGAATAAAATGTAGGGGACGGGCAGAGGGGGGGCTACAGCTGGGTATCTGCAGCTAGTATCAATAAGTTAGATATAATCTGTTGTAAGGGCTACTCCAGAATAAAATATAGGGGGGAGGGGGCTATAGCTGGGTATCTGCAGCAAGTATCAGTAAGTTAGATATAATCTGTTGTAAGAGCTACTCCAGAATAAAATGTAGGGGGGGGGGGGGGGGGGCCTACAGCCGGGTATCTGTAGCAAGTATCAGTAAGTTAGATTTAATCTGTTGTAACGCCTACTCCAGAATACAATGTATGGGGGGGGCTATAGCTGGGTATCCGCAGCAAGTATCAGTACGTTAGATATAATCTGTTAATTTAAACGTATTTTATTTGTCACAACATAACAAATTGAATAGGACACAAGTACAACGTACTTAATAATCTGTTGTAAGGGCTATCCAGAATAAAAATGTAGAGGGGGGGGCTACAGCTGGGTATCTGCAGCAAGTATCAGTAAGTTAGATATAATCTGTTGTAAGGGCTACTCCAGAATAAAATGTAGGGAGGGAGGCTACAGCTGGATATCTGCAGCAAGTATCAGTACGTTAGATATAATCTGTTGTAAGGGCTACTCCAGAATAAAATGTAGAGGGGGGAGGGGGGGCTACAGCTAGGTATCTGCAGCAAGTATCAGTAAGTTAGATATAATTTGTTGTAAGGGCTACATCAGAATAAAATGTAGGGGACGGGCAGAGGGGGGGCTACAGCTGGGTATCTGCAGCTAGTATCAATAAGTTAGATATAATCTGTTGTAAGGGCTACTCCAGAATAAAATATAGGGGGGAGGGGGCTATAGCTGGGTATCTGCAGCAAGTATCAGTAAGTTAGATATAATCTGTTGTAAGAGCTACTCCAGAATAAAATGTAGGGGGGGGGGGGGGGGCCTACAGCCGGGTATCTGTAGCAAGTATCAGTAAGTTAGATTTAATCTGTTGTAACGCCTACTCCAGAATACAATGTATGGGGGGGGGTACAGCTGGGTATCTGTAGCAAGTATCAGTACGTTAGAAATAATCTGTTGTAAGGGCTACTCCAGAATAAGATGTAGAGGGGGGGGGGGGGGGGGGTGGGATACAGCTGGGTATCCGCAGCAAGTATCAGTACGTTAGATATAATCTGTTAATTTAAACGTATTTTATTTGTCACAACATAACAAATTGGATAGGGCACAAGTACAACGTACTTAATAATCTGTTGTAAGGGCTATCCAGAATAAAAATGTAGAGGGGGGGGGGGCTACAGCTGGGTATCTGCAGCAAGTATCAGTAAGTTAGATATAATCTGTTGTAAGGGCTACTCCAGAATAAAATGTAGGGAGGGAGGCTACAGCTGGATATCTGCAGCAAGTATCAGTACGTTAGATATAATCTGTTGTAAGGGCTACTCCAGAATAAAATGTAGAGGGGGGAGGGGGGGGCTACAGCTAGGTATCTGCAGCAAGTATCAGTAAGTTAGATATAATTTGTTGTAAGGGCTACATCAGAATAAAATGTAGGGGGCGGGCAGAGGGGGGGCTACAGCTGGGTATCTGCAGCTAGTATCAGTAAGTTAGATATAATCTGTTGTAAGAGCTACTCCAGAATAAAATGTGGGGGGGGGGGGGGGGGCTACAGCCGGGTATCTGTAGCAAGTATCAGTAAGTTAGATTTAATCTGTTGTAACGCCTACTCCAGAATACAATGTATGGGGGGGGGGGGGGGGGGGCTACAGCTGGGTATCTGTAGCAAGTATCAGTAAGTTAGATATAATCTGTTGTAAGGGCTACTCCAGAATAAAATGTAGGGGGGGGGGGGGAGCTACAGCTGTGTATCTGTAGCAAGTATCAGTAAGTTAGATATAATCTGTTGTAAGGGCTACTCCAGCATAGAATGTAGGGGGGGTGGGTGGCTACAGCTGGGTATCTGCAGCAAGTATCAGTAAGTTAGATATAATCTGTTGTAAGGGCTACTCCAGAATAAAATGTAGGGATCTATAGCAAGTATCAGTAAGTTAGATATAATCTGTTGTAAGGGCTACTCCAGAATAAAATGTAGGGAGGGAGGCTACAGCTGCATATCTGCAGCAAGTATCAGTACGTTAGATATAATCTGTTGTAAGGGCTACTCCAGAATAAAATGTAGAGGGGGGGGGGGGCTACAGCTAGGTATCTGCAGCAAGTATCAGTAAGTTAGATATAATCTGTTGTAAGGGCTACTCCAGAATAAAATGTAGGGGGGGGGGGGGGTAGCTACAGCTGTGTATCTGTAGCAAGTATCAGTAAGTTAGATATAATCTGTTGTAAGGGCTACTCCAGCATAGAATGTAGGGGGGGTGGGTGGCTACAGCTGGGTATCTGCAGCAAGTATCAGTAAGTTAGATATAATCTGTTGTAAGGGCTACTCCAGAATAAAATGTAGGGATCTATAGCAAGTATCAGTAAGTTAGATATAATCTGTTGTAAGGGCTACTCCAGAATAAAATGTAGGGAGGGAGGCTACAGCTGGATATCTGCAGCAAGTATCAGTACGTTAGATATAATCTGTTGTAAGGGCTACTCCAGAATAAAATGTAGAGGGGGGAGGGGGGGCTACAGCTAGGTATCTGCAGCAAGTATCAGTAAGTTAGATATAATCTGTTGTAAGGGCTACTCCAGAATAAAATGTAGGGGGGCGGGCAGAGGGGGGGCTACAGCTGGGTATCTGCAGCTAGTATCAGTAAGTTAGATATAATCTGTTGTAAGAGCTACTCCAGAATAAAATGTAGGGGGGGGGGGGGGGCTACAGCTGGGTATCTGCAGCAAGTATCAGTAAGTTAGATATAATCTGTTGTAAGGGCTACTCCAGAATAAAATGTAGGGGGGGGGGGGGGAGCTACAGCTGTGTATCTGTAGCAAGTATTAGTAAGTTAGATATAATCTGTTGTAAGGGCTACTCCAGCATAGAATGTAGGGGGGGTGGGTGGCTACAGCTGGGTATCTGCAGCAAGTATCAGTAAGTTAGATATAATCTGTTGTAAGGGCTACTCCAGAATAAAATGTAGGGATCTATAGCAAGTATCAATAAGTTAGATATAATCTGTTGTAAGGACTACTCCAGAGTAAAATGTAGGGGGGGGGGGGGGGGGGGGCTACACCTGGGTATCTGTAGCAAGTATCAGTAAGTTAGATATAATCTGTTGTAAGGGCTACTCCAGAATAAAATGTAGAGGGGGGGGAGCTACAGCTGTGTATCTGTAGCAAGTATCAGTAAGTTAGATATAATCTGTTGTAAGGGCTACTCCAGCATAGAATGTAGGGGGGGTGGGTGGCTACAGCTGGGTATCTGTAGCAAGTATCAGTAAGTTAGATATAATCTGTTGTAAGGGCTACTCCAGAATAAAATGTAGAGGGGGGGGAGCTACAGCTGTGTATCTGTAGCAAGTATCAGTAAGTTAGATATAATCTGTTGTAAGGGCTACTCCAGCATAGAATGTAGGGGGGGTGGGTGGCTACAGCTGGGTATCTGCAGCAAGTATCAGTAAGTTAGATATAATCTGTTGTAAGGGCTACTCCAGAATAAAATGTAGGGATCTATAGCAAGTATCAGTAAGTTAGATATAATCTGTTGTAAGGGCTACTCCAGAATAAAATGTAGGGAGGGAGGCTACAGCTGGATATCTGCAGCAAGTATCAGTACGTTAGATATAATCTGTTGTAAGGGCTACTCCAGAATAAAATGTAGAGGGGGGAGGGGGGGCTACAGCTAGGTATCTGCAGCAAGTATCAGTAAGTTAGATATAATCTGTTGTAAGGGCTACTCCAGAATAAAATGTAGGGGGGCGGGCAGAGGGGGGGCTACAGCTGGATATCTGCAGCTAGTATCAGTAAGTTAGATATAATCTGTTGTAAGAGCTACTCCAGAATAAAATGGAGGGGGGGGGGAGCTACAGCTGGGTATCTGCAGCAAGTATCAGTAAGTTAGATATAATCTGTTGTAAGGGCTACTCCAGAATAAAATGTAGGGGGGGGAGCTACAGCTGTGTATCTGTAGCAAGTATCAGTAAGTTAGATATAATCTGTTGTAAGGGCTACTCCAGCATAGAATGTAGGGGGGGTGGGTGGCTACAGCTGGGTATCTGCAGCAAGTATCAGTAAGTTAGATATAATCTGTTGTAAGGGCTACTCCAGAATAAAATGTAGGGATCTATAGCAAGTATCAGTAAGTTAGATATAATCTGTTGTAAGGACTACTCCAGAGTAAAATGTAGGGGGGGGGGGGGGGCTACAGCTGGGTATCTGTAGCAAGTATCAGTAAGTTAGATATAATCTGTTGTAAGGACTACTCCAGAGTAAAATGTAGGGGGAGGGGGGGGGGGGCTACACCTGGGTATCTGTAGCAAGTATCAGTAAGTTAGATATAATCTGTTGTAAGGGCTACTCCAGAATAAAATGTAGAGGGGGGGAGCTACAGCTGTGTATCTGTAGCAAGTATCAGTAAGTTAGATATAATCTGTTGTAAGGGCTACTCCAGCATAGAATGTAGGGGGGGTGGGTGGCTACAGCTGGGTATCTGTAGCAAGTATCAGTAAGTTAGATATAATCTGTTGTAAGGGCTACTCCAGAATAAAATGTAGAGGGGGGGGGAGCTACAGCTGTGTATCTGTAGCAAGTATCAGTAAGTTAGATATAATCTGTTGTAAGGGCTACTCCAGCATAGAATGTAGGGGGGGTGGGTGGCTACAGCTGGGTATCTGCAGCAAGTATCAGTAAGTTAGATATAATCTGTTGTAAGGGCTACTCCAGAATAAAATGTAGGGATCTATAGCAAGTATCAGTAAGTTAGATATAATCTGTTGTAAGGGCTACTCCAGAATAAAATGTAGGGAGGGAGGCTACAGCTGGATATCTGCAGCAAGTATCAGTACGTTAGATATAATCTGTTGTAAGGGCTACTCCAGAATAAAATGTAGAGGGGGGAGGGGGGGCTACAGCTAGGTATCTGCAGCAAGTATCAGTAAGTTAGATATAATCTGTTGTAAGGGCTACTCCAGAATAAAATGTAGAGGGAGGGGAGGGTACAGCTGGGTATCTGTAGCAAGTATCAGTACGTTAGAAATAATCTGTTGTAAGGGCTACTCCAGAATAAGATGTAGAGGGGGGGGGGGGGCTACAGCTGGGTATCCGCAGCAAGTATCAGTACGTTAGATATAATCTGTTAATTTAAACGTATTTTATTTGTCACAACATAACAAATTGAATAGGACACAAGTACAACGTACTTAATAATCTGTTGTAAGGGCTATCCAGAATAAAAATGTAGAGGGGGGGGCTACAGCTGGGTATCTGCAGCAAGTATCAGTAAGTTAGATATAATCTGTTGTAAGGGCTACTCCAGAATAAAATGTAGGGAGGGAGGCTACAGCTGGATATCTGCTGCAAGTATCAGTACGTTAGATATAATCTGTTGTAAGGGCTACTCCAGAATAAAATGTAGAGGGGGGAGGGGGGGCTACAGCTAGGTATCTGCAGCAAGTATCAGTAAGTTAGATATAATTTGTTGTAAGGGCTACATCAGAATAAAATGTAGGGGACGGGCAGAGGGGGGGCTACAGCTGGGTATCTGCAGCTAGTATCAATAAGTTAGATATAATCTGTTGTAAGGGCTACTCCAGAATAAAATATAGGGGGGAGGGGGCTATAGCTGGGTATCTGCAGCAAGTATCAGTAAGTTAGATATAATCTGTTGTAAGAGCTACTCCAGAATAAAATGTAGGGGGGGGGGGGGGCCTACAGCCGGGTATCTGTAGCAAGTATCAGTAAGTTAGATTTAATCTGTTGTAACGCCTACTCCAGAATACAATGTATGGGGGGGGGTACAGCTGGGTATCTGTAGCAAGTATCAGTACGTTAGAAATAATCTGTTGTAAGGGCTACTCCAGAATAAGATGTAGAGGGGGGGGGGGGGGGGGGTGGGATACAGCTGGGTATCCGCAGCAAGTATCAGTACGTTAGATATAATCTGTTAATTTAAACGTATTTTATTTGTCACAACATAACAAATTGGATAGGGCACAAGTACAACGTACTTAATAATCTGTTGTAAGGGCTATCCAGAATAAAAATGTAGAGGGGGGGGGGGCTACAGCTGGGTATCTGCAGCAAGTATCAGTAAGTTAGATATAATCTGTTGTAAGGGCTACTCCAGAATAAAATGTAGGGAGGGAGGCTACAGCTGGATATCTGCAGCAAGTATCAGTACGTTAGATATAATCTGTTGTAAGGGCTACTCCAGAATAAAATGTAGAGGGGGGAGGGGGGGGCTACAGCTAGGTATCTGCAGCAAGTATCAGTAAGTTAGATATAATTTGTTGTAAGGGCTACATCAGAATAAAATGTAGGGGGCGGGCAGAGGGGGGGCTACAGCTGGGTATCTGCAGCTAGTATCAGTAAGTTAGATATAATCTGTTGTAAGAGTTACTCCAGAATAAAATGTGGGGGGGGGGGGGGGGCTACAGCCGGGTATCTGTAGCAAGTATCAGTAAGTTAGATTTAATCTGTTGTAACGCCTACTCCAGAATACAATGTATGGGGGGGGGGGGGGGGGCTACAGCTGAGTATCTGTAGCAAGTATCAGTAAGTTAGATATAATCTGTTGTAAGGGCTACTCCAGAATAAAATGTAGGGGGGGGGGGGGGAGCTACAGCTGTGTATCTGTAGCAAGTATCAGTAAGTTAGATATAATCTGTTGTAAGGGCTACTCCAGCATAGAATGTAGGGGGGTGGGTGGCTACAGCTGGGTATCTGCAGCAAGTATCAGTAAGTTAGATATAATCTGTTGTAAGGGCTACTCCAGAATAAAATGTAGGGATCTATAGCAAGTATCAGTAAGTTAGATATAATCTGTTGTAAGGGCTACTCCAGAATAAAATGTAGGGAGGGAGGCTACAGCTGCATATCTGCAGCAAGTATCAGTACGTTAGATATAATCTGTTGTAAGGGCTACTCCAGAATAAAATGTAGAGGGGGGAGGGGGGGCTACAGCTAGGTATCTGCAGCAAGTATCAGTAAGTTAGATATAATCTGTTGTAAGGGCTACTCCAGAATAAAATGTAGGGGGGGGGGGGGTAGCTACAGCTGTGTATCTGTAGCAAGTATCAGTAAGTTAGATATAATCTGTTGTAAGGGCTACTCCAGCATAGAATGTAGGGGGGGGTGGGTGGCTACAGCTGGGTATCTGCAGCAAGTATCAGTAAGTTAGATATAATCTGTTGTAAGGGCTACTCCAGAATAAAATGTAGGGATCTATAGCAAGTATCAGTAAGTTAGATATAATCTGTTGTAAGGGCTACTCCAGAATAAAATGTAGGGAGGGAGGCTACAGCTGGATATCTGCAGCAAGTATCAGTACGTTAGATATAATCTGTTGTAAGGGCTACTCCAGAATAAAATGTAGAGGGGGGAGGGGGGGCTACAGCTAGGTATCTGCAGCAAGTATCAGTAAGTTAGATATAATCTGTTGTAAGGGCTACTCCAGAATAAAATGTAGGGGGGCGGGCAGAGGGGGGGCTACAGCTGGGTATCTGCAGCTAGTATCAGTAAGTTAGATATAATCTGTTGTAAGAGCTACTCCAGAATAAAATGTAGGGGGGGGGGGGGGGCTACAGCTGGGTATCTGCAGCAAGTATCAGTAAGTTAGATATAATCTGTTGTAAGGGCTACTCCAGAATAAAATGTAGGGGGGGGGGGGGGGGGGGAGCTACAGCTGTGTATCTGTAGCAAGTATTAGTAAGTTAGATATAATCTGTTGTAAGGGCTACTCCAGCATAGAATGTAGGGGGGGTGGGTGGCTACAGCTGGGTATCTGCAGCAAGTATCAGTAAGTTAGATATAATCTGTTGTAAGGGCTACTCCAGAATAAAATGTAGGGATCTATAGCAAGTATCAGTAAGTTAGATATAATCTGTTGTAAGGACTACTCCAGAGTAAAATGTAGGGGGGGGGGGGGGGGGGGCTACAGCTGGGTATCTGTAGCAAGTATCAGTAAGTTAGATATAATCTGTTGTAAGGACTACTCCAGAGTAAAATGTAGGGGGAGGGGGGGGGGGGCTACACCTGGGTATCTGTAGCAAGTATCAGTAAGTTAGATATAATCTGTTGTAAGGGCTACTCCAGAATAAAATGTAGAGGGGGGGGAGCTACAGCTGTGTATCTGTAGCAAGTATCAGTAAGTTAGATATAATCTGTTGTAAGGGCTACTCCAGCATAGAATGTAGGGGGGGTGGGTGGCTACAGCTGGGTATCTGTAGCAAGTATCAGTAAGTTAGATATAATCTGTTGTAAGGGCTACTCCAGAATAAAATGTAGAGGGGGGGGGAGCTACAGCTGTGTATCTGTAGCAAGTATCAGTAAGTTAGATATAATCTGTTGTAAGGGCTACTCCAGAATAAAATGTAGGGAGGGAGGCTACAGCTGCATATCTGCAGCAAGTATCAGTACGTTAGATATAATCTGTTGTAAGGGCTACTCCAGAATAAAATGTAGAGGGGGGAGGGGGGGCTACAGCTAGGTATCTGCAGCAAGTATCAGTAAGTTAGATATAATCTGTTGTAAGGGCTACTCCAGAATAAAATGTAGGGGGGGGGGGGGGGGGGGTAGCTACAGCTGTGTATCTGTAGCAAGTATCAGTAAGTTAGATATAATCTGTTGTAAGGGCTACTCCAGCATAGAATGTAGGGGGGGGTGGGTGGCTACAGCTGGGTATCTGCAGCAAGTATCAGTAAGTTAGATATAATCTGTTGTAAGGGCTACTCCAGAATAAAATGTAGGGATCTATAGCAAGTATCAGTAAGTTAGATATAATCTGTTGTAAGGGCTACTCCAGAATAAAATGTAGGGAGGGAGGCTACAGCTGGATATCTGCAGCAAGTATCAGTACGTTAGATATAATCTGTTGTAAGGGCTACTCCAGAATAAAATGTAGAGGGGGGAGGGGGGGCTACAGCTAGGTATCTGCAGCAAGTATCAGTAAGTTAGATATAATCTGTTGTAAGGGCTACTCCAGAATAAAATGTAGGGGGGCGGGCAGAGGGGGGGCTACAGCTGGGTATCTGCAGCTAGTATCAGTAAGTTAGATATAATCTGTTGTAAGAGCTACTCCAGAATAAAATGTAGGGGGGGGGGGGGGGGGGCTACAGCTGGGTATCTGCAGCAAGTATCAGTAAGTTAGATATAATCTGTTGTAAGGGCTACTCCAGAATAAAATGTAGGGGGGGGGGGGAGCTACAGCTGTGTATCTGTAGCAAGTATCAGTAAGTTAGATATAATCTGTTGTAAGGGCTACTCCAGCATAGAATGTAGGGGGGGTGGGTGGCTACAGCTGGGTATCTGTAGCAAGTATCAGTAAGTTAGATATAATCTGTTGTAAGGGCTACTCCAGAATAAAATGTAGAGGGGGGGGGAGCTACAGCTGTGTATCTGTAGCAAGTATCAGTAAGTTAGATATAATCTGTTGTAAGGGCTACTCCAGCATAGAATGTAGGGGGGGTGGGTGGCTACAGCTGGGTATCTGCAGCAAGTATCAGTAAGTTAGATATAATCTGTTGTAAGGGCTACTCCAGAATAAAATGTAGGGATCTATAGCAAGTATCAGTAAGTTAGATATAATCTGTTGTAAGGGCTACTCCAGAATAAAATGTAGGGAGGGAGGCTACAGCTGGATATCTGCAGCAAGTATCAGTACGTTAGATATAATCTGTTGTAAGGGCTACTCCAGAATAAAATGTAGAGGGGGGAGGGGGGGCTACAGCTAGGTATCTGCAGCAAGTATCAGTAAGTTAGATATAATCTGTTGTAAGGGCTACTCCAGAATAAAATGTAGGGGGGCGGGCAGAGGGGGGGCTACAGCTGGATATCTGCAGCTAGTATCAGTAAGTTAGATATAATCTGTTGTAAGAGCTACTCCAGAATAAAATGTAGGGGGGGGGAGCTACAGCTGGGTATCTGCAGCAAGTATCAGTAAGTTAGATATAATCTGTTGTAAGGGCTACTCCAGAATAAAATGTAGGGGGGGGAGCTACAGCTGTGTATCTGTAGCAAGTATCAGTAAGTTAGATATAATCTGTTGTAAGGGCTACTCCAGCATAGAATGTAGGGGGGGTGGGTGGCTACAGCTGGGTATCTGCAGCAAGTATCAGTAAGTTAGATATAATCTGTTGTAAGGGCTACTCCAGAATAAAATGTAGGGATCTATAGCAAGTATCAGTAAGTTAGATATAATCTGTTGTAAGGACTACTCCAGAGTAAAATGTAGGGGGGGGGGGGCTACAGCTGGATATCTGTAGCAAGTATCAGTAAGTTAGATATAATCTGTTGTAAGGACTACTCCAGAGTAAAATGTAGGGGGAGGGGGGGGGGGGGGGGGGGCTACACCTGGGTATCTGTAGCAAGTATCAGTAAGTTAGATATAATCTGTTGTAAGGGCTACTCCAGCATAGAATGTAGGGGGGGTGGGTGGCTACAGCTGGGTATCTGTAGCAAGTATCAGTAAGTTAGATATAATCTGTTGTAAGGGCTACTCCAGAATAAAATGTAGAGGGGGGGGGAGCTACAGCTGTGTATCTGTAGCAAGTATCAGTAAGTTAGATATAATCTGTTGTAAGGGCTACTCCAGCATAGAATGTAGGGGGGGTGGGTGGCTACAGCTGGGTATCTGCAGCAAGTATCAGTAAGTTAGATATAATCTGTTGTAAGGGCTACTCCAGAATAAAATGTAGGGATCTATAGCAAGTATCAGTAAGTTAGATATAATCTGTTGTAAGGGCTACTCCAGAATAAAATGTAGGGAGGGAGGCTACAGCTGGATATCTGCAGCAAGTATCAGTACGTTAGATATAATCTGTTGTAAGGGCTACTCCAGAATAAAATGTAGAGGGGGGAGGGGGGGCTACAGCTAGGTATCTGCAGCAAGTATCAGTAAGTTAGATATAATCTGTTGTAAGGGCTACTCCAGAATAAAATGTAGGGGGGCGGGCAGAGGGGGGGCTACAGCTGGGTATCTGCAGCTAGTATCAGTAAGTTAGATATAATCTGTTGTAAGAGCTACTCCAGAATAAAATGTAGGGGGGGGGGGGACTACAGCTGGGTATCTGCAGCAAGTATCAGTAAGTTAGATATAATCTGTTGTAAGGGCTACTCCAGAATAAAATGTAGGGGGGGGGGGGGAGCTACAGCTGTGTATCTGTAGCAAGTATTAGTAAGTTAGATATAATCTGTTGTAAGGGCTACTCCAGCATAGAATGTAGGGGGGGTGGGTGGCTACAGCTGGGTATCTGCAGCAAGTATCAGTAAGTTAGATATAATCTGTTGTAAGGGCTACTCCAGAATAAAATGTAGGGATCTATAGCAAGTATCAATAAGTTAGATATAATCTGTTGTAAGGACTACTCCAGAGTAAAATGTAGGGGGGGGGGGGGGGGGGGGCTACACCTGGGTATCTGTAGCAAGTATCAGTAAGTTAGATATAATCTGTTGTAAGGGCTACTCCAGAATAAAATGTAGAGGGGGGGGAGCTACAGCTGTGTATCTGTAGCAAGTATCAGTAAGTTAGATATAATCTGTTGTAAGGGCTACTCCAGCATAGAATGTAGGGGGGGTGGGTGGCTACAGCTGGGTATCTGTAGCAAGTATCAGTAAGTTAGATATAATCTGTTGTAAGGGCTACTCCAGAATAAAATGTAGAGGGGGGGGAGCTACAGCTGTGTATCTGTAGCAAGTATCAGTAAGTTAGATATAATCTGTTGTAAGGGCTACTCCAGCATAGAATGTAGGGGGGGTGGGTGGCTACAGCTGGGTATCTGCAGCAAGTATCAGTAAGTTAGATATAATCTGTTGTAAGGGCTACTCCAGAATAAAATGTAGGGATCTATAGCAAGTATCAGTAAGTTAGATATAATCTGTTGTAAGGGCTACTCCAGAATAAAATGTAGGGAGGGAGGCTACAGCTGGATATCTGCAGCAAGTATCAGTACGTTAGATATAATCTGTTGTAAGGGCTACTCCAGAATAAAATGTAGAGGGGGGAGGGGGGGCTACAGCTAGGTATCTGCAGCAAGTATCAGTAAGTTAGATATAATCTGTTGTAAGGGCTACTCCAGAATAAAATGTAGGGGGGCGGGCAGAGGGGGGGCTACAGCTGGATATCTGCAGCTAGTATCAGTAAGTTAGATATAATCTGTTGTAAGAGCTACTCCAGAATAAAATGTAGGGGGGGGGGGGGGGGGGGGGGGGGCTACAGCTGGGTATCTGCAGCAAGTATCAGTAAGTTAGATATAATCTGTTGTAAGGGCTACTCCAGAATAAAATGTAGGGATCTATAGCAAGTATCAGTAAGTTAGATATAATCTGTTGTAAGGACTACTCCAGAGTAAAATGTAGAGGGGGGGGGGAGGGGAGCTACAGCTGGGTATCTGTAGCAAGTATCAGTAAGTTAGATATAATCTGTTGTAAGGACTACTCTAGAGTAAAATGTAGGGGGGGGGGGGGCTACAGCTGGGTATCTGTAGCAAGTATCAGTAAGTTAGATATAATCTGTTGTAAGGGCTACTCCAGAATAAAATGTAGGGGGGGGGGGGGGGGGCTACAGCTAGGCATCTGTAGCAAGTATCAGTAAGTTAGATATAATCTGTTGTAAGGGCTACTCCAGAATAAAATGTAGAGGGAGGGGAGGGTACAGCTGGGTATCTGTAGCAAGTATCAGTACGTTAGAAATAATCTGTTGTAAGGGCTACTCCAGAATAAGATGTAGAGGGGGGGGGGGGCTACAGCTGGGTATCTGTAGCAAGTATCAGTAAGTTAGATATAATCTGTTGTATGGGCTACTCCAGAATAAAATGTAGAGGGGGGGGGGGGGCTACAGCTAGGCATCTGTAGCAAGTATCAGTAAGTTAGATATAATCTGTTGTAAGGGCTACTCCAGAATAAAATGTAGAGGGAGGGGAGGGTACAGCTGGGTATCTGTAGCAAGTATCAGTACGTTAGAAATAATCTGTTGTAAGGGCTACTCCAGAATAAGATGTAGAGGGGGGGGGGGGGGGCTACAGCTGGGTATCCGCAGCAAGTATCAGTACGTTAGATATAATCTGTTAATTTAAACGTATTTTATTTGTCACAACATAACAAATTGAATAGGACACAAGTACAACGTACTTAATAATCTGTTGTAAGGGCTATCCAGAATAAAAATGTAGAGGGGGGGGCTACAGCTGGGTATCTGCAGCAAGTATCAGTAAGTTAGATATAATCTGTTGTAAGGGCTACTCCAGAATAAAATGTAGGGAGGGAGGCTACAGCTGGATATCTGCAGCAAGTATCAGTACGTTAGATATAATCTGTTGTAAGGGCTACTCCAGAATAAAATGTAGAGGGGGGAGGGGGGGCTACAGCTAGGTATCTGCAGCAAGTATCAGTAAGTTAGATATAATTTGTTGTAAGGGCTACATCAGAATAAAATGTAGGGGGCGGGCAGAGGGGGGGGCTACAGCTGGGTATCTGCAGCTAGTATCAATAAGTTAGATATAATCTGTTGTAAGGGCTACTCCAGAATAAAATATAGGGGGGAGGGGGCTATAGCTGGGTATCTGCAGCAAGTATCAGTAAGTTAGATATAATCTGTTGTAAGAGCTACTCCAGAATAAAATGTAGGGGGGGGGGGGGGGGGGGCCTACAGCCGGGTATCTGTAGCAAGTATCAGTAAGTTAGATTTAATCTGTTGTAACGCCTACTCCAGAATACAATGTATGGGGGGGGGTACAGCTGGGTATCTGTAGCAAGTATCAGTACGTTAGAAATAATCTGTTGTAAGGGCTACTCCAGAATAAGATGTAGAGGGGGGGGGGGGGGGGGGCTACAGCTAGGTATCTGCAGCAAGTATCAGTAAGTTAGATATAATCTGTTGTAAGGGCTACTCCAGAATAAAATGTAGGGGGGAGGGCAGAGGGGGGGCTACAGCTGGATATCTGCAGCTAGTATCAGTAAGTTAGATATAATCTGTTGTAAGAGCTACTCCAGAATAAAATGTAGGGGGGGGGGGGGGGGGGCTACAGCTGGGTATCTGCAGCAAGTATCAGTAAGTTAGATATAATCTGTTGTAAGGGCTACTCCAGAATAAAATGTAGGGATCTATAGCAAGTATCAGTAAGTTAGATATAATCTGTTGTAAGGACTACTCCAGAGTAAAATGTAGAGGGGGGGGGGGGAGCTACAGCTGGGTATCTGTAGCAAGTATCAGTAAGTTAGATATAATCTGT
This sequence comes from Bathymodiolus brooksi, assembly GCA_963680875.1. Lineage (NCBI taxonomy): Eukaryota > Metazoa > Mollusca > Bivalvia > Mytilida > Modiolidae > Bathymodiolus > Bathymodiolus brooksi. Next base: position 10,229,981 of record OY804590.1, read on the forward strand.
TGTAAGGACTACTCTAGAGTAAAATGTAGGGGGGGGGGGGGGGGGCTACAGCTGGGTATCTGTAGCAAGTATCAGTAAGTTAGATATAATCTGTTGTAAGGGCTACTCCAGAATAAAATGTAGGGGGGGGGGGGGCTACAGCTAGGCATCTGTAGCAAGTATCAGTAAGTTAGATATAATCTGTTGTAAGGGCTACTCCAGAATAAAATGTAGAGGGAGGGGAGGGTACAGCTGGGTATCTGTAGCAAGTATCAGTACGTTAGAAATAATCTGTTGTAAGGGCTACTCCAGAATAAGATGTAGAGGGGGGGGGGGGGGGGGGCTACAGCTGGGTATCTGTAGCAAGTATCAGTAAGTTAGATATAATCTGTTGTATGGGCTACTCCAGAATAAAATGTAGAGGGGGGGGGGGGGGGGGCTACAGCTAGGCATCTGTAGCAAGTATCAGTAAGTTAGATATAATCTGTTGTAAGGGCTACTCCAGAATAAAATGTAGAGGGAGGGGAGGGTACAGCTGGGTATCTGTAGCAAGTATCAGTACGTTAGAAATTATCAGTTGTAAGGGCTACTCCAGAATAAGATGTAGAGGGGGGGGGGGGGCTACAGCTGGGTATCCGCAGCAAGTATCAGTACGTTAGATATAATCTGTTAATTTAAACGTATTTTATTTGTCACAACATAACAAATTGAATAGGACACAAGTACAACGTACTTAATAATCTGTTGTAAGGGCTATCCAGAATAAAAATGTAGAGGGGGGGGCTACAGCTGGGTATCTGCAGCAAGTATCAGTAAGTTAGATATAATCTGTTGTAAGGGCTACTCCAGAATAAAATGTAGGGAGGGAGGCTACAGCTGGATATCTGCAGCAAGTATCAGTACGTTAGATATAATCTGTTGTAAGGGCTACTCCAGAATAAAATGTAGAGGGGGGAGGGGGGGCTACAGCTAGGTATCTGCAGCAAGTATCAGTAAGTTAGATATAATTTGTTGTAAGGGCTACATCAGAATAAAATGTAGGGGCGGGCAGAGGGGGGGCTACAGCTGGGTATCTGTAGCAAGTATCAGTAAGTTAGATATAATCTGTTGTAAGGACTACTCTAGAGTAAAATGTAGGGGGGGGGGCTACAGCTGGGTATCTGTAGCAAGTATCAGTAAGTTAGATATAATCTGTTGTAAGGGCTACTCCAGAATAAAATGTAGGGGGGGGGGGGGGCTACAGCTAGGCATCTGTAGCAAGTATCAGTAAGTTAGATATAATCTGTTGTAAGGGCTACTCCAGAATAAAATGTAGAGGGAGGGGAGGGTACAGCTGGGTATCTGTAGCAAGTATCAGTACGTTAGAAATAATCTGTTGTAAGGGCTACTCCAGAATAAGATGTAGAGGGGGGGGGGGGGGGCTACAGCTGGGTATCTGTAGCAAGTATCAGTAAGTTAGATATAATCTGTTGTATGGGCTACTCCAGAATAAAATGTAGAGGGGGGGGGGGGGGGCTACAGCTAAGCATCTGTAGCAAGTATCAGTAAGTTAGATATAATCTGTTGTAAGGGCTACTCCAGAATAAAATGTAGAGGGAGGGGAGGGTACAGCTGGGTATCTGTAGCAAGTATCAGTACGTTAGAAATAATCTGTTGTAAGGCTACTCCAGAATAAGATGTAGAGGGGGGGGGGGGCTACAGCTGGGTATCCGCAGCAAGTATCAGTACGTTAGATATAATCTGTTAATTTAAACGTATTTTATTTGTCACAACATAACAAATTGAATAGGACACAAGTACAACGTACTTAATAATCTGTTGTAAGGGCTATCCAGAATAAAAATGTAGAGGGGGGGGCTACAGCTGGGTATCTGCAGCAAGTATCAGTAAGTTAGATATAATCTGTTGTAAGGGCTACTCCAGAATAAAATGTAGGGAGGGAGGCTACAGCTGGATATCTGCAGCAAGTATCAGTACGTTAGATATAATCTGTTGTAAGGGCTACTCCAGAATAAAATGTAGAGGGGGGAGGGGGGCTACAGCTAGGTATCTGCAGCAAGTATCAGTAAGTTAGATATAATTTGTTGTAAGGGCTACATCAGAATAAAATGTAGGGGGCGGGCAGAGGGGGGGCTACAGCTGGGTATCTGCAGCTAGTATCAATAAGTTAGATATAATCTGTTGTAAGGGCTACTCCAGAATAAAATATAGGGGGGAGGGGGCTATAGCTGGGTATCTGCAGCAAGTATCAGTAAGTTAGATATAATCTGTTGTAAGAGCTACTCCAGAATAAAATGTAGGGGGGGGGGGGGGGGGGCCTACAGCCGGGTATCTGTAGCAAGTATCAGTAAGTTAGATTTAATCTGTTGTAACGCCTACTCCAGAATACAATGTATGGGGGGGGGTACAGCTGGGTATCTGTAGCAAGTATCAGTACGTTAGAAATAATCTGTTGTAAGGGCTACTCCAGAATAAGATGTAGAGGGGGGGGGGGGGGGGGGGGGGTGGGATACAGCTGGGTATCCGCAGCAAGTATCAGTACGTTAGATATAATCTGTTGTAAGAGCTACTCCAGAATAAAATGTAGGGGGGGGGGGGGAGGGGGCTATAGCTTGGTATCTGCAGCAAGTATCAGTAAGTTAGATATAATCTGTTGTAAGAGCTACTCCAGAATAAAATGTAGGGGGGGGGGGGGGGGGCCTACAGCCGGGTATCTGTAGCAAGTATCAGTAAGTTAGATTTAATCTGTTGTAACGCCTACTCCAGAATACAATGTATGGGGGGGGGTACAGCTGGGTATCTGTAGCAAGTATCAGTACGTTAGAAATAATCTGTTGTAAGGGCTACTCCAGAATAAGATGTAGAGGGGGGGGGGGGGGGGGATACAGCTGGGTATCCGCAGCAAGTATCAGTACGTTAGATATAATCTGTTAATTTAAACGTATTTTATTTGTCACAACATAACAAATTGGATAGGGCACAAGTACAACGTACTTAATAATCTGTTGTAAGGGCTATCCAGAATAAAAATGTAGAGGGGGGGGGGGGGGGCTACAGCTGGGTATCTGCAGCAAGTATCAGTAAGTTAGATATAATCTGTTGTAAGGGCTACTCCAGAATAAAATGTAGGGAGGGAGGCTACAGCTGGATATCTGCAGCAAGTATCAGTACGTTAGATATAATCTGTTGTAAGGGCTACTCCAGAATAAAATGTAGAGGGGGGAGGGGGGGGCTACAGCTAGGTATCTGCAGCAAGTATCAGTAAGTTAGATATAATTTGTTGTAAGGGCTACATCAGAATAAAATGTAGGGGGCGGGCAGAGGGGGGGCTACAGCTGGGTATCTGCAGCTAGTATCAGTAAGTTAGATATAATCTGTTGTAAGAGCTACTCCAGAATAAAATGTGGGGGGGGGGGGGGGCTACAGCCGGGTATCTGTAGCAAGTATCAGTAAGTTAGATTTAATCTGTTGTAACGCCTACTCCAGAATACAATGTATGGGGGGGGCTACAGCTGGGTATCTGTAGCAAGTATCAGTAAGTTAGATATAATCTGTTGTAAGGGCTACTCCAGAATAAAATGTACGGGGGGGGGAGCTACAGCTGTGTATCTGTAGCAAGTATCAGTAAGTTAGATATAATCTGTTGTAAGGGCTACTCCAGCATAGAATGTAGGGGGGGTGGGTGGCTACAGCTGGGTATCTGCAGCAAGTATCAGTAAGTTAGATATAATCTGTTGTAAGGGCTACTCCAGAATAAAATGTAGGGATCTATAGCAAGTATCAGTAAGTTAGATATAATCTGTTGTAAGGGCTACTCCAGAATAAAATGTAGGGAGGGAGGCTACAGCTGCATATCTGCAGCAAGTATCAGTACGTTAGATATAATCTGTTGTAAGGGCTACTCCAGAATAAAATGTAGAGGGGGGAGGGGGGGCTACAGCTAGGTATCTGCAGCAAGTATCAGTAAGTTAGATATAATCTGTTGTAAGGGCTACTCCAGAATAAAATGTAGGGGGGGGGGGGGGGGGGGGGGGGGGGGGGGTAGCTACAGCTGTGTATCTGTAGCAAGTATCAGTAAGTTAGATATAATCTGTTGTAAGGGCTACTCCAGCATAGAATGTAGGGGGGGTGGGTGGCTACAGCTGGGTATCTGCAGCAAGTATCAGTAAGTTAGATATAATCTGTTGTAAGGGCTACTCCAGAATAAAATGTAGGGATCTATAGCAAGTATCAGTAAGTTAGATATAATCTGTTGTAAGGGCTACTCCAGAATAAAATGTAGGGAGGGAGGCTACAGCTGGATATCTGCAGCAAGTATCAGTACGTTAGATATAATCTGTTGTAAGGGCTACTCCAGAATAAAATGTAGAGGGGGGAGGGGGGGCTACAGCTAGGTATCTGCAGCAAGTATCAGTAAGTTAGATATAATCTGTTGTAAGGGCTACTCCAGAATAAAATGTAGGGGGGCGGGCAGAGGGGGGGCTACAGCTGGGTATCTGCAGCTAGTATCAGTAAGTTAGATATAATCTGTTGTAAGAGCTACTCCAGAATAAAATGTAGGGGGGGGGGCTACAGCTGGGTATCTGCAGCAAGTATCAGTAAGTTAGATATAATCTGTTGTAAGGGCTACTCCAGAATAAAATGTAGGGGGGGGGGGGAGCTACAGCTGTGTATCTGTAGCAAGTATTAGTAAGTTAGATATAATCTGTTGTAAGGGCTACTCCAGCATAGAATGTAGGGGGGGTGGGTGGCTACTCCAGCATAGAATGTAGGGGGGGTGGGTGGCTACAGCTGGGTATCTGCAGCAAGTATCAGTAAGTTAGATATAATCTGTTGTAAGGGCTACTCCAGAATAAAATGTAGGGATCTATAGCAAGTATCAATAAGTTAGATATAATCTGTTGTAAGGACTACTCCAGTGTAAAATGTAGGGGGGGGGGGGGGGGGGGCTACAGCTGGGTATCTGTAGCAAGTATCAGTAAGTTAGATATAATCTGTTGTAAGGACTACTCCAGAGTAAAATGTAGGGGGAGGGGGGGGGGGGGGGGGCTACACCTGGGTATCTGTAGCAAGTATCAGTAAGTTAGATATAATCTGTTGTAAGGGCTACTCCAGAATAAAATGTAGAGGGGGGGGAGCTACAGCTGTGTATCTGTAGCAAGTATCAGTAAGTTAGATATAATCTGTTGTAAGGGCTACTCCAGCATAGAATGTAGGGGGGGTGGGTGGCTACAGCTGGGTATCTGTAGCAAGTATCAGTAAGTTAGATATAATCTGTTGTAAGGGCTACTCCAGAATAAAATGTAGAGGGGGGGGAGGTACAGCTGTGTATCTGTAGCAAGTATCAGTAAGTTAGATATAATCTGTTGTAAGGGCTACTCCAGCATAGAATGTAGGGGGGGTGGGTGGCTACAGCTGGGTATCTGCAGCAAGTATCAGTAAGTTAGATATAATCTGTTGTAAGGGCTACTCCAGCATAGAATGTAGGGGGGGGGGGGGCTACAGCTGGGTATCTGTAGCAAGTATCAGTAAGTTAGATATAATCTGTTGTATGGGCTACTCCAGAATAAAATGTAGAGGGGGGGGGGGGCTACAGCTAGGCATCTGTAGCAAGTATCAGTAAGTTAGATATAATCTGTTGTAAGGGCTACTCCAGAATAAAATGTAGAGGGAGGGGAGGGTACAGCTGGGTATCTGTAGCAAGTATCAGTAAGTTAGATATAATCTGTTGTAAGGGCTACTCCAGCATAGAATGTAGGGGGGGGGGGGGCTACAGCTGGGTATCTGTAGCAAGTATCAGTAAGTTAGATATAATCTGTTGTATGGGCTACTCCAGAATAAAATGTAGAGGGGGGGGGGGGGCTACAGCTAGGCATCTGTAGCAAGTATCAGTAAGTTAGATATAATCTGTTGTAAGGGCTACTCCAGAATAAAATGTAGAGGGAGGGGAGGGTACAGCTGGGTATCTGTAGCAAGTATCAGTACGTTAGAAATAATCTGTTGTAAGGGCTACTCCAGAATAAGATGTAGAGGGGGGGGGGGGGGCTACAGCTGGGTATCCGCAGCAAGTATCAGTACGTTAGATATAATCTGTTAATTTAAATGTATTTTATTTGTCACAACATAACAAATTGAATAGGACACAAGTACAACGTACTTAATAATCTGTTGTAAGGGCTATCCAGAATAAAAATGTAGAGGGGGGGGCTACAGCTGGGTATCTGCAGCAAGTATCAGTAAGTTAGATATAATCTGTTGTAAGGGCTACTCCAGAATAAAATGTAGGGAGGGAGGCTACAGCTGGATATCTGCAGCAAGTATCAGTACGTTAGATATAATCTGTTGTAAGGGCTACTCCAGAATAAAATGTAGAGGGGGGAGGGGGGGCTACAGCTAGGTATCTGCAGCAAGTATCAGTAAGTTAGATATAATTTGTTGTAAGGGCTACATCAGAATAAAATGTAGGGGGCGGGCAGAGGGGGGGCTACAGCTGGGTATCTGCAGCTAGTATCAATAAGTTAGATATAATCTGTTGTAAGGGCTACTCCAGAATAAAATATAGGGGGGAGGGGGCTATAGCTGGGTATCTGCAGCAAGTATCAGTAAGTTAGATATAATCTGTTGTAAGAGCTACTCCAGAATAAAATGTAGGGGGGGGGGGGGGGGGCCTACAGCCGGGTATCTGTAGCAAGTATCAGTAAGTTAGATTTAATCTGTTGTAACGCCTACTCCAGAATACAATGTATGGGGGGGGGTACAGCTGGGTATCTGTAGCAAGTATCAGTACGTTAGAAATAATCTGTTGTAAGGGCTACTCCAGAATAAGATGTAGAGGGGGGGGGGGTGGGATACAGCTGGGTATCCGCAGCAAGTATCAGTACGTTAGATATAATCTGTTAATTTAAACGTATATAATTTGTTGTAAGGGCTACATCAGAATAAAATGTAGGGGGCGGGCAGAGGGGGGGCTACAGCTGGGTATCTGCAGCTAGTATCAGTAAGTTAGATATAATCTGTTGTAAGAGCTACTCCAGAATAAAATGTGGGGGGGGGGGGGGGCTACAGCCGGGTATCTGTAGCAAGTATCAGTAAGTTAGATTTAATCTGTTGTAACGCCTACTCCAGAATACAATGTATGGGGGGGGGGGGGCTACAGCTGGGTATCTGTAGCAAGTATCAGTAAGTTAGATATAATCTGTTGTAAGGGCTACTCCAGAATACAATGTATTGGGGTGTTGGAAGGCAGAGAATTCACACTGACAGGTGTTGGATGGCAGAGATTTCACACTGACAGGTGTTGGAAGGCAGAGATTTCTCACTGACAGGCGTTGGAAGGCAGATATTTCACACTGATAGGCATTGGAAGGCAGAGATTTCACACTGACAGGTGTTGGAAGGCTGAGATTTCACACTGACAGGCATTGGAAGGCAGAGATTTCACACTGACAGGCATTGGAAGGCAGAGATTTCACACTGACAGACATTGGAAGGCAGAGATTTCACACTGACAGGCATTGGAAGGCAGAGATTTCACACTGACAGGTGTTGGAAGGCAGAGATTTCACACTGACAGGTGTTGGAAGGCAGATATTTCACACTGACAGGTGTTGGAAGGCAGAGATTTCACACTGACAGGTGTTGGAAGGCAGAGATTTCACACTGACAGGCATTGGAAGGCAGAGATTTCACACTGACAGGTGTTGGAAGGCAGAGATTTCACACTGACAGGCAGTGGAAGGCTGAGATTTCACACTGACAGATGTTGGAAGGCTTCACACTGACAGGCCCACCACCCATACTATTTTAAAAAGAAAATGAGTTGTATTATGAAGTGCCTTACAACCCCCCAGTTTTGATCAAAATTGATCATATGCTACAATATGCAATACATAATAAGTCGTCTTTCCCGAGGTGAGCCATACAAGCTCATGGAAGCCTTTAGTTTATGGGATTTAATTTGATAAAAACAATTAACTCTTTTTGAAAACCAATACTAAACTAGATGTTTCAAGGGTTCTCTGATGTTTGTTATTATTCTAAATGGAATTTGCAAGAAAAAAAAAGAAAAAGTTATTATGATCAGATATGATTGTTAAAGATGAATACCGATATAGATTAATAGCAGTTTTGAGGGTCAAGACAGACATTATCACAAGTATCTCAGCGAGCGATAATGTATGTTGTGACCTTCAAAACTGACCACGTTATTGTTATTATCTTTAACGTCATAGCATGTTTAACGTCACACTGACCGAGTCGATGCATTGATACAATCTCACTCGGTGAGATTACAGGAAAGATATCCAAATTACAGATAAATATTTGACATCGTTGATTTTATTTTGCGAGAATGGATTTCTCAGTGCAATGTAATATTGGTGTCTAAGGCTGAGATGTGAGATGCAATGAGAACTCCATTTCGTGCAAAACATATCAACAATGGTATTTTTATCGAGGATTTGTCAAAGTGACGTTGGTCATGTCATTATAACGTTAGAAACCAGCGATATTATATTAATATCACACTAGTTGTTTGATAATAGATATTATATTAATATCACACTAGTTGTTTGATAATAGATATTATATTAATATCACACTAGTTGTTTGATAATAGATATTATATTGATATCACGCTAGTTGTTTGATAATAGATATTATATTAATATCACGCTAGTTGTTTGATAATAGATATTATATTAATATCATGTTAGTTGTTTGATAATAGATATTATATTAATATCACACAAGTTGTTTGATAATAGATATTATATTAATATCACACTAGTTGTTTGATAATAAATATTATATTAATATCACACTAGTTGTTTGATAATAGATATTATATTAATATCACACTAGTTGTTTGATAATAGATATTATATTGATATCACGCTAGTTGTTTGATAATAGATATTATATTAATATCACGCTAGTTGTTTGATAATAGATATTATATTAATATCATGTTAGTTGTTTGATAATAGATATTATATTAATATCACACAAGTTGTTTGATAATAGATATTATATTAATATCACACTAGTTGTTTGATAATAGATATTATATTAATATCACACTAGTTGTTTGATAATAGATATTATATTGATATCACGCTAGTTGTTTGATAATAGATATTATATTAATATCACACTAGTTGTTTGATAATAGATATTATATTAATAACACACTAGTTGTTTGATAATAGATATTATATTGATATCACGCTAGTTGTTTGATAATAGATATTATATTAATATCACGCTAGTTGTTTGATAATAGATATTATATTAATATCATGTTAGTTGTTTGATAATAGATATTATATTAATATCACACAAGTTGTTTGATAATAGATATTATATTAATATCACACTAGTTGTTTGATAATAGATATTATATTAATATCACACTAGTTGTTTGATAATAGATATTATATTGATATCACGCTAGTTGTTTGATAATAGATATTATATTAATATCATGTTAGTTGTTTGATAATAGATATTATATTAATATCACACAAGTTGTTTGATAATAGATATTATATTAATATCACACTAGTTGTTTGATAATAAATATTATATTAATATCACACTAGTTGTTTGATAATAGATATTATATTAATATCACACTAGTTGTTTGATAATAGATATTATATTGATATCACGCTAGTTGTTTGATAATAGATATTATATTAATATCACGCTAGTTGTTTGATAATAGATATTATATTAATATCATGTTAGTTGTTTGATAATAGATATTATATTAATATCACACAAGTTGTTTGATAATAGATATTATATTAATATCACACTAGTTGTTTGATAATAGATATTATATTAATATCACACTAGTTGTTTGATAATAGATATTATATTGATATCACGCTAGTTGTTTGATAATAGATATTATATTAATATCACACTAGTTGTTTGATAATAGATATTATATTAATAACACACTAGTTGTTTGATAATAGATATTATATTGATATCACGCTAGTTGTTTGATAATAGATATTATATTAATATCACGCTAGTTGTTTGATAATAGATATTATATTAATATCATGTTAGTTGTTTGATAATAGATATTATATTAATATCACACAAGTTGTTTGATAATAGATATTATATTAATATCACACTAGTTGTTTGATAATAGATATTATATTAATATCACACTAGTTGTTTGATAATAGATATTATATTGATATCACGCTAGTTGTTTGATAATAGATATTATATTAATATCACGCTAGTTGTTTGATAATAGATATTATATTAATATCATGTTAGTTGTTTGATAATAGATATTATATTAATATCACACAAGTTGTTTGATAATAGATATTATATTAATATCACACTAGTTGTTTGATAATAGATATTATATTAATATCACGCTAGTTGTTTGATAATAGATATTATATTAATATCACGCTAGTTGTTTGATAATAGATATTTTATTAATATCACACTAGTTGTTTGATAATAGATATTATATTGATATCATGCTAGTTGTTTGATAATAGATATTATATTAATATCACGCTAGTTGTTTGATAATAGATATTATATTAATATCACGCTAGTAATTGATAATAGATATTATATTAATATCATGCTAGTTGTTTGATAATAGATATTATTACATAATGATTTTGTTTAAGCAATTTTATTGGCTATCATGCTGTCACCTGACATTCTGTAAAATTAATATTGTTTGTATTGACTCGCTTTCACTTTCACTTTCCATTGCATTATGTATGACATCATAATGAAGTGATTAATTTCATATTGACTTGGTTTCACTTTCACTTTTCATTTTAATATAATAAAACAATTAGTGAATTACAGTCTTTTGTATCGGTCTGAATACGAGTTTTTATGGACCTTAGAAATCAATATTCACCTCAGCCTAAAGGCTGAGGTGAATATTGTTTTAAGGTCCATAAAAGCTTGTATTGACCTCAACAAAAGACTATAATTGAATATTATATTAATATCACACTAGTTGTTTGATAATAGATATTATATTAATATCACACTAGTTGTTTGATAATAGATATTATATTGATATCACGCTAGTTGTTTGATAATAGATATTATATTGATATCACGCTAGTTGTTTGATAATAGCTGGGTATCTGTAGCAAGTATCAGTAAGTTAGATTTAATCTGTTGTAACGCCTACTCCAGAATACAATGTATGGGGGGGGGGGGGGGGGGGGGGGGCTACAGCTGGGTATCTGTAGCAAGTATCAGTAAGTTAGATATAATCTGTTGTAAGGGCTACTCCAGAATACAATGTATTGGGGTGTTGGAAGGCAGAGAATTCACACTAACAGGTGTTGGATGGCAGAGATTTCACACTGACAGGTGTTGGAAGGCAGAGATTTCACACTGACAGGCATTGGAAGGCAGATATTTCACACTGACAGGCATTGGAAGGCAGAGATTTCACACTGACAGGTGTTGGAAGGCTGAGATTTCACACTGACAGGCATTGGAAGGCAGAGATTTCACACTGACAGGCATTGGAAGGCAGAGATTTCACACTGACAGGCATTGGAAGGCAGAGATTTCACACTGACAGGTGTTGGAAGGCAGAGATTTCACACTGACAGGCATTGGAAGGCAGAGATTTCACACTGACAGGTGTTGGAAGGCAGAGATTTCACACTGACAGGTGTTGGAAGGCAGAGATTTCACACTGACAGGTGTTGGAAGGCAGAGATTTCACACTGACAGGTGTTGGAAGGCAGAGATTTCACACTGACAGGCATTGGAAGGCAGAGATTTCACACTGACAGGTGTTGGAAGGCAGAGATTTCACACTGACAGGCAGTGGAAGGCTGAGATTTCACACTGACAGGTGTTGGAAGGCTTCACACTGACAGGCCCACCACCCATACTATTTTAAAAAGAAAATGAGTTGTATTATGAAGTGCCTTACAACCCCCCAGTTTTGATCATATGCTACAATATGCAATACATAATAAGTCGTCTTTCCCGAGGTGAGCCATACAAGCTCATGGAAGCCTTTAGTTTATGGGATTTAATTTGATAAAAACAATTAACTCTTTTTGAAAACCAATACTAAACTAGATGTTTCAAGGGTTCTCTGATGTTTGTTATTATTCTAAATGGAATTTGCAAGAAAAAAAAACAAAAAGTTATTATGATCAGATATGATTGTTAAAGATAAATACCGATATAGATTAATAGCAGTTTTGAGGGTCAAGACAGACATTATCACAAGTATCTCAGCGAGCGATAATGTATGTTGTGACCTTCAAAACTGACCACGTTATTGTTATCATCTTTAACGTCATAGCATGTTTAACGTCACACTGACCGAGTCGATGCATTGATACAATCTCACTCGGTGAGATTACAGGAAAGATATCCAAATTACAGATAAATATTTGACATCGTTGATTTTATTTTGCGAGAATGGATTTCTCAGTGCAATGTAATATTGGTGTCTAAGGCTGAGATGTGAGATGCAATGAGAACTCCATTTCGTGCAAAACATATCAACAATGGTATTTTTATCGAGGATTTGTCAAAGTGACGTTGGTCATGTCATTATAACGTTAGAAACCAGCGATATTATATTAATATCACACTAGTTGTTTGATAATAGATATTATATTAATATCACACTAGTTGTTTGATAATAGATATTATATTAATATCACACTAGTTGTTTGATAATAGATATTATATTGATATCACGCTAGTTGTTTGATAATAGATATTATATTAATATCACGCTAGTTGTTTGATAATAGATATTATATTAATATCGCGCTAGTAATTGATAATAGATATTATATTAATATCATGCTAGTTGTTTGATAATAGATATTTTATTAATATCACACTAGTTGTTTGATAATAGATATTATATTGATATCATGCTAGTTGTTTGATAATAGATATTATATTAATATCACGCTAGTTGTTTGATAATAGATATTATATTAATATCACGCTAGTAATTGATAATAGATATTATATTAACATCACGCTAGTTGTTTGATAATAGATATTATTACATAATGATTTTATTTAAGCAATTTTATTGGCTATCATGCTGTCACCTGACATTCCGTAAAATTGATATTGTTTGTATTGACTCGCTTTCACTTTCACTTTCCATTGCATTATGTATGACATCATAATGAAGTGATTAATTTCATATTGACTTGGTTTCACTTTCACTTTTCATTTTAATATAATAAAACAATTAGTGAATTACAGTCTTTTGTATCGGTCTGAATACGAGTTTTTATGGACCTTAGAAATCAATATTCACCTCAGCCTAAAGGCTTCGGTGAATATCGTTTTAAGGTCCATAAAAGCTTGTATTGACCTCAACAAAAGACTATAATTGAATATTATATTAATATCACGCTAGTTGTTTTTTTTTAGCTCACCTGGCCATAGGCCATATGAGCTTTTGTCATGGGTAAGCGTCCGTCGTCCGTCCGTCCGTCCGTTAGCTTTTCACATTTAAATCTTCTTCTCTGAAACCGCTGAACAGAAATCAGCCACACTTGCCAGAAATGTTCACTGGATGGTCCTCTACCAGAATTTTGTTTTTGGTGCTGATCGGAAATCCAACATGGCTGCCAGGGCCCATAATGTGTTCTGATTGGTCGAAATTTTAAAAATCTTCTTGTTAGAAACCACTAAGCCAATTGAATTGTGACTTTGCAGGAATGATCATTGGGTGGTCCTGTACTAAAATGTGAATCGTTTGCCGATCGGAAATTCAAGATGGCCACCATGACTCGACTTAGTTTAACATAGGACCCTATGGGAATTTCACATTTTCATCTTTTTTTCTGAAACCACAAAACAGATTTGAATCAAACTTGGCAGAAATGTTCATTGGGTGGTCATATACAAGATTTGTGTTTTTGGTGCTGATCGGAAATCCAACATGGCTGCCAGGGCCTATAATGTGTTCTGATTGGTCGAAATTTTTAAAATCTTCTTGTTAGAAACCACTAAGCCAATTGAATTGTGACTTTGCAGGAATGATCATTGGGTGGTCCTGTACTAAACTTGTGAATCGTTTGCTGATCGGAAATTCAAGATGGCCACCATGACTCGACTTAATTTTAACATAGGACCCTATGAAAAAAAAATTTAAAAGTCTTCTCCTCTGAAACCAGTAAGTCAGTTTAAAGCAAACATGGGATGAATGGTCCTTAGGTGGTCAACTTTCAAAATTATGTCCTGTGACCCCGACCTCCATCCAAGATGGCAACCATCAGCGAACATAGTTTTAACATAGGACCCTATGGGAAATATATTTAAAAATCTTCTTCTCTGAAACCAGTAAGCAAATTTAAAGCAAACATGGCATGGATGGTCCTTAAGTGGTCAATTTTCAGTGACCCTCACCTCCATCCAAGATGGCCACCTTCAGCAGACATACTGTAGTTTTAACATAGGACCCTATGGGAAAAAATGTTTTAAAATCTTCTCCTCTGAAACTAGTAAGCCAATATAGCAAACATGTCATCGATGGTCCTTAGGTGGTCAACTTCCAAAATTGTGTTCTATGATCCCGATCTCGGTTCAAAATGGCCACCGTCAGCAGACATAGTTTTAACATAGGACCCTATGGGAAAATTGTTTAAAAGTTTTCTCTTCTGAAACCAGTCAGCCAATTTAAAGCAAACATGGCATGGATGGTCCTTGGGTAGTATACTTTCAAAATTGTGTCCGGTGACCACGACCTCCATCCAAGATGGCTGCCATGAGCAGACATAGTTTTAACATAGAACCCTATGGCAGTATGGGATTTGAATAGTAACTTAGATGTATTCAGCATGCAGACATTCTTAAGAGGACTTATTTATGTCAGGTGAGTGATACAGGCTCACCTGAGCCTCTAGTTTTTTTATTTATTTTTTCCTATAGTCAGGATTTTATAAATTCCCTTACATCACCACCTGACTAGGGTGTGACAGGGGTTTTCAAAAATAAGTTTTGTGACTACATTGGTTTTACATTTTGATAAACAAAATAAAGAAATAATAATATATAATAGTAATAAACACTTTCACGCTAGTTGTTTGATAATATACAATTATAGTCTTTTGTTGAGGTCAATACAAGTTTTTATGGACCCTAAAAACGATATTCACCGAAGCCTTTAGGCTGAGGTGAATATTGATTTATATGGTCCATAAAAACTTGTATTGACCGATACAAAAGACTGTAATTGTTTTATTACATTAAAGAGAAAAAGATTCTTTTTATAGATTTCGTTAGAAAATGAAAGTGAAACCAAGTCAATACAAGTTTTAATCAAACAATATCAAATTTTACGGAATGTCAGGTGACAGCATGATAGCCAATAAAATTGTTTAAATAAAATTATTATGTAATAATAGAAATAATTCATGCCGGCCATACTTTATTGTTATTCAAATATGGGTAGGCATTATATTCATGAGATTTAACCCCTCGCTATGGTAGGCATTATATTCAAGAATATCTAACCCCGAGCGATAGCGAGGGCTTAAATCTCATGAATATAATGCCTACCCATATTTGAATAACAATAAAGTATGGCCGGCATGAATTATTTCAATTCTAATAGGACAAATACTGTAATTTTAAAATTTGAGGCGGTCAAGGTGATGTGCTGGTAGTGGCTATTCCATCAATATCCTACGTAATTTAAAAAATGGTAAAATTGGGAATTAAGAGATTAAAAGCGAAATTGTGGTTGAAACTGTGGCTTAAAATACCGAAAAGAATTTTATTGACAAGGTTCAATATAAATTTTATTACAAATAAACAACTTTAAATGATTAACAACGAAATTACCAGTTGAACGCAGCCAGTCGGATCGGAGATAAAAATGGAGACATTCGGTATACAAACAAAGCCGTGTTTATAAGAGTTTAATTATGATAAGACTTGATTAGGATTTATTTAATTTTAACTTCATTTATTTCAACAATGTTTAGGAAAACAATAATAGAAAATCGCTAACCATGAAGAATTTTCTGAAAAAATAGGTGCTTTTTTTTTTTGGCTCAGCATGCATGTGTGGCCTATATTTGATTGTTATTCAAATATGCCTTTATTTGTATACCGAATACGGGACATCATATTAGAATCGTGTGTAAAGATCAAAGAAAAACTATACAAATCATCAATAGATACAAAATATCTACTTTTTTTTTCAGTCTTCTTCTTCATCATGATTCCATTCTGGATAATAAATGCAGTAAAAAGAGACAGTATTTTAAATAATAGAACAAGACAAGGATTTTGTTACGAACCAGTGAAATGTTGTACATGTCTTTGGCATGTGTAAATAAACAGACATTTAATGGTGAAATACATTACGGTAGTTTTGCAATATTTCCTTGAGACTAATCAAAATAAATTATTTTGAACCTCATTGTAACTCCAACATTTGTTTTCTGCAGAAATATGCTACTGATAGCTGTATATTATACAATTATTGTCTTTTGATGAGGTAAATGTGTGGATTTATTGATTTGATTTTTGGTGTTTAACGCCACTTTCAGCTATATCATGGCGACCAGTTTTAGTGGTGGAAGAAGCAGGAGTACCCAGAGAGAACCACCGACCATGGGCAAGTAACTGGTAAACTTTATCACTTGCGGTTGCGAGTCGAGTGCACCCTTTTTTGTAATTTACAAAGCGGGGTGTGAACCCACGCCATATTGGTGATAGAGGATTGATTGTTTTGAAAAAAACAATGATATTCACTGAACCGGAATTTTTTTTTTTTTTCTTCAAGTCTATTAATCCACACATTTACAGAATCAAAAGACAGCAATTGTTTTATTCTATATTTTGAATAAAAAAAACATATTCAATTCCTCCAATTTAATATTCCCTGGCAGTAAATGTCACATGTTACTTTTTTTAAGAACAGGGAATCTATCAGAAATGTTATAAATAACTAAAAAAAGTAACATGTGACATTTACTGCCAGTGAATATTAAATTCGAGGCATTGAATACGTTTTTTATTCCAAAAATGACATTTTTGTTGAAATCTATTATAATAGAATTTACTAATATAGATTTTTATTTTACTGTGTAATTGTTGGAAAACAGTGAGAGATGTATTCATGTCATATGTTTGGGACATTCCCTCAATTATCAATATAGGGTCTGTTGTAGTCATGATTGTATGGTAGTTGGAATTACAACTACCTATGCCATCAGTGCCTATCACCACTAAAGTTGTGAGTTCGAATCCCACTCATGCGGGGTGTACTTGATGCAACATGATGTGATAAAGTTTGTCAGTGACATGCAACAGCTAGGTATTCCACTTTCCTCCACCAATAAAACTGACCACGATATAACTGAAATATTGTTGAAAGTGGTGTTAACCATAACCCTAACCCACATTTTAGATACATGAATCAATACTGTAGCATTGTAAATATGTATCCATTAATTGTTTAATTGTAAGCAGCATTATCAGAACATATTTGTTTGTATGTTAATTTCTGTTAAAACATTTGAATATTTGTAAGTGGATTATTCTTATCTCAACGTGTATTTTTGTTTTGTTTTTGTTGTATAGAATAAAAAAAAGCAAGATAGAAAATTAATTTCTGATGGAATAATGAAAAATATGAAGAAGAAAAGATTATTTTGATATATTTGGTTTTTTTTAATATATTTGTTGATATTTGATGGAGAAACAAAGACAACACACAATGTATTTTGTTAAATTTTGAAATATGGGAAAGTCTTGCTTATTTTTAGCAAAGCTTTCGGGATTGTAACATTTTTTTACATTATCTCCCTTTACTAAGTTAGGCAAGGGAGGGAATAACATAATTCAGTGTAACATCATATTCTCAGGGTTCCCACATAACTCTCAACAAAAAATTCCAGGGGTTTTCCAGGATTTGTTTCAATTTTCAAGGTTGATAAATTAACACTGACATCACGGTACATGTATCTCCTCCATCCACGTTTTTGGTGATCGTTGTTATTCAAGATACCCTTGAAAAGCCCTATCTTACAAAAGTGCATATGAAACAGAACTCACTATCTGTTTCGCCCTTTCAATACTTGTTCCAAAGTCATTCGTCCCTTTATCAATCAAACGAATGATACGCTGCAGAACTCGCTGATCCAAAGTTGTAAAGGGACAAAAGAACAATGATCAAAGGGGAGTAATGCAGTGTTATCTAATGACTTCCAATAGACAAATTTCAAGGATTTCTCCCGATTTTTGTCGCTTTCTCGATTTTCAAGGGCATTTCCCGGTCGGGAGCACGTAAAATAAAATTCCCAGGTTTTTCCCATTTTCCCAGATATACATGGGAACCCTGTATTATATGGACTATAAGTCTGTGTTAACTACAGGTGTCATTAATAAGTTCACCAGATTTATAATAGTAAAAATATGTTTTGAAGTAAAAAAAATTCTTGACTTATTGTCAGAAAAATAAAATAAATACCTGGTCAATCTATAGATGAGAATAATTAATCAAACTAATTAGAGAACTTGCTACTCTTTTACTTTATGTTATTATAATTTGGAAGAAGACGTCATAAGGTTGATTATTCATGTAAATTGACTCCGATTCCTTTTGTTATACTATGTACAATGTACTATTATAATCACGATAGTTAATTTCGCTCTTTTTGTAATTTCTGTCAACATTATTTCTAGTTTTCATACATAATTTGTGATATGTATGTATTTGACATGTACATATACATGTACTTGCACAGTTTTGAGAACGGTCACCAAAGTGATATTAACTACTTCTATACCTTTTCTATCGACTGTCTTAATATCAGAAAAGAGGGGAGAAATTTAAGATCAAATTTTAATCAGATTGTTTATAGCATAATCCTGATATATAAGAGATATATGCTATAAATAGAACAATCAGATTGAAAATATATGTTGGCTATGCTTTATTATCTTTTGACCCAATAAATTTATGTAAAATATGATTTTGTAAATAATTGCCGTACGCGTTATTTCATGACTTTGCTTAAAAATATGATTTTTCAAGTAGAAACTTACTGTTACTTCATGAATTTTATTTAAAATATGATTTTGTAACTAGAAAATTATTGTTACATCAGTGCATATGTAAAAAATATTATACATGCATCATAATTTTTAGTGATTAGACAATAATATTATATCTATTCCCATTGTGTAAGCAGACGACAAATTTTGAGTGATCACATGATATTTTTATATTTATTAACCAACCAGCTGGTCTGGATGTATTACAATAAAATGTTCTATTAGTAACCTTTTGTTGCATTTTTTGGGGGGAACTTTTATGGTTATTATAAATGACATCCCATAACAAAAGGAGTGAGTGAGTGATCGTTGTTTAATACCAAGTCAGCAATTTTTCAGCTATATCATGGCAAGAACAGGTTAATTTTCAACGAGATGATGATGAAGTCCACTTTGTTCTGGACCAACACGCCAAGTTGGATTTTTATAGTGCTAGCTCACTAAAACAACAGTCCGCAGGTAGATGTGGCTCCACTCAAGACATTATTCTGATTCCGAGCCAACCAGTCTTTGCTCTCATCCTTAATGCTGCATGCTTAGTGGAGAAGCAACAAATACCAATCTTAAAGTCTTTGGTTTGACCTGACTGCATCTCAAACCCACGATCTACCGCACTCCTGAGGCGAGCATGCCAACCATTACACCGCCGATGCAGTTCATAGCAAAAAGAGAGGGTGTACTAATGGTTTAAATGGTATATTTAACACAAAAACATTTCTACCCCCAGTGGTAGTCTATATCCCAGTGGCATCTTTTTACTAACACGTTTGTGAGGTTTTTTTATGAAGAAAGCCAAAATACTGCCCATTTGTTAAACAACAATCAATATATGAAAATCTTCAATGGGCTACATTCTAGACAACAAATTACCAAAATCTTCATGGGCTACATTCTAGACAACAAATTACCAAAATCTTCATGGGCTACATTCTAGACAACAAATTACCAAAATCTTCATGGGCTACATTCTAGTCAACAAATTACCAAAATCTTCAATGGGCTACATTCTAAACAACAAATTACCAAAATCTTCATGGGCTACATTCTAGACAACAAATTACCAAAATCTTCATGGGCTACATTCTAGACAACAAATTACCAAAATCTTCATGGGCTACATTCTAGACAACAAATTACCAAAATCTTCAATGGGCTACATTCTAAACAACAAATTACCAAAATCTTCATGGGCTACATTCTAGACAACAAATTACCAAAATCTTCATGGGCTGCATTCTAGACAACAAATTACCAAAATCTTCAATGGGCTACATTCTAAACAACAAATTACCAAAATCTTCATGGGCTACATTCTAGACAACAAATTACCAAAATCTTCATGGGCTACATTCTAGACAACAAATTACCAAAATCTTCATGGGCTACATTCTAGACAACAAATTACCAACATCTTCAATGGGCTACATTCTAAACAAATTACCAAAATCTTCATGGGCTACATTCTAGACAACAAATTACCAAAATCTTCATGAGCTACATTCTAGACAACAAATTACCAAAAGCTTTTTAAACAGTAATGGTCAACAAGAAATTACCTCTCATCTCATTGCAAATTACATATCCACATCCAGGATCTCTCTGGGTCAGGTCAAACCAGACTATAAAATTGATATGTGTTGTTTCTTATCGAAGCATGCAATAAGAATTTAGTTTCCCTGGCTAAGAATCGGGAGAATATGTCAGAGTGTGGCCACATAGTTAAACAATTCAACAAAACATGTTGGTATAGTCGAGACATCATCATCTCATTGAAATGCAAGAGGGTCTCACTGAAAAATTGCTCGTTTGATGTTTAATAACTATCACTCGCACCCAGTATTATCAAATATTCAGGACACAAATTTGCATACAAGAATATAATGGTACGATTAAATAAAATGATGACATAAATTTGCGATACAAAATTATGTGGGGGGGGGGGGGGGAGTTTGTCTGCGATTTGCGGCAGGTGGGTGGTTTTCCGGTTTCCTCCACCAATAAAACTGACCGCCACGATATAAATATTGTTGAAAGTGGCATTACACACTATAACTGTAACCCCCTAAATTCGTTTTAAGTAATTAGAAGCTCACTTGGTTATTGATGTAGTTTGTTTGTTTTCAATCAAGTCTAGGTTTTGAGGTCTAATAATATCATATTCATTTTCAAAATAGGGTCCTTTCTTATACAAAGTTCTGTGTTAGGGAACGACCATTTAACTTGAAAGGGGGGGGTTATGGTTTTTTTCTAAACAAATATTCTGATTCCCAATGTTGCTGAAAAAAATATTCTGATTTTGGTGGAGGAAAAAAAAAATAATCTGATTGAGAGTTTGTCATATAACCTAATGTTGAATTCTGGAAAAATAAATCATGCATTGCGTGAAAAAAAAAAAATATTCTAACTCATGTTGTCCGAAAAAAAAATTCTGAACGAAACAAAAAACCATAACCCCCCCCTTCAAGTTAAATGGTCGGTCCCTTAGTGGCCATGATCTGGATTCCTATCAGCACATTTTGTAGAGGACTATCCAAGGAAATTCCAGCCAAGTTTGATTACAAATAATGTCTGTGGTTTCACAGAATAAATGAAATAGTTTTCTTTCGCGGTCCCATGTTCAACTTCGAGAGAAAACAATTATTTCTCTTTAAAGAGTTCTTCTTTGACCTTGCCGCGATGTTTTATAACAGCCAATTTTTTTAGCATTTTCATGCCAAGAAAAAGTTACTCATTAATGAGATGACGACGTCTCTTTTTTTTGTAAGGCTATCCCAGAGTTGGGTTTTTATAGTTCTATCTCAAAACAACAATCGACAGGTAGCTTGACATGTCACTCCACTTGGACATGTTATCTAAGACTGTTTGCACTTGCTTCTTAACATTATATTTTTCACTTTACATGTACATGAAAAGTTAATTCTTGAAATAGTTTTCTTTCAAGTTTTAATGTAGAATTAGTTGATCGTTGTTTAATGCCAAACGAGTATTTTTTCAGCTATGTAATGAACAAGTGACTTTTTAACAAGATGATGACCATGCATGTTTGTGGCCAATACAGGAAGTTGGAATATTTAATCGGGCTTTCCTCAGGAGTGAGTGAGCGACTGCTGTTTAACGCCAACTCGGCAATATCATAGACATAACAAGTTAATCTTCCACGAGATGATGATGTCCACTTTGTACTAGACCAACAAGCTTAGTTGGATTTTTATAGTGAAACAACAGTCAGTGGGTAAACATGTCGCTCCACTCCGACACATTATCCCAGATTCCAAGCCAGCCAAGTCTTTTTTCTTTCTCCTTACTGCTGCATGTTTAGCGGAGAAGCAACAAATACCAATTGTTTTAGTCTTTGGTTGACCTGAAGCCACGATCTACTGCACTCAAGGCGATCACACTAACCATTACACCACTGATGCGGTTTTAAAATCAAGAAGAACTCAGAGGGCATCCAACCAAATGCAATCAGTTTCACTTCCGATATAAACAATCACCAAAAACTCCCATGGTAAATCATATATGACATTACGAATAAAACCTGTACATACAAATTGATTCAAATGAAGGATATGTTATTGTGGAATTAGTTTCACAAAGAATGATCTCTTAGATGCAATGTGCCAAGTAGATTTGATTTCCAACCATTTTCAACAGACAACTTAACTCGTTGACACAAAGCATAGTTGGATTTATATAGTACTATCTCACTGAAACAGTCCACAGGTAGATAGACCTATCAACCACTTCGACACATAATCCAGATTCCGAGCCAACTAGTCTGTGTCTTACTCCTTCATACCACATGCTTAGAGGAGAAGCAACAAATACAAATTTTATGATCTTTGGTTCATTGTTTTGAACGGACCGGTCTCAATTCATGATCTTAACAAATTTACTGTCTTCCAAGATAGTATGGGGGGGGGGGGGGTTTGTGTGTTTAACGCCACTTTCAGCAATATTTCAATTATATCATGGCGGTCAGTTTTACTGGTGGAGGAAATCAGAGTGCACAGAGAAAACCACCGACCTGTCACAAGTCACTGACAAACTTTTATCTGGTGATAGGCACGGATTGCAAAGGTAGTTGTAAATCCAACTACCTTACGATCACAACCATGACAGCCCCAAGATACTATGGCAACACTAAATAATGACAATACAAATAAATCACTTGTTGCTTATTTAATATTTTTTAGCCACAAGTCGAATTCATGACATTTTTTGGTGGTGAACCTGGTTTGTAAAAGATATACAAAAAATTCATTCAATAAGAAAAAAAAAAGTACATGTGTATAAAAAAAAACACCAGGTCATTCAACTTGTGTGTAGTAAAATATATCATGAAAAGTCTGCTTCATGGTACATCTCACACTAAACAAAAGAGTAAGCAGTCCTCTTTCCAGATGTTTTAACAATTAGTCTACAAAGGATCTATTAAAACTTTCTAAACATGATTACGTCGTTCATGCAATTCTAAAAAATATTACTCCCCATCAAAAACTCTAGCTATGTAGTATAATTTTCACCATTAAAAAAAAGATATTAAAATTTGAACGTACTCAGATTTTCTCCAGAATTCTAATTTTTTACTTTAAACTGGGTGAAAAAAATTGTTTGCCCCATTTATTAATATTTTATTTTTACTTTATTTCAATTTGTTCGGATTTCTTTGTTCCATTTTACAAAACCAAGCCTTTCATAGCACTATAAGTATATATATAAAAAATATTTTTCAATTTTTTTATGGTTTTTTTCTAATTTTTAGTACAATAAAAAATTTGGCTGTTGTTAAAACATTTTTTTTTTTGCATAGTTGAGTGAAGTGGTGTTACAATTCAAATTTATCAACAAAATACAAGGCCATGTCCACCATTACAGAAAAATTTACAGGTTAAGCTGCTTTTGAAGAAAGCGTTCTATAAATAGGATGGTAAAAGTCTAATCATTCTTCTCAGCATTTCCAGCGTCACCACTGTCGCCTTCCTCATTTTGACTGTTTTCCTGGTTATCGCCTTCATCTCTGCGGCTGTCGTTCTATAAATAGAAATAAACAGTATTTTAATATCAGCTGATCATAAATAAACTAATTATTTTTCTATACTCGTTAAAAAATATAGTCAAACCCGTCTTAGGCGGTCACTCATGGGAATGTCAAAAGTGACCTCTCAAGAGAGGTTCAGTAAAAACGGACCAAAGTTGTCATCAAATGGATTGCCAAGCACTTTCACGTAATAAATTTTGTACATGTATTTATGGATGTAAATGAACATAAGATATGTTGAATAATGTAGTTCAGTTTATTTTTTAAATGCATATACATTAACGTTTACACATACATTTGTCTGTATGTAAATAAACAGTTCGATAGATCGTAATATTAACCCGGTGTCGAGTATAAAATACCAATGCGGATCGATAAAAATCTGAAGCGTTCCTGTGCATTTCAACGAATTTTGAATGGCCAACCTTCGCATATACGAACATATTAAATACAAGAGCTTATTAATTATTTGACATGTAGTACAATGTGTTTGGTTCCAAACATCGATCAAATGTACAAGGAAATGAAGAAAATTGTTGAACTCGGAAACGGAGACGAATTTCCGGATTGTGGCGATTTTTTTTTTTGGCATAAAAAATGTTACGGTCGGTCGGTCGACCGGAAACACACATATTTTTTTTTTGGCCTTGTAACAGTTAATCCTTATTTTTGCAAAAGCATGCAAATCGAGTTCTTATTTAACTCAACAAAGACCAGTATCATTTCTTACCCTACGTCTGAAGTTCCTCCTTCCTCTGCCTCTTCCACGACCTCTACCACCACCACGTCCCCTGTATGGACGACTACCACCATAACTGTCATTATATTCCCCTTGTGGTCCTCCACCATAGTAACCAGGAGGTCCATAGTACCTTCTGTAGAATGGTCTACGACGGTACCCATCAACTCCCATGTCGTATCTTGGTCCACCACGTCGAGGAGGGCCATATCCATAGCCTCTATTGTAGCCACCTCCCCTGTAGCCACGGTAGAATGGACGACGTCTTGCAGGACGATGTTCACCTCCTTCACCTTCCTTCTCCTCTCCCTCATCACCCTCTTCTTCTTCATCATCTCTTCTCTGAAATAAAAAGATGAAGTTCTACTTAACACTGTAAATTTCGGGGGTTATGGAGTTTAATGCCACTCTCAACAATCTTTCAGTTATATAGTGGTGGTCTGTTTTATTGGTGGAGGAAACCTCAGTACCAGGAGAAAACCACTGACATTCCTTAAGTCACTGACAAACTGTATCACACAGGGTTCATACACCTTTTTTGATAGAAAATTCCATGACTTTTCCAGGATTTTTTTTAGTTTTTCCAGGATCAACTTTAAGCAAACCGTCAACGACTACAAGTACAATCTTGAGTAATCTCACTATTTATCATGTTCTAACCTTTGTAGCTATTTATGCCAAAGTGACCTGAACTATCATCAAAATGGAATTGGCCCATTGGACAATTACAACTCTTTCAGTTTTCTATTTAAATTCAACTTGATTCTAATATAGCTTGGATGTCCAGCTGTTTTTTTAAGTTGTTGATTTAGAGATTTATCAGATAAGAGAACATATCGATTTTTTTTTTTTTTTATCTTTCTTTTGTGCCATTTTTTGCTATCATACTCCAGAGTTTTTGAAAAAAAAATTATGACTGCAGGACAATAGGTCCTACACTATATCAGTTTCTGCTGGACCTACTAGTTTTCTGCCGGACCTAAACACTTTAACAGAAATTTCTGAAAGCATGCAATTTTTATTCCATACCAATCTACATGTATTGGGCATATACATAAGTGTTATTAAGATGACCTTTTGATTTCTCATGATCGGAAATTATTACACCCAGTAATAAAAAGATGTTTGTTTTTTAGATTTCCAGTTTCCCCTCGTTTATCATACTTTGTACATATTGTACCCGTCATGGCATTTTCATCATGGTCATATTTTAACCAGGGACAACCTTCGCACCATTTTGCGTTGAAAATCCATTCAGGCCTTTTCTCCTTTTCATATTTAAATCTTTTTTCTGCATTTGTTGCAGTCACTTGTGCCGGCCTTTTTAATCCAGGACGAGCACCCTTTATAAATTTTATGGGTCACAACATTTCTTTGAAGCTGGTAAGGACATAAGATATTAAGATACAAATCGTCATCGGTACCTTCATTCCACGAAAAATACAGTTGTAGAGAAAATAAACATTTTAAATCCTTGCCGGTAAATTAAAAAAATCAAAATTCAAAACGGGTAAAAGGTTTTGATGATGGTGAAGTAAATAAACAATCGTTACAAAAATAGAATCCCTTTTTTTTGGAAATCGACTGAACAATTTCCATTGGTCGGAACTAGTTTTAAGTTCTATTATCTGGTAACTGTCGGCAATCACGAGATTGTACGCGATATTCTTTAAGGGGATTCCCCTAATCCCACCAATCAACGACAATGTTACAGAACGACTGCGGATAACTTTGTTTACCGGATTTGCTATTTATGAAACCTGGACAAATACGACCGTTATATTTAGAACCAAGGTTGCATAAGCAATCTGTTAAACAAGAAATCAATAACCACAGGACATGTCTGGCAAAGCCATTACATACAAAACAACAAATAAATGCTTGGGGGACAATAGGACCGCCAAGTATGAGGCTTCTGTCAGACCTGCCAAAAATATGTTCCTATTTGTAATCGAAACTCCTATGCTAAACGTAAATGTAAAAATCCTTTTAGTAGGAATGAGCACCTGCAAAACGTGCAACATTAAAACTGAAATATATTACTGAGCACAGAAATAAGTTGACTTCCACACTCCCCAAGTATCAGATTGTTTGTGTTTAATTAAATATGTTTTGAGATGCTTATATATTGAAGATTCATATTCTTAACTGAAATTAAAAATGTAGGTAAACCGGAAACTGACATTGATGTGTAATATTCGGAACGTGATCAGACCATTAGATACGGATTGTTGGATATGATATATCTGCCTTATATTACAGAAAAACATTTAATTGAGTTGTTTAATGATCATGACTATAGGTAATCTTGCATTCAGTTCTGTATAAAAAACAAAATTTGACAGGTCATATACAATATTATAAAAAAAAAAGGTGGGACAGACACAAAGGCCATGGGTCAGACAGAACCCCAGTTCCTGTCTGACCCAACGTCAGACAGAAAAAAAAAGTTTTTGCCAACTAACAATTTGATCGAATCAGTTGGTAATTAGCTGCTGTAAACATCAAGTTCATCAAGTTCAATAAATGATACGTTGGGTTAAATGTGCCAAGCCTGGTAATTATTATTATTCAATAAAAATTAAACACAATTTAATCTTTTATTTGGGCTAGTTAAAATCAGGAAGGGCTAGTGAATTGTGGGACCTGACTTGACCCCTGGGCTAGTTGTTGAAAAAGTTTTTGGCACAGACTGATGCAAGAGTACGTTTTCCAATATCTGGTTTCCTACTGCAACAACGTTTAATGCAGGAAACTGTAGTACATTAGGAAACCAGTCTATACATTCGTTGTATATTTTTACAAATAACTTTAAAGAAACAAACTTAAAATCCTTATTTTACATTTACCGCAACCGATGCCTTGTTTCAAATATGTCTAAAGGAAACAATTACGACAGATATCGGGAGAATCTCTTAATTATAGATGTTTGAATACATTTAATAAAGATTACAGCTCAAATAACAATTTTCCAGGACTATTCAATAAAATACAGCTTTCCATGACTTTTAAAGGCCTTTATTTTACAAAATAAAAATCCATGACTTTTCCAGGATTCCATGACCCATACGAACCCTGATCACATAATGTTGTATCGAGTACACCTCGCCATGAGCAAGATTTGAACTCACAACTTCAGTGGTGATAGGCACTGATTGCATAGGTAGTTGAAAACCCAACTATTATACGATCACGACCACTATTACATAACCCTATAAATAATATTTTAATACATTAAGTAATAAGAACAAAAAGGTGATGAAACCTCAAGTCTAACTAACCTGACGTGGTGGGTAACGACGACCCCCTCCACCGCCTCCTCCTCTGCCTCTGTAATATCTACCACGGAAACGACGACGATCAGCAGCATACTTGCTACCCTGTACTGGTTCTCCTTCTGGACCAGTCACATTACACGCCTCATTTCCCTTCTCTCCTTCAACGACATCAAACTCAACTGTCTCTCCGTCACCAACGCTTCTCAAGTACTTCTTAGGATTGTTTTTTATGATGGCCGTCTGAAATGAAATAACATCAACAGTGTAACAGTATATACATTTCTTAGAAGTTAGAACTTTTTTTGTACATTGAAGTCTCCCCAGTAGTCAGTGATTCAGCACCGACCATGGTTTATTAGATATTTGTTATTGAAATTTACAATGTAATTCTTATTGAATCTAATGTTTTCCTCCCTCAGGCATACAGATCCCTCCAAGTGTATCAACGATCATACTCTCAGGTCGGACACAGAGTTTTGTCGGACTTGAAGAGAGTGTCACTCTTAAAATCGTCCGACAAAATCCTCCCAGGTCGGAGTGAGAGTCTCCACTCTCCGATAGTTAAACTGTAAACAGGAAACGTCCCCAAATTCTGCTAACCAATAAATTCGTGCATAAAGAAACATGCGTATCTTAGTAAAGCTGAAGTAAATGAGTGATATACAGTACGGAAAGTATAGATATGTTAAAGGCTGTCACGGGCGATATATACAATAATATCCATGAATAAAATGTATTAACATGCAGTACCCATGTTTTAAATGCACTAGAAGTGAATATTAATATGTCCCTATGTACTCGCGACAATCGATGCCAAGGCCCTTTCACTTGCTGCAGACAGTTGCCGGTTTACAATATCGGGTGCATTTGCTCTTTTACGTGTTTGCCAAATGTAGGGCAAACGAACCTGGGTAAATAATTCTAATTTATACATTTATTTCTTTAAATGCAAACTTGGATTAAAATTAATTAGTAAAATTTAAGTTTTATTTTGTTTATGGCGAATGGGTCATAAATCCTGAGTTTTTTTTTTGAAAATTGGCAGTCTGCAGAGTCCTGATATAGGTGAAATAATATTTTATTAGTGTATTCTACGGTTTTTTTACAGTTTACCTGTCAAAACATCACCCATCTCAGCATGTCGTCGCTTCGTGCATTCATGATATACAAATACACCTATCACAGGTGTGAAAAAAAAACGTTGCTCAAGACTCCTTTTACTA
Source organism: Bathymodiolus brooksi (assembly GCA_963680875.1). NCBI lineage: Eukaryota > Metazoa > Mollusca > Bivalvia > Mytilida > Modiolidae > Bathymodiolus > Bathymodiolus brooksi. Next base: position 10,259,333 of record OY804590.1, read on the forward strand.
AGACTTATAACCTGTTATAAACATAGATAACTATTTTGCGTTTACGATTTTCAAGCCGTCTTCCAATTTATTTGTACTTAAAAAATAAATCTATATCTTTTTTCTTATATAGGTGTATAAATATCTTAATAAAATAATTACATTTACGGTGAGAAATTATTATACGTCATGATATCGTTATTTAGGTAAATACTTGTTAGACAGATTTTTTTTAAAACCATTTTTGTCTTTTTAATTGATAACTGACCCAAGCTAAATAAATGAAATGTGACTTAATGTGTGAATTATATAAATCCTTGCCTTCTATAAATTTTAATTTCTTATCTAATTCTGTTGTTATTTTCATTGAATGGCATCTCAAAATAGATGGCTTCACAGTAGGGGCTCTTCCTGTATATTGGTTACATCCTGTATATTACAACTGACAGCTAATGCACGACAAACAATTTTAATCAGCCATCATTATCATAAAATACATTTTTTTAATCTTTATTTTGATGATGGCACCTAATTCCCATCACCTAATCCAAATTAGTAGAGTAGAGGAGTACCGTATTTTTCGGACGATAAATCTAGATAAAAATGACGATTTTGTTTACAGTACAAAAATTGTATACCTTTATTTTGCTGTAGGTTTATTTCTGAATAAGAAGACTCGTATCATCGATGTTCTTGGTGTTATTTTTTTTTAAATAAAGCAATAAAAGTATACTAACAGGGGATGCAATTCTGGGGATAAAATATTCAACATCCGAAAAAATCAATATTCAATGATTGAAGTGTTAGCGAAAATCAGTTCAATATTGTATTTTATAATAAAATATATACTATAAAAAATGTATCTTGTTGAAAAAAATCACAGGGTGGATCGATTTACAATATAATATTATTATCACAAAATATCTAAATACAGCTATTGCTTTTCCATCAAACACGAGCATGTGCACGTGACTGTAGTAAAAAATGGCGGTTGCAATACATCTCACAGTAAACGTGTAGAACAAGCTTTTTATACTAAATATACTGGAAAATAATTTATATCGATTTCGTTACTTAATCGATATTTTATTGTAATAATTTATATGAGGCTATGGGTGTTTAAACGTCACTTTTCAACAATATTTCAGTTATATATTGACCTTTGAGCTACCTTTCCTGGCGCGAATATGGTGCAAGGTAGAAATACACTAGGGTATTTACGTACCCGGACATTCTACATACCGGAAAGAAAGTATGCTTACAAAATATGCATCGATCACAAAATGTTTGATATGTTCACCTCGAGAAATGTAAAAAAAATCTTTAAATATCCACTCTCACGTCAGACCACGACCATGATGTTGACTCCCAAATTTGTGGGACATTTCTCTGGAGTGAGTCGAACATTTTGGGAGGAATATGTCCGACCTGAGAGTATGATCGTTGATACACTTTGAGTGTACTGTAGGAGACCTTAGCCGATTTTGGTGATTCTGTTTAGACCCGTTGATACACTTGGAGTGTACTGTAGGTAACCTTAACTGATTTTGGCGATTCTGTTTAGACCCTTTGGTATACTTGACACTTGGAGTGTACTGTAGGAGACCTTAGCCGATTTTGGTGATTCTGTTTAGACCCTTTGATACACTTGGAGTGTACTGTAGGAGACCTTAGGCCAAAAAAAAAAATATGTGTTTACAGTCACCCGACCTACCCTAATTTTTGCTAGCGACCCTATGCATTTTTACACAGAATTCGGATAACCATTTTTGTTGTTTAACCAGCAGCAATGTTTTATTTATTCAACTGCTAGCTTTTTGTCGAAATTGAGAGCAAAGAAGGTAGAAAAACTGCACAATTCGTCATTTTACCGGAATTTTCGAAAATTAAATACCGGAATCGGATTCCGGAACGACTATTTCCGGTTTTGTCGATAAAAAAAAAAAAAAAAAAAAAAATTAATCCCAACCAACCGACCCTAGATTTTTTTGACATGCGACAGTAAACACACATATATTTTTTTTTGGCCTTAGCTGATTTTGGTGATTTTGTTTAGACCCTTTGAGTGTACTGTAGGAGACCTTAGCTGATTTTGGTGATTCTGTTTAGACCCTTTGATACACTTGGAGTGTACTGTAGGAGACCTTAGCTGATTTTGGTGATTCTGTTTAGACCCTTTGATACACTTTGAGTGTACTGTAGGAGACCTGAGCTGATTTTGGTGATTCTGTTTAGACCCTTTGATACACTTGGAATGTACTGTAGGAGACCTTAGCTGATTTTGGCGATTCCGTTTAGACCCTTTGATACACTTGGAATGTACTGTAGGAGACCTTAGCTGATTTTGGTGATTCTGTTTAGACCCTTTGATACACTTGGAGTGTACTGTAGGAGACCTTAGCTGATTTTGGTGATTCTGTTTAGACCCTTTGATACACTTGGAATGTACTGTAGGAGACCTTAGCTGATTTTGGTGATTCTGTTTAGACCCTTTGATACACTTGGAATGTACTGTAGGAGACCTTAGCTGATTTTGGCGATTCCGTTTAGACCCTTTGATACACTTGGAATGTACTGTAGGAGACCTTAGCTGATTTTGGCGATTCCGTTTAGACCCTTTGATACACTTGGAATGTACTGTAGGAGACCTTAGCTGATTTTGGTGATTCTGTTTAGACCCTTTGATACACTTGGAATGTACTGTAGGAGACCTTAGCTGATTTTGGCGATTCCGTTTAGACCCTTTGATACACTTGGAATGTACTGTAGGAGACCTTAGCTGATTTTGGCGATTCCGTTTAGACCCTTTGATACACTTGGAATGTACTGTAGGAGACCTTAGCTGATTTTGGTGATTCTGTTTAGACCCTTTGATACACTTGGAATGTACTGTAGGAGACCTTAGTTGATTTTGGTGATTCTGTTTAGACCCTTTGATACACTTGGAGTGTACTGTAGGAGACCGTAGCTGATTTTGGTGATTCTGTTTAGACCCTTTGATACACTTGGAGTGTACTGTAGGAGACCGTAGCTGATTTTGGTGATTCTGTTTAGACCCTTTGATACACTTGGAATGTACTGTAGGAGACCTTAGCTGATTTTGGTGATTCTGTTTAGACCCTTTGATACACTTGGAGTGTACTGTAGGAGACCTTAGCTGATTTTGGCGATTCTGTTTAGACCCTTTGATACACTCGTGTACTGTAGGAGACCTTAGCTGATTTTGGCGATTCTGTTTAGACCCTTTGATACACTTGGTGTGTACTGTAGGAGACCTTAGCTGATTTTGGTGATTCTGTTTAGACCCGTTGATACACTTGGAGTGTACTGTAGGAGACCTTAGCTGATTTTGGTGATTCTGTTTAGACCCTTTGATACACTTGGAGTGTACTGTAGGAGACCTTAGCTGATTTTGGTGATTCTGTTTAGACCCTTTGATACACTTGGAATGTACTGTAGGTGACCTTAGCTGATTTTGGTGATTCCGTTTAGACCCTTCGATACATTTGGAGTGTACTGTAGGAGACCGTAGCTGATTTTGGTGATTCTGTTTAGACCCTTTGGTATACTTGCTCCCAAAACTTTTAAAATTATTTGGTTTTCCAAACCTTTCAACTTTAACGTACCTGATGAAGATTATTCCATAAACATGTTTTGCGCATTAAATTTGATATCTACATTTTTATCTACTGAACCACAAAAATGTGTATTTATGTAACTTGGCTTCTTTTCTTTGTTGTTTTTTTTGGTAGATTGAACTTAAATTAAATTTGGCATTAGGTCCAAATTAAACAAAAATTTGTTTGCCATTCTCCGACTCAGATTTTTGTGTGTGGGTAGGTAGATAGGTATATTATTTTATTTTTCTGAACCAGACATACATTTTTTGTATGTTTAAAATATTAAGTATACAGTATGAATATACATGTACTGAGCATGCATGAAGCTAAATAGATATCTGTGCACCAGGGCTCACCAAACCAGGCGAAGTGGGAGACTTCTTCGCCTTGGTTTCAATGAAGTCACCCAATTTCTGTCAAAAAGCGAAGTTTTAGTCGCCCTGTCAGTCTTTTCAAGTCCGTATTTTTTTCACCAATAATCATACTTTTTCTTCAATATTCACATAAAAAGAGCTCCCATGTTCCTGAAATGTGACCCATACAGGGTTTGATGTTCAATATTTTATTCCAAACTCGTTAATTGCATCCTTTTAAGATCATTGTTCGTTTTTGTGAAAGGTAGGGGAACATGCGGTAGCGGGGAAAGAAACATTACAATTTGGATCAATTTTCGGAAGTCTCCCAGATTTTCCCTAACTTCGCCCTTAAGTCAAGTCGCCCTGTTTTTACTATGTGTGGTGAGCCCTGCCGTGCACGTTTCTGTTTTAGATTTAGATACATGAACCTTACACTTTTTGGGCTATATTGCACGTGTTCTGTGTGTATGTATCAGGTTTTTGACGTTCGTATTTAAAATTAACGGCATTATCGACACGAACTATGGAAAGACTACAAGAATTCCGAATATACCGGAACTTTACTAAAACATGGAACGGACCGGAATGAAAATTTCAGAAATAATAAAAAAATTATTCTAAAAACGGCAATAAAATCTTTCGAGTCGCGCGGATTTTTTTGGATATGTCGGCTGACGGCAAACAAACAATATTTTAATTTAGGCCTTACAAGTATAAAAAATATTCCAGAATAATTTTCAATTTTTCATGCAATGACCTTATACTTGTCATACTCCTTGACAGTGGCATATAAAATTTTGTACACATAAATTTGTATGTCAATGGCTTAATGAAAATTATATCAGGGCGACTTCTAAGATAAAAACTTGACTTAATATTTATATGAACATATTCTTAGTTTTTAATAGACAAACAAGTTTTTTTATCTTAATGTAGCAAAATCATAATCAAAAGTTTGCAAGAATTGAACTTCTGTGACATTTAAAGTATCTATTCCTGTGACTATTGAAGATTTTCTTTAGAACTGAACTTCTGTGACATTTAAAGTATCTATTCCTGTGACTATTGAGGATTTTCTTTAGAACTGAACTTCTGTGACATTTAAAGTATCTATTCCTGTGACTATTGAGGATTTTCTTTAGAACTGAACTTCTGTGACATTTAAAGTATCTATTCCTGTGACTATTGAGGATTTTCTTTAGCTTTGTTATGCTATAATTGCCATTTTTAACCACTAGATGCACAACTTCCAAACAATTCAACTAATGAACAATGAAATCTGAAGTTTTTTTCCCTTCAAAAATAGTTTATTGTGAGAAGATATACTTACTTGATGGACAAATACATCTTCTTTTGTATCATCTCTGGAAAATAATACATTAAATGTTAAAACCAAAATCAAATTCACATGGTAAGGAAAAATAGGAATTTTCAGTTCAATAGATTTTACTGTATAGCAATCCCTACATTATGGTATGCAAATATAATTACTCATGTTTTGAAATTGTCAAACACTTGTTTCCCTTTAGGTTGAGTTTATGGTGTTTAAAGTCATGTTTATCATGGTGGTCAGTTTTATTGATGGGAGGAAACTGGAGTACCCAGAGAAACCACAGACAAACTTTATCACATAATGTTGTATCGAGTACACCTCGCCATGAGCGGGATACAAAATTACGTTACTGGTGATAGACACTGATTGCATAGGTAGTTATAAATCCAACAACCATACGATCACCACCAAGACAGCCCCCTAAAAAGGCAAGACAAAAAACTTACCTGTTGATGAAACCATATCCGCTTCGTACATTGAACCATTTTACTGTTCCTGATACCTTGCTCGCTGAAAATAAACAACAAACTTTACTATTATTTTATTCCCTGCAACTAGTGACAAAAAATGTCAAAGTAATCAGAAGATATGAACTTATGGAATGCCAAAGAAAAGTACTGAACACACAGCCATCATGGTTTTAAGTTAAGATCAATGTATAATATGATAATTGTGAAACGTTTTATTTTTTGAATGATAACAGCAACGCATTGCATGATGGGAGCTACTTAATGCTGTATGTACTGTATAAGGAGAAACCACAAATTTGAATCTTGAAAAACTATGTGAATTACAAAAGCGTGCAGCAAGAATTATTCTTAATGCAAAATATGATATACCATCTCTTCAATTATTTAAAAAACTTGGTCTATTCAAAATAGATTAGAATATCATAAAAGTGTTTTAATGTATAAATGTATAAATAATTTTGCTCCTGATTATTTGTATAATTTATTTGATATGAATACAAATTCTAATGTTTATTCATTAAGATCATCTGCAAAGGGAAATTTGTTCGTCCCAAGACCAAATTCTAATTTTATGAAACAAACTTTTCACTACTCCGGAATTATTTTATGGAATTCTTTACCTCCTAATTTAAAATTAATTCAAGACATAGATCTATTCAAAAAGAAATATACAGATTATTTAATGCCAAAACAAAATAACGAATGATTATATTCATTATACCAAGGATTTATCCTTGATTATGCTCAGTCAGATTGTGATATTTCGTTGTGAATATGTATGTATTGTTTGAAATTGTACTTGCTCTATTTGATTATTATTGTTTTGAGGGCCACAGGGAAGATAAGCTTATTGTTGCTAACTGTGTTACCCTCTTGAAATAAAGTCATTACTTACTTACTAATGCAGCACGCCAAATTATTTGCATACGTAAACAACATACAAATCACATATAAAATGTATTCTGCAGGACAAACAGTTCCATCTACAGCTCAAATCAGAGCAGAAGGAAATAATACAAAATGTGTTGGAAAGAAAAGATTCGATGGCAGCGTTACCCACGGGCTTCGGAAAAAGCATGTGTTACGTTCCCCCTCTCAATTTGGACAAGGTACATGCAAGATCATATATGCAAATCATCTCCCATGATACATTGTGTTAATCGTAGTTTTCTCGAAGTCACGTGACAAATGGTTGAAAAATAAACTGACTTGGCGAAATGATAGGGTCTTTGTGAAAATCGTGCTGTACTCGAGTGCAACACCACTTTCTGAGGGTAAGATGGTTATGAATGAATAGAAAAATGATTGGTGAAGCGATTTATATAAGGGTTTCGGACAGAAAATAAAATCTGCTAGCCACGAAACGTGGAAATGTGCCGACCCAGAGTTGGAGCGGCAAATCCGCTGTTTTCCTTATGGAGAGTGCTCTGACGTCCAACGGCTCCAGCAAGTCGAACAAAAAGCCGTCGGACGGCAGAGGAATCTCGGACTAGGTGAGAACAAGTAAATTTTCAATGGTCCGCTTTGTACTAGACCAATACACTTATTTGGATTTTTATAGTGTTAGTCACTGAAACAACAGTCTGCGGGTAAACATGTCGCCCCACTTCGACACATTGTCCCGATTCTAAGCCATCCAGTCTTTGCTCTTTCTCCTTAATGCTGCATGCTTAGCAGAGAAGCAACAAACACCAATTTTATAGCCTTTGGTTTGACAAGATCTGGGCTCAATTCCACGATCTACTGCACTCGAGACGAGCACGATAACCATTACACCATCAAAGCGGTTTTGCTTACACGATATTTGCATACTAATACAATGTACGTATACTAAGGGAAGGATACTGCATTAGATATCGTTTGTTGCAGAATGGGCCATAGCTCTTCGAGGGGAATGTTAATAAAAAAATTATAGCAATTTCCAGGACGTGGGAACGAAATCAGGGGTTAATAAATCCCCTAGCCCGACGCCCGGGGCTAGTAATTTCCACATTTGGGCTAGCTGAAATAATCAGCTGTATGCCCGACGGGCTAGTAAAAATATATATCGGATTTTGACAAACTTGTCAATATTCGCGTATCTACTTATATTCATATATGTTATATGTTGTTTAATCAGCAGCAATGTTTTATTTATTCAACCGCTAGCTTTTTGTCGAAATTTGAGAGCAAAGAAGGTAGAAAAACTGTGTATTCTCGTCATAAAACAGCTTAAACAAATGACGGCTTACCGGAAATTTCGAAAATGAAATACTGGAATAGGATTCCGGAACCGGGAACGACTATTTCCGGTTTTGCCGATAGTCGAAAAAAAAAATTTTAATGCCAACCGATCCTAGATTTTTTGGACATGTGACCATAAACACACATTTTTTTTTTTGGCCTTACAGTGACCTGAACTGTGGAAAATAAGTGAAAATAAAACGCAATACCAGATCTGAAAAGAATGATAGTTAAAACTAAAAAGTCTTCAACACATTGAAGTTTAGAAGTATCCTGTAGATGTAGATGTACATTGTACATGTTGTACAAGGGTTCAAGTCTGATTCATGAAATCACAGTATTGACCAGGACTAGTGGTTCATAGATTCGGGCTAGTAATATTTGGGAGTATGCTAGCCCTGGGCTAGTGAGGTGGTCCAAGATTTTTTAACCCCTGGAAATACAAACGAGAGTTGCAAGCATTCTCCTATCAGGGCTTTTACAATGTAATGTGGACTTGCACTTCACATAGTTTTGACATAGATGACTAAATAGCATGCTATAAGTTAACTTTCCTCAAGCGCAAGTGTTCGAAAAAAGGGGGGATAAAACCGATCACGATTTTGTTTTATCCAATCCATTATATTTGGAGTTATACAGTGAGCGAGTTTATGTTACTACGTGATATTATAAATATATATTCTAATTTGGAAAATTTCTTTAGATCTGCAGGGAGGTGAATTCCTGTGAGCACGCGTGCACAACACCATCGGAAAACTACATCATGTAATCAGATATTATTTCATGAAAAATTATCCGCGTTACCATATTTGGAAATGTAATCATATATATTGTTTATTTAAGCACATTATTTTCAGTACATGATGGGCGTTAGGTTTCTTGTCACAGTCAACGACTGGTGACTTCAGAAATGCCGGCATAACAAGTATAAACGGAATCCAGCATGGTCACCACGCGGTTCGGTGACCTAATTTAGAGAAGAAACTTTTCTTCGGAAATAAACGTTTCAGATCGATTCGTGAGCAAAATAATACCTATGATCTTCTTATCTGGGGCGGATGTTGTCTCCGGTTCTTTTTCGGAGTCGGACATGGCCTCCTTGATGGTAAAAAGGTGTTAAAATGTCCTGTTGGCCGTTGGACTGTGTTTTCTTTTCCCTTTGTTCTCACTGGGCTAAGATGGCCACCCCCATGCTGTCTAAAAATGAACGAATTCTGCAATTTGATTGGTTAATACATTATAGCTTCGTGTTTAATTGGACAAAATATGAGTTAATACAAAATATAAAACTGTGAATGATACGAGTTCAATTTCTTGATTTTACGAAATTCTAAAATTACATATATGAAAACGAATTATTTCAGCTTTATTGACCTAAGCACAATTTTACCCCAAAGAGTTTGACTGTTTGTTTGTTTGATTGATGATGTTTAACGCCACTTTCAACAATATTTCAGCTACATCGTGATGGTCAGTTTCATTGGAGGAGGAAACTGAAGGGACCCGGAAGAAACCATGCCGATCTGTCGCAAGTCATTGACAAACTGGTACACCTCGCTTGAACGGGATTCGAAATCACAACATCATGGGGTGATAGGCACTGATTACATAGGTAGTTGTAAATCCAATTACCATACGATCACGACCACGATGAACCCCCCCCCCCCCCCCATGGGTTTGAAAGTACAGCACAACACAATGCAATGCAAATATACCGGCAATAAAGAGATTTTGTAACTACATGTAGTTGTTTCAACAAGAATATCAATAAAACTTATGATATTTCTTCTAAATTTGTCTGGTAACTCAGTAATGAAGATAATGATGTATGTAGAAAAATAGCCAGCTTTATTAATTTGAGTTTTTTGCTTACAGCAAAACCTTAAATGCAATACGTCAATTTATTTATTTATCTGTTTACACATCATTGGCACAGAGCACTATTATATATCTAGTTTGTCTCCCTTGGAACACATATAACCTCTAAAATCCAATAGATACATATTCTAATATTAATCTTATGACTATTATCTTTCATGCAATTTCTCTACTTTCTCTGTAAAATGTTCATGTATTGAACTTTTTTTTAATAAAGAATTTATCTATTTATGAACAAAAGTTTTTGCGGAGGTCTGGTCCACTTTTCTCAGTGTTGAAACTTCATATTTTATCAATAACAGTTGCTACCTGTGATCCGAGCAATAAAAAATGTTTACATTCACGCTCAGGTTAACCAGACATATGCAAAATTAAAATGTAAATCATGAATACTGGCCCATAACCACGTTCAGAGATATCACGCTGAAATTCGAGAAATATTGTAATAAAATGAAAATCAATAAAATACCACATCGCCGATACACGGAAGATAATTGGGTATTTTTTTTCTAACTTGCTTTAGTAAATTGTTAATACATGTATATTACAAAAATAGCTAATCTAATATAATAAACGGCAAGTCTGCTAGTATAGACCTGATTGATTTGCTATTTAGAAGTACAAAAGATTTTCAAGCCCCCCCCCCCCCCCAAAAAAAAGAATAAAACAAACAAAGAAAACAAAGCAAAATACAAAAAAGGTAGTGATGCTTAACGCCACTTTCAAACCATGTTTCAGTTATATCGTGGCGGTCAGTTTTATTGGTGAATGTAACTGGAATGCCCGAAGGAAAACCATCAACCTGTCGCAAGTCACTGACAAACTTCATCACATAATGTTGTTTCGAGCATACATCGTCTGAATCAGGGATTCGTACTCACAACTTCAGTGGTGACAGGCACCGATTAAACGTGTAGTTGTAAGTACAAATACTATGCGATCGTGACCGGCTCCCACCACCACACGCATGCACGCGCACGCGCACACGCACGCACACGCACACGCACACACACACACACACACACACAAGAAAAAAAAATAAGGAAAGGAGATAAAATCAAACCACCAAGCAAATAAAAATAATCCGGAATTTTGAGAAATACGATTATCCCAAGGATGAAAATTTTAAATCTAGCTCACAAAGACACATCTAAATGTTTAAACATCATTAAAATATAATATGGTATGTTAATGTGTATAGACTATTTGTCAATGAATAACAAAAAAGAAAACATTTAAAAAATGTGCATTTTTGCTGAAAATAAAAAACTCATATACAAAATGCAAAATGAATAAATCTTTCGTAAAGATATACACATATAACATAATAATAATAACTTGATTAGATTTGATTAGTTTGATTAATACACATAGTGAGACTAAGACAAAATGAAAATAAGCCAAATAAATACATGTATTCAAATTAACCATCACAATTGACTGCACAATATAAAAAAAAAAACAATAAAAAAAAAACATGTAAATTTAAATTGAAAGATCTAAAGATTTTGATTGAATCAAGAGAGAAGACAACTCCATGTTATATATATATATATCTAAACATTGTACCTGAAGATCTGCAACAGCAGTGAAAACGTTAGTACAAGAATGTTGTGAAAAATCCGTTTTGTTCTTTTTTTAATAATTTCTTTTATATATATATATAGTTTGATAATAAGATAATATAGTAACTGATAGCAATTTCATGCAAAAGCACTAGTAAATATATAAATTATCCATTCATGATTATTTTATCTCTTTCTAGAGTGGACAACAACCCGAATAGATGTATAATGATTTGCTTGCCCTCTGATAATAGAAGCCAAATTAATTTATTGCACCGTGTCCCCCGTCACATTTGGGGACATGGCTTTGTGAAGGTGGGGGACACGGATCTGAAGCGGCGGTTTCAGGTAAGCTGGTGTCTAATCATAAATTATATCATTATTACAATTATTTAAAATATATGACTTATTTAGCGGAACACCAGGTTCATTTCGGGAGATGTTGATCACTGATCCCATTTTACCCACGTTATTCGTCCGGTATATAAGTGAACAGTTCTGCAATGGTCATCGGACATAACTGTTAAAGCAGACCCCCTAAAGATGATTCAGGCCAACGTTGGTTTAAATTGGCCCAGTATTTTCAGAGAAGAAGATCTTTTTATAAAAGTTTAAGGACGACAGACGGACGACGTACTCCAAGCGAAGGCAAAAGCTCACCCGATTCTTTGGGTCAGGTGAGCTAAAAACGTATATTCTTCTGCACATCCATATGATAAATAAGGTCAAAATAAGATTAAATATAATTGTCACGTGCCCTGAATTGTGGTTTTTACTACACGAGAGCTGCCTTTCATGAAAAAGGGTAATACATGTATACATAATTATTTTTGTTTTTAAAATGTGAGCCCTATCCCCTGGCGTCACAAATATTTTACCCCCGTACGCCACAATTTAACGCGAGAGACAATTCGATCGTATGCTTCTTATATTGTGTTGATGGTTTGAAATTATGATTGCATTTAACGCGGACGACTTTTTAGATAACCTATGTCATTGAAAGTACGTGCATCGAGCCTTAAATTAGCTAAAATCTGACGGAGACTTGTGATAATTTTCAATTTTGACCACCCTCGTCATACATTGCAGAACTGTTCACCTATACCGGACGAATAACGTGGGTAAAATGGGATCAACATCTCCCGAAATGAACCTGGTGTTCCGCTAAATAAGTCATATATTTTAAATAATTGTAATAATGTTATAATTTATGATTTCACACCAGCTTACCTGAAACCGCCGCTTCAGATCCGTGTCCCCCATCTTCACAAAGCCATGCCCCCAAATGTGACGGGGGACACGATGGGTTGGCTCGGAATCAGGATAATGTGTCCGAGTGGGGCGACATATCTATTCGCGTACTTTTGTTTCAGTGAGCTAGCATTATAATAATCCAACTAACCGTGTTGGTCTAATACAAAGCGGATATCACCAACATCTTGTTGAAAATTAACTTGTTCTCGTCATGATATAGCATCTAAAATTTGCTGAGTTGGCGTCAAACAACAAATCACTCACTCCATTTCAGTTTATGATTTCGTTCATTTCGTATATTATATCTAATCAGGATATATGTTATAAAGTGAATTACGTTACGTGAACTACATAATTATGACAAATAACATTTTTTCTTTTTATCATAAAATATTCTGAAAATCTTTCCTTTAAATATCACTGCATTTCTACCGAAAATATCCATAGCAGACGAATGTTAATTGAAAATTGCATTTATTTGGATATTTAAGTGCAATATTAAGACCAGTGCGTTTTGTGTTGAAATTTTAAATACCACAATTAATGTTTTGATAATGTTGTGTGTGACGTGGGCGAATGAAAAAAAAAGAATAAATTAAACATCCCCCAAATTGTAAATAGAAAATCAAAGCACTGAGTGCACTGCCAATTTCCTCAGTTATTCACATGAATGATGAACACCCATATCGTAATTCACATCAGGCGCGTAGCTGCCTTTACGCAAAAAATCAATTGCTTGCACATCATTTCGGCAAAAAAAAATTGTTTTGCTTGCACTAACAAATATTATTACTGACATGGGAAGAATCTCACTTTTTCAGTATAATTAATAATCATTATAACGTGTTTTATATGCGATCTGGTAGAAGCGGTCAAAGATATCAAAGAGAGGGAAGTTGTTTTTAATCAGTTAACTTCGGAACGAAACTACCAAACTGTGTGGGACCCGATCGTTATTTAATATGGCCGTTTCTATTACCGATCAGTTTGAAATTCTACCGACTATTCCAAGGAGAACGGTCTATGTACTACCCGTTTTGGACTATTACATAACAGAGCTTCCTGCGAGATTACTTGAAAATGGCGGCAGATACCGGGTACAATACTTCACGGCTGGTAATCGGCACAAGCAGAACAGTTGGTTCTGCAAAGAAATTCGTGAGGATAACTTCCGGTTTTGGTGGAGGAGAGTTCACAAAGACGCTTCGCAAGGTATGTACATGTCAAAAATTGAAATTTTCCTTTTTACTGCTCGAATATTGCAAAATCAGAGAATGCTATGCTGTGGCGAATGCTTTCACGATTAGAAACATGTATAGTTTATTCTTGTATATGAAGTGTAACTCTCGTAAAATCAATCGTCCCACGAAAAACATGACGAAAATTGTGACACTCTTACATTTATAAGTTGTTCTTAACAAAGATGCAAGTTAAATTTTCAATATTTTTTCATCATGGGAGTCTAAATGTAATCGGGGATAAATTCCGATTCGTCAGAAGTAAATTGGAGTCTAGATAAATCTACAAACTGTCAATTTTCTCGTTTTCCTGCTTGAGGAGATCGGTTCTGAAAGAGCACATTGCGAATGCATGAGGAGATTTGCTAGTTTTGATACGACACATGTAATCCACTGTATAATCACAAATTGTACATGTCTGTCGGGTAATACATTCACGAACTGATGCCCTTCTTCCCGTCGAGTTTTTAAAAGTATAAAAGTAATATTTCATTGTTCATGAGCTGTCCACCTAGAAAGAAACATTTCATTTAAGGAATCAATTCATAATTGTAACTGCGGTTTCCCATGATTTAACTTGTCATTATTGATCATTTGTTGTTTGTGACAACTTCCATTGTGTATTGGATACACAAGATTAACTTACATTGGAAAAAAATGAAAATGCACTGCAAGATAATTTTATAATCAAGAATAATTAAACTTAATGTGAATCATATCTTTATAATTTCTAATACAAATGATACACTCTAAATTAAATATCATACAGTTGAGAATAATATTAATTTGTGGTTTGTTTTTCTATTATGTAGTGTGTTATGTGTACACACTTGTAAATAAACAAGATCTCTCTTAGTAGTGGTTACAAGATGTAAAGCGCTTTACCGATTTTAAGGATATGTCCACAGTTTAACTGACATCTTGTGTTTAATTTATTCATGACTACTAGCACTAAGTGAATGTTTATTTACGTTAGACATATGTATGTGCTGAAATCATGTAATATTATAACTTGTGTAGATCTGCGGTGAAGTTTCCGTCATCTTTAGTAAATAGGTTGCGCCGAATAGATGTGGAAACCCGTTTGAAAGGATATAAATATTTTGAAATTGAAAGAGATTTTTTTAATAAACTGATTAATAGGGATTTTAAATGTGGTGTACTGCTACTTGTTTTTGTTCGTTTCCTTGGCGGTGATACAGGCAATCTATATCGAAATGGTTTTTTGTAAAGAGTCAATGTCAGTCCCCTTTTTCTCTTTCCTTTGAATCCTGGCATCTCCTGAAAGTGGACAGAGAATAGTTTATTTTGATTATAGTATTTATCAGTGTTTCAGTGTCAATTTATCAATTTTGCAGAAAACAATTAACAAAACTAGCAAATCTCCTCATGCATTCGCAATGTGCTCTATCAGGACCGATCTCCTCAAGCAGGAAAACGAGAAAGTTGACAGTTTGTAGATTTATCTAGACTCCAATTTACTTCTGACGAATCGGAATTTATCCCCGATTACATTTAGACTCCCACGATGAAAAAATATTGAAAATTTAACTTGCATCTTTGTCAAGAACAACTTATAAATGTAAGAGTGTCACAATTTTCGTCATGTTTTTCGTGGGACGATTGATTTTGCGAGAGTTACACTTCATATACAAGAATAATCTATACATGTTTCTAATCGTGAAAGCATTCGCCACAGCATAGCATTCTCTGATTTTGCAATATTCGAGCAGTAAAAAAGAAAATTTCAATTTTTGACATGTACATACCTTGCGAAGCGTCTTCGTGAACTCTCCTCCACCAAAACCGGAAGTTATCCTCACGAATTTCTTTGCAGAACCAACTGTTCTGCTTGTGCCGATTACCAGTCGTGATACTTGATACCAATGAACTTGCCTAGACTAACACCAGACACCGTAGACGTTATATTTGACACATACAAAACCGATTTACGTTGCGAAATACGTAGTTATGTTTTAAAGCCGAAATCAAAAGGTTGGGCAACATTGACAACCGCTAAGCCATCGAATCTGAATGACACCCTTAACGTCACAAACGAAGAGCTCTATCCTTCGATTCAGCACCGTTTTGTTGTTACTTTACACCATGCCTGCCAGCACAGCTACGACGGAGAGACCATTCTCTGTTCTCCGTCGCCTTAAAACGTACTTGAGGACAACAATGCTGCAGGACCGCCTGACTTCTTTAGCTGTACTGCATGTGCACAGAGACATTGACATTGACATCGACAGAGTCATGCGCTCATTTACTTTAGGAAAATCTCGTCATATTGACTTTGGCTACGGACATTAAATTCAAATAACGCTATGTGTTTTTATTTTTACAGCAGGAATTCATTACTTTCATCATTTTGAATTATTTTGTATTGCCAAATTTGTATTACAAATATACAAAATAACACTTAAAACAAGTGGACAATATGGCAATCAAGACTGCGAATCAAAAGGTGCATGCAATAACGGGTTCCTATTTTTGTTTAAATATTTTTTCAGTTTTACTTTGTAACATCTCCGTTAATCAGCAAAGCTTTTTAAAAAGCAAATATTTAGTATCCATCAGAACAAACATTGATGATTCGCTAGCTTTCTAAAAATAAAATTTTAATAACCAAGGCGGACGGTATATATAAAACTGAATTTATAGGAACAAGTCGCAGGTTTCAGGAATCAAGGCATTTCTTTTTTAACAGGTGTTGTACCTCATATTTCCTTTGTTCATATATATTAACTTCCTGAAGTGTTCTGTCAACCGATGAATGTTTCCTGTATGAAACGTGATGGTAAAAAAAAGAGCGATTTAACAACAGGAATTGCCCTCTCTAATTGCTAGAAACGCTGGCCCCAGACCCCTCGTCGAAGTTCTTTGATTGCACATAGTTTTACTTCCAGCTACGCCCCTGCACATGTTGTCATATCTGGTAGCGTAATTCACCAAACACCATATATATATATGGTGCTGCAGTGTAACAATGGTGTGGGTTCAAATCCCGTCGAGGGAAGAACAAAAATTTGACAGCTCTAAAATCTAATTCTAACACTGTTTGGTTTAATTTTCAGACGTATATATATATATATATATATTATAATATTAAGTATATATGTACCATCTACACACGCTTATACACATGTCTTACACCTATCCCTAGATTTGCCTTACGAGACAAGATAACACTACGACTATTGAAGCTCCTTTTTTAGGGAGTGGATGTAGTCGAGTGGTCTAGGGCGCTGGACGTAAGGCTAAGCGAATGGTGCTGCAGTGTAACAATGGTGTGGGTTCAAACAAAAATTTGACAGCTCTAAAATCTAATTCTAACACTGTTTGGTTTAATTTTCAGACGTATATATATATATATATATATGAACTTATTTTTGTAAATTAAACTAAATGTTTAGAATATGACGGTGTATTCACTAAAAATTATAAAGTTTTGTCGAATGCCGAAGAATGTATTGTGGGGAAAAGTAATTAATCACACAAGTTTTAATTGCATGAGTTGCTATTGTAAAAAAATAAATGGGGTACATATGGCTACGATAAAATGTACCCCACTTCCACATGTAATACAGCATCAGAGGCGTAATGATTAGCGTGATCGCCTCGAGTGCGGTAGATCGTCGGTTCGAGCCCCGGTCGGGTCAAACCAAAGACTATGAAAATAGGTATTTGTTGCTTCTCCGCTAAGAACGCACTGACGCAGCATTAAGGAGAAAGAGGAAAGACTGGTTGGCCCGGAATTAGAATAATGTGTCCGAGTGGGGCGACATGTTTAACCGTGAACTGTTGTTTCAGTGAACTAGCACTATAAAAATCCAACTCAGCGTGTTGATCTAAATCACAGAGGACCTCATCATCATCATATCATTCTTTTAAGAGGAGACATAAATCTGACCTTTTTTTAACTATGTGATCTTTATAATATGTGAAATACGTTACCGTTCAACTTGAGTCTTGAGTGGACTTAATTCATTATTTCTATGTGTTTATTAAGCAACTTCTTTAAACCTTAAAACATTCCAAGTTTTATTTAGCATTGCTTTTTAATTTATTTGTTGGTTTCCTTTGAAATTATTAAAATTTACTGTACATGCAAGTGAAAATCATTTTTGTCAATCAAATTAAATTACGATTTTACACATTTAGTAACTATCTAAGGCATTTGTTTGAAGTTTCAAACCTTGAAACTACATTTTTCCTGTAATCAGATTCATGTGTTAATCTCTCATTATTGTTTCATATATACTGCGAAAAACGTAGATTTCACGTTCCTTTAATAGTAATTTTCAAAGAGCTGAAATAATTTTCTATGCATGTATGCTTAGGTATCAAAGGCGATCACTGAAAATAAAAACAATTGTGTTTTTTTTTGTACATTTTGTAGTTCAAAATTCAGTGTTATTGTCAGCAAAAAATATTATTTAGAATTCATCAGTTATGCAGATTAATACGTTTTTTTTATTAATTAAATTTACAGATCATTATTTAAAGTTTGTGTCGGAATCAGAATAAGAAAAGCTAGATCTGGAAATTTATGAAGAATTTCGATTTATGTAGTCATATGTTTCTTTGAAAATGACTTTTTCCATAAAAGATTTACTGCTCTATTTGGTAGTTCTGGAAATATAATACATAGGGTGTTGTATGTAACGTAATTCACAGGATAAAAATATGTGATTACTTTGATTGCCCCAAAAATATGTCAAACTACAATATTTGGTGCTCTTAATTTATCAATGAAACCTCGGTGTTTTGTGTAAATTGAAATATAAACTAAATAGACAAAATTTAGAAAAATTATACTTGATTTACAATCGACCAATATTTGAGTATGCATGTGAGATCTGGGACAACTGTGGTGTCTCTATTTCGTTCAAATTGGAGAGAACACAGTTGGAGACAGCTAGAATTATTACCGGACTTCCAATCTTTACCAACGCAGAATATCTATATAGAGAAACTGTCTGGGAGAGATTGGAAGAATGAAGAACTAGGAGAAAGCTCCAATTATTCTATAATATCCAAAACGGTAGCACACCCCTTTATTTACTAGATCTTATTCACTCAACAATCCAAAGTACGACTATTTATCCCCTTCGAAATGGCAACACTATTATTATTCCATTCTGTAAGTGCGTCATCAGAATCTTGCCGTCATTTGTGACATGTTACAATCTATTACTACAAACTACAGTCAACCCTGTATTAAGAGGTGACCTTTGGGGCAAAGAAAAATGACATTATAAGACAGGTGACCTCTTAAAAGAGGTTCAATTAAAAAATGGCCTAATAAGACAGGTGACATCTTTAAAGAGATCCATTTCAGATTAACTTTTCTATTACAGGAGAAGAAAAATGTGACCTTTTGATAGAGGTGACCGCATGGGCAGGGTGACTGTATGTGTTGATATTTGTTTTATCTTTATAAAAACAAATCGTTGGAGATACACTAACGTTATCATATTTAAAAAAAAATATGAAAAAATATACACCATACATCTAATTTTAAGTAGATTAACCATGATAGTCAAACCAGGATTTCAAGTTAGGGGGGGCGCACTTAAAAAAATTGCGCCGAGCGGAGGGGGGGCGCGAAAATTGTTGGGGTATTTCGTGTGAAAAATTACGATTTTACGCCAAAAAATCATATTTTTTCCAATTGCGGAGGGAGGCGCGAAAATTGTTGGGGTATTTCGTGTGAAAAATCACGATTTTACGCCAAAAAATCATATTTTTTCAAATTTTAGGGTGGGTGCGCACCGGGTGCGCGCCCCCCCCCCTGGATCCGCCCCTGCAAACCTCCACAATGGGGGCCGTCGTGGCCGTGATCGTATGGTAGTTGAATTTACAACCACCTATGCAATCAGTGCCTATCACCACTGATGTTGCGAGTTCGAACCTCGATCAGGGCGAGGTGTACAACATTATGTGATAAAGTTTGTCAGTGACTTGCGACAGGTCGGTGGTTTTCTCCGGGTTCCTCCACCAATAAAACTGACCGCCACGATATAACTGAAATATTGTTGAAAGTAGCTTTAAACACCATCAAACAAACAAACATACACACATCCACAATGTGTCTTAGTAATACTAATTTACGTGATTTCGCTTCAAATTCTACCTACCAGACTGAGAAATCTTATGTAAATTCCTGGTGAAGTGTTGAAGCTTTGAGGGTTATGTTAATTAGACTATATTGACGAATTCCTTAAGGTGTGTAAACTTATTCAACCTCACCACAAAAAATTGACACATAGGCCAGATTGCCTCCATAGAAGGCACATTTCAATTTATTAGGGTTAATGTTAAATATCTCTGAATATGCTTTAGAAGATACATATTTTATTAATATTTTTAAAATAACAAAATTAACCATTTGTTAAACCCATCAACGCCAAGACAAACTTATACATTGAACCGCATCAGTGGCTTAATGGTTAGCGTGCTCGCCTCAAGTGCGGTAGATCGTGAGTTCAAACCCCGATCCGGTCAAACCAAAGACAATAAAATTGGTATTTGTTGCTTCTCCGTTAGGCACGCAGCATTAAGGAGAAAGAGCAAAGACTGGTAGGCTCGGAATCAGAATAATGTGTCCGAGTGGAGCGACACGTCTACCCATGAACTGTTGTTTCTGCGCGATAGCACTATAAAATTCCAACTCAGCGTGTTGATCTAGAACAAAAGCGCACCTCATCATCATCTCACTGAAAATTAACTTGTTTTCGCCATGATATAGCTGAAAAAGTGTCGAATTGGCGTTAAACAACAATCATTCACTCACTCACTCGCAATCTACTTACAAGTATATCTCCGCACTTGCTCATTTTTTGTTTGTTTGGCCGCTGATCTCCGCACTTGCTCATTTTTTGTTTGTTTGGCCGCTGATCTCCGCACTTGCTCATTTTTTGCTTGTTTGGCCGCTGATCTCCGCACTTGCTCATTTTTTGTTTGTTTGGCCGCTGATCTCCGCACTTGCTTATTTTTTGTTTGTTTGGTCGCTGATCTCCGCAATTGCTTTTTTTGTTTTTTTTGTTTTTTGCTTAGCTGCTGCATGTACGTAGAGATCTAATTGTAATCATATTGTGAAGACAGAGAACTCCTGACCAATATACCTGAAACTTAAACCCAATACATCGTGATCTTTTTTATGTTCAATGATTTGAGGTAAGTAGAGGTGGTTGATCCTTCTATTGATAATATTTGTAGAATTGTCGACCATGCATCACTGTTTATACATGTACTTTCTTTTAATAATTGTGCAATTATGTATACATGTCAGGGGCGGATCCAGGATTTCAAGTTAGGGGTGGGAGGGGGGGGCGCACTTAAAAAATTGCGCCGAGCGGAGGGAGGCGCGAAAATTGTTGTGTGAAAAAGTCACGATTTTACGCCAAAAAATCATATTTTTTCCAATTTTAAGGGGGGGGGGGGGGGGGGGGGGGGAGAGGGCGCATGTGCATGTACATACAATGTAATGTTTTATTTGTTGCATACATGTCATTTTGTTCGATTTTTATATTTCTCACAAACATTATGTTATAGTTCAAGACAATAATATACATCAGTATAATTAGTGGTCGTCGTGGTCATGATCGTCAGTTGGATTTACAACTACATGTACAATGTACCCTATCACCACTAAAGTGGCAACTTCGAATCTCGCTCGTGGTGAGGTGTACTCGATACAACATGATGTGATGAAGTTTGTCGGTTACTTGCGGCAGGTCGGTAGTTTTCTCCGGGTACTCCGTTTACCTCCACCAATAAAACTTACCACCACGATATAACTTAAATATTATTGAAAGTGGCACTAAATACCATAGACCAAATTCGCAATCTTACTAGAAATCACATGTCAAGGAAAAGGCACAAATCATCGACAAAATTGCAGTAATGGTGAAAATTATTATCCATGAATTTTTTCTGCTGCCCAGAACTAATTCATCTAAAAAAAAACTCAGAGTATGTGTGTGCGCCTTTCAAAACTGCATGATATATTCATCTGTGTTTGGCTTGAAACGATATCTATATTCATGAAATGCAATTGATTGGATATGGTAAGCTTGAGTGAGTGAGTGATTGTTGCTTAACGCTAATTCAGCAATTTTTCAGCTATATCATTTCGAGAACAAGTTAATTTTCAATGAGATGATGATGAGGTCCGCTTTGTACTAGACCAACACGCTGAGTTGGATTTTATAGAGCTAGCTCACTGAAACAACAGTCCGCAGGTAATGGTCTACAAGTACAAAGCGGACCTCATCATGATCTCATCGAAATGCGTTTTATCATAGTCATGATATAGCCGAAAAAACTGCCTACTAGCCTTCAATCATTGCTCATCATTTGACAAAACTATATACTGTCGTCATCACGAACTGGTTGACCGTTACACATTATCAATTTCTAAAATAGCAATGGATTTTTCTCTTTCCCCTATCGCCGACAATTCTTTTACAAAAATACAAAAATTATGCAATTTTATTAGCTTTATTAATAAAAATGTTTGCTCTCATTGGCTGAAAAAAATGCAACTCTCTCTCATGTTGTAAATATCTGTTTTGTTATTATGTATTGTTGTAAGTAAATATGTTATCTGTATACCATTGTTTTAACAAAGGTTATCAGAAATGGTGGATACAGATCAATGTGGCTTGAAATAAAATAAAAATCAGTGAACTTTCAACTTTGAACATCCGAACATTAAGTCTAGACTTCTCCGTCTTTGCGATAGGTTTATATTACTATTGTTTACTTCCGCAATGTGAAAGCATGTTGAAAAATGAAACACGATGAAATAAATTGTTGTAAAAGCATAATACGAAGGGAATATAGCAACAAATTTGCATATAAATACAGTTTAAAGGCTATCAAATCTTTGATTTTGCAGGTAAGTTCTTTGCCTAGACTCGGCAATTAACAATTATTTATGAATTGTTGAACGATCATAATCATGATCGACTATGTCTATGGACTAAACCCGACAATAATCCCTTTGACTTTGGTGTCACTTCATGATTTTCAATATTTTACGAAGGTTTCCATTCATAGAGATCATAGCTGCGTTTTCAATTGTTAAAATCACAAGCATTTGCTCCTGCCACTAAATCTAACCAAGGAGTGGAATTTTAGATTTATGGATTTTTAGCTACTTGAAACAGCAAGAGATTGTCATATAGCATTCTGTAGATTTGAACTAGAAAATATGTCTATATATAAAGTCTAATATCAACGAGATTACAGTAGCCCTGGCAAGGCCACTAATATTTGGTCTGGGTTCATGGAAATTTTCAGACAGTAGCCCAGCTATAGCTAGCCAATGATATTTTGAATGTTTTCATGTGTACTGTCAGTGTCAATTGCTGGGCCCGGCACCAAGATTTTTTTTCTGGGCTACTAAAAAAGCAGTTATTTCAGGGAGACCAGCTGATTCCTGAACAATATACAATTTAATGTGAAGGCAGAATGAAGTGTTTTTCTGTCATCTATAAATAAACTGTATCATAAATTTTAAGGGGCCGCCGTGGCCGTGATCGTATGGTAGTTAGATTTACAACTACCTATGCAATCAGTGCCTATCACCACTGATGTTGTGAGTTCGAATCTCGATCACAGCGAGATGTACAACACTATGTGATAAAAGTTTGTCAGTGACTTGCGACAGATCTGGGTTTTGTTTGGGTCCTCCGGTTTCCTCCACCAATAAAACTGACGGCCACGATATAACTGAAATATTGTTGAAGGTGGCGTTAAACACCATGAAACAAACAAACATAAATTTTATATTTCAGGAGCATTACCAATACAAGAAAGTATGGGAAAAGGCCAGCACCAAAAATATTACAAGTGAACAGTAAGTTTTCTGGAAAAGCTGTAATATCCATTTACTTACTTTTTGGGTGATAGCAAGTACATGTAACACTATATACAAAAGAAATTTTGAAGATATATTAAACAGAACAAAAAAAATATCAGTATCACTAAGATGAATGATACATCTATCACAAGTGATTTATCATGGTATGTCTCTGACTGTACTGTACAAGTGGTTACCTACCGCATCAGTGGTGTAATGGTTTGTGTCGTCTCCCTGAGTGTGGTACATCAGTGGTGTAATGGTTTGTGTCGTCTCCCTGAGTGTGGTACATCAGTGGTGTAATGGTTTGTGTCGTCTCCCTGAGTGTGGTACATCAGTGGTGTAATGGCTTGTGTCGTCTCCCTGAGTGTGGTACATCAGTGGTGTAATGGTTTGTGTCGTCTCCCTGAGTGGTACATCAGTGGTGTAATGGTTTGTGTCGTCTCTCTGAGTGTGGTACATCAGTGGTGTAATGGTTTGTGTCGTCTCCCTGAGTGTGGTACATCAGTGGTGTAATGGTTTGTGTCGTCTCCCTGCGTGTGGTACATCAGTGGTGTAATGGTTTGTGTCGTCTCCCTGAGTGTGGTACATCAGTGGTGTAATGGCTTGTGTCGTCTCCCTGAGTGTGGTACATCAGTGGTGTAATGGTTTGTGTCGTCTCCCTGAGTGTGGTACATCAGTGGTGTAATGGTTTGTGTCGTCTCCCTGAGTGTGGTACATCAGTGGTGTAATGGCTTGTGTCGTCTTCCTGAGTGTGGTACATCAGTGGTGTAATGGCTTGTGTCATCTCCCTGAGTGTGGTACATCAGTGGTGTAATGGTTTGTGTCATCTCTCTGAGTGTGGTACATCAGTGGTGTAATGGTTTGTGTCGTCTCCCTGAGTGTGGTACATCAGTGGTGTAATGGTTTGTGTCGTCTCCCTGAGTGTGGTACATCAGTGGTGTAATGGTTTGTGTCGTCTCCCTGAGTGTGGTACATCAGTGGTGTAATGGCTTGTGTCGTCTCTCTGAGTGTGGTACATCAGTGGTGTAATGGTTTGTGTCGTCTCCCTGAGTGTGGTACATCAGTGGTGTAATGGTTTGTGTCGTCTCCCTGAGTGTGGTACATCAGTGGTGTAATGGCTTGTGTCGTCTTCCTGAGTGTGGTACATCAGTGGTGTAATGGCTTGTGTCGTCTCTCTGAGTGTGGTACATCAGTGGTGTAATGGTTTGTGTCGTCTCCCTGAGTGTGGTACATCAGTGGTGTAATGGTTTGTGTCGTCTCCCTGAGTGTGGTACATCAGTGGTGTAATGGTTTGTGTCGTCTCCCTGAGTGTGGTACATCAGTGGTGTAATGGTTTGTGTCGTCTCCCTGCGTGTGGTACATCAGTGGTGTAATGGTTTGTGTCGTCTCCCTGAGTGTGGTACATCAGTGGTGTAATGGTTTGTGTCGTCTCTCTGAGTGTGGTATATCAGTGGTGTAATGGCTTGTGTCGTCTCCCTGAATGTGGTACATCAGTGGTGTAATGGCTTGTGTCGTCTCCCTGAATGTGGTACATCAGTGGTGTAATGGTTTGTGTCGTCTCCCTGAGTGTGGTACATCAGTGGTGTAATGGCTTGTGTCGTCTCTCTGAGTGTGGTACATCAGTGGTGTAATGGTTTGTGTCGTCTCTCTGAGTGTGGTACATCAGTGGTGTAATGGTTTGTGTCGTCTCCCTGAGTGTGGTACATCAGTGGTGTAATGGCTTGTGTCGTCTCCCTGAGTGTGGTACATCAGTGGTGTAATGGTTTGTGTCGTCTCTCTGAGTGTGGTACATCAGTGGTGTAATGGTTTGTGTCGTCTCCCTGAGTGTGGTACATTGTACATCAGTGGTGTAATGGTTTGTGTCGTCTCTCTGAGTGTGGTACATCAGTGGTGTAATGGTTTGTGTCGTCTCCCTGAGTGTGGTACATCAGTGGTGTAATGGTTTGTGTTGTCTCCCTGAGTGTGGTACATCAGTGGTGTAATGGTTTGTGTCGTCTCTCTGAGTGTGGTACATCAGTGGTGTAATGGTTTGTGTCGTCTCTCTGAGTGTGGTACATCAGTGGTGTAATGGTTTGTGTCGTCTCCCTGAGTGTGGTACATCAGTGGTGTAATGGCTTGTGTCGTCTCCCTGAGTGTGGTACATCAGTGGTGTAATGGCTTGTGTCGTCTCCCTGAGTGTGGTACATCAGTGGTGTAATGGTTTGTGTCGTCTCCCTGAGTGTGGTACATCAGTGGTGTAATGGCTTGTGTCGTCTCCCTGAGTGTGGTACATCAGTGGTGTAATGGTTTGTGTCGTCTCCCTGAGTGTGGTACATCAGTGGTGTAATGGCTTGTGTCGTCTCCCTGAGTATGGTACATCAGTGGTGTAATGGTTTGTGTCGTCTCTCTGAGTGTGGTACATCAGTGGTCTAATGGTTTGTGTCGTCTCCCTGAGTGTGGTACATTGTACATCAGTGGTGTAATGGTTTGTGTCATCTCCCTGAGTGTGGTACATCAGTGGTGTAATGGTTTGTGTCGTCTCCCTGAGTGTGGTACATCAGTGGTGTAATGGTTTGTGTCGTCTCTCTGAGTGTGGTACATCAGTGGTGTAATGGTTTGTGTCGTCTCCCTGAGTGTGGTACATTGTACATCAGTGGTGTAATGGTTTGTGTCGTCTCTCTGAGTGTGGTACATCAGTGGTGTAATGGTTTGTGTCGTCTCCCTGAGTGTGGTACATCAGTGGTGTAATGGTTTGTGTCGTCTCCCTGAGTGTGGTACATCAGTGGTGTAATGGTTTGTGTCGTCTCCCTGAGTGTGGTACATCAGTGGTGTAATGGCTTGTGTCGTCTCCCTGAGTGTGGTACATCAGTGGTGTAATGGTTTGTGTCGTCTCTCTGAGTGTGGTACATCAGTGGTGTAATGGTTTGTGTCGTCTCCCTGAGTGTGGTACATTTTACATCAGTGGTGTAATGGTTTGTGTCGTCTCTCTGAGTGTGGTACATCAGTGGTGTAATGGTTTGTGTCGTCTCCCTGAGTGTGGTACATCAGTGGTGTAATGGTTTGTGTCGTCTCCCTGAGTGTGGTACATCAGTGGTGTAATGGTTTGTGTCGTCTCCCTGAGTGTGGTACATCAGTGGTGTAATGGCTTGTGTCGTCTCCCTGAGTGTGGTACATCAGTGGTGTAATGGTTTGTGTCGTCTCTCTGAGTGTGGTACATCAGTGGTGTAATGGTTTGTGTCGTCTCCCTGAGTGTGGTACATTGTACATCAGTGGTGTAATGGTTTGTGTCGTCTCTCTGAGTTTGGTACATCAGTGGTGTAATGGTTTGTGTCGTCTCCCTGAGTGTGGTACATCAGTGGTGTAATGGTTTGTGTCGTCTCCCTGAGTGTGGTACATCAGTGGTGTAATGGTTTGTGTCGTCTCTCTGAGTGTGGTACATCAGTGGTGTAATGGCTTGTGTCGTCTCCCTGAGTGTGGTACATCAGTGGTGTAATGGTTTGTGTCGTCTCCCTGAGTGTGGTACATCAGTGGTGTAATGGTTTGTGTCGTCTCCCTGAGTGTGGTACATCAGTGGTGTAATGGTTTGTGTCGTCTCCCTGAATGTGGTACATCAGTGGTGTAATGGTTTGTGTCGTCTCTCTGAGTGTGGTACATCAGTGGTGTAATGGTTTGTGTCGTCTCCCTGAGTGTGGTACATCAGTGGTGTAATGGTTTGTGTCGTCTCCCTGAGTGTGGTACATCAGTGGTGTAATGGCTTGTGTCGTCTCCCTGAGTGTGGTACATCAGTGGTGTAATGGTTTATGTCGTCTCCCTGAGTGTGGTACATCAGTGGTGTGATGGCTTATGTCGTCTCTCTGAGTGTGGTACATCAGTGGTGTAATGGTTTATGTTGTCTCCCTGAGTGTGGTACATCATGGATTTGACCCCTGATCGGGTCAAACCAAAGACTATAAAATTGGTATTTGCTGATTCTGTGATAAACATGCAACATTAAGGAGTAAAAGCAGAGACTGATTGGCTCAGAATCAGGATAATGTGTCCAAGTTGAACAACTGTTGTTTCAGTCAGTTAGCACTATGTGTTGGTCTAGTACAAAGGCATAGGACGTTGGAAATCCAGGTCCTGGCTTGGGACAGGCACAAAAATGTGGCATGGTTAAACGGTTTATTTTATGCATGTAATATGTAGGTATTTCCATATCATTGGCATTGGTTACATGTAATCAAATTAATTATTTAATGAGAATACATTGACAATTAAGGGGCCATCGTGGCTGTGATAGTATGGTAGTTGGATTTGCAACTACCTATGCAATCAGTGCCTATCGCCACTGATGTTGTGAGTTTAAATCCCGCTCGGGCAAGGTGTACTCGATACAACATTATGTGATAAAGTTTGTCAATGACTTGTGGCAGGTTGGTTGTTTTCTTCAGGTACTCAGGTTTCCTCCACCAATAAAACTGATTGCCACAATACAACTGAAATATTGTTGAAAGTGGCGTTAAACACTATAACCCCTTACCCCCCAAAGAAATGACAATCGTGTAAAAATGGACATTGTTGTGTAACATTATTTTATATTTTAGAGGAAGAATATACTTTGACAACTATACTGATGTATATGGAGGGTAAGTTGCAGTGATGCAGTCCTCACAATAAGCACCGGCCCAAGACCAGTAAAAACTTTGTTCTGACCAGTAAATTTTTCAGTTTTTATTTAGATATGTATAAATAAATTCAAGAATATGATTTGGACTGGTCACTAAATTCAAATTTTCATTTCAAGGACTGAACTGATGTATAAACAACATCAGTAGTGTAATGGTTAGGGTACTCACCTTGAATGTGGTATATTGTACTCACCTTGAATGTGGTAGATCGTAGGTTCTAGCCCCTGTCAGTTCAAAACAAAGACTATAAAATTGCTTCTACACTAAGCATGCAGCTTCAAGGAGTATGAGCAAAAACTGGTTGATGCGGAATCAGGATAGTGTGTCTGATTGGAGCGACATGTATACTAGCGCGGACTATTGTTTCAATGTGCTTGCACTGTAAAGATCAAATTGAGCATGTTGGTTGTTCTATTACAAAACGGATATCATCATCATCATTTCATTGATTGTAATTTGTTCTCGCAATGAAACAGGTAAAAATTGTTCATGTGGCATTAAACAACATTCACTCAATCACCAAGTAATGTAGATTATAGCGATCTTGCAGTAAACTGGGTTAGTAGTTGACTAAAATCTTCATTAGCTAAAAAGGGGTTGTCGTGGCCGTGATCGTATGGTAGTTGGATTTACAACTATCACGACCTGATGTTGTGAGTTCGAATCTCGATCAGGCCGAGGTGTACAACCTTATGTGATAAAGTTTGTCAGTGACTTGCGACAAGTTGGTGGTTTTCTCCAGGTCCTCCGGTTTTCTTCACCAATAAAACTGACCGCCACGATGTAACTGAAATATTGTTGAAAGTGGCGTTAAGCACCATAAAACAAACAAACAAACAAATATATAGAATTTAAGTAGCCAAAAAAGTGTAAAAAAACCCATTTAATTAATACATGGTCTACATGGTAAAAAGTTGATTCACCTAATTCCTGTTCACAATGAATCGGTTCATACGTGTTAAATAAATAAAAGGAATGTTTCACGCGAAATATATTATAAATATATTGTAATGCAACTTTGATGTGATGTCTGTCCACTTTTAATATAAAGAGGGTCTGCCGTTGGATTTACAATATTTTACAATATTGGCGATAGGAAAACTAACATAATACATACTAAGCTAAGACATAGATGTAGTGGCCTTAATGCCGATTTATATAGAGTAAATTTGAAGAATGATCCACGTTGTGTATGTGGTCATCTATTTGAGGATGCTATTCATTTTTTTCTTGAATGTCCACTTTATCAACACGATAGAACTTCTCTGTTTAACTATTTTAATAACATTGTTCCCATCTCTATAGAATATATACTCTTTGGATGTAACGTAATTAGTGAAGAATTGAATACTTTATTGTTCAAATCAGTGCAAAAATTTATTCGACAAATTTGTAGATTTAATAATTATTATCCCCAACCGTGATATTATCTCAACACAATTTATTAGTTTTATCCCCCCCCCCTTTTTTTCTGTTAAATATTAAAACAATATTTAATATGTATGCTTAGTTTGACATGATTTGGCTTAATTTACTAATTATAATTGATATAGCCTGTACATTTGCTGTCATTTGATTTGTTTTGTTTATGCTATTAATGTATTAGTATGGAGAGGGACTAGTAAGTTGTAAAAACTTGTTCCCAATCCAATTGTATATATATATTGACAATAAAATCATTATAAAGTAATTTACAACTACATGTACAACCAGTGCCTATCACCACTAAAGTTATGAGTTCGAATCCTGCTCAGGCGAGGTGTACTCGATACAACATTATGTGATAAAGTTTGTCTGTGACTTTTCTCCGGTTTCCTCCACCAATAAAGATGACCGCCACAACGTAACTGAAATATTGTTAAAAGTGGCACTAAACACCATAACCACTAACTCAGAAGGTAGAATATGTTGGTTAAAGATAATAACTCTTAGGACAATTAAAAACCATATACAATTACAGTGAAGCCTTTCTAAACAAAATCCTGTATAAACTGCACTTAAAATAAAGTCCCAAATTAGGAAATCTTTGTTAATTTAACCTGCATAAATTGAACACCTGTTTATTCAGAACACAAAAGTTGGTCTCAAGGATTTTCTGTTTAGAAAGGTGTACTGTATATTTGTTTGAATCTTGACTTCTAAGTTCTAATTTTTTTTCAACTATTTTTAATATTCTATTTTTAGATATGGAAAAAAGAATCGGCCAAAACATTTATACAAGCTGAAATCACAAAAAATAGAGAATGCTTTGACATGTAGAGCAAGAACAGTAATTATTATATAAGTCGGGGGGGGGGGGGGCGTGATTATTTTAATTGTGTTATTGATGTGTATCATTCAGTAATTTTTCAGCTGTCATGACAACCAAATTTAATAACATGAGAATGAATAAGGGAGGTAATTCCTGGATAATAATTGTTAAGTGACTGTTGAAACTCCTGGCCATGAATTGGTGTCGGGGAAACATTAACACTTGGGGTTTGAGATCAGGACAAAAACTTATGTCAGTGGTGTTACGTTTGTGTCAGAAGTCAATTACCATTTGCACACAGCCTCCTATGTTCCTAATTTACAAGGACAATAATTCTAGAAGGATAAAAATACCCAAAAAAATTCTTTAGAAAGCCATCATGATCCTTTGTACCGTCTTTTGGTGTCTATTAAACACACTGGTGCATAAAACGCACCCCCTTTCCTCCCCAAAAAATCTGGTGAAAATTCTAGTTCCTATCTATAAAGCGCAGGAAGATTCAGTAAAACATGCACGGTAGAAATCCTCATTCAAACGGCAAAATACTGCTTACCACAGATCAAGTATTTGTTAATCCATGTATTTTTAATAAACTTTAGATAGGGAAATGTTAAATTAGTTTTGTTAAAAGAGTTTAAACCAATTATTCGAGATTTTGCAAACGAAAATTAGCTGTTTTGTGAATGCAGGAAGTTTATCGCTAATGTTTAATTACCTCCTCACCAACGAAGTTGCGAAGGGATATAATAACGCTACCGTCTGTCCTTCCTTCCGTCCTTCTGTAACATCCTTGTGAGCACTCTAGGATCAACATCCTTCAATGGATTTTGACCAAACCTGGTACATATTTAGTCCTTAAGAGAATCTGTAACCCTATTGATTTTCAAGGTCATAGGTCACAGGTCAAGATCACCGGGTCAAATATTTACCTCATAACATCCTTGTGAACACTCTAGAATCAACATCCTTCAATGGATTTTGACTAAACTTGGTACATACTTAGTCCCTAGAAGAATCTGGAACCCTATTGATTTTCAAGGTCATAGGTTAAAGGTCAAGGTCACTGGGTAATTTTTTTACTGTGTTACATCCTTGTGAGCACTCTAGAATCAACATCCTTCAATGGATTTTGACCAAACTTGGTACATACTTAGTCCTTAGGAGAATCTGGAACCCTATTGATTTTCAAGGTCAAAGGTCAATGTCACTGGGTAAAATATTTACCGTGTAACATCCTTGTGAACACTCTAGAATCAACATCCTTCAATGAATTTTGACCAAACTTGGTACATACACTGTCCTTAGGAGAGTCTGGAACCCTATTGATTTTCAAGGTCAAAGGTCAAGGGGTTAAATTTTTACTGCATACCATCCTTTTGACCAATCTTGGTACATACTTAGTCCTTACGAGAATCTGGAACCCTATTGATTTTCAAGGTCAAAGGTCAATGTCACCGCATCAAATTTTTACCGCGTAACATCCTTGTGAACACTCTAGAATCAACATCCTTCAATGGATTTTGACCAAACCTGGTACATACACAGTCCTTAGGAGAGTCTGGAACCCTATTGATTTTCAAGGTCAAAGGTCAAGGGGTCAAAATTTTACCACATAACATCCTTGTGAACACTCTGGGGGGTCACTGAGCAAAGAGGTTTTTTTCTTTCTTTAAACACTAACTTTGTAAACTCTGTTGCCATCCAATCTCCTAACCTTTAATTTTTAGTTCTTTAATTAAAATTAAAACATCTTTTATGAACATCGATTGTTAAAATTGTGAATACATATTAATTATGATGAGACAGATATATATAGTTAGGCCAATTTGACGGCTCTAATAATGAAAACTTATAATTTCAAGGATGGTGTATACTTTTTTATCATCTAATACATAATTACAATTATAATTGTTCCTGTTATTTCAACATTATATTTATTCTAATGTTTTTAAAATATTTTATCTTTAATAAATAATAAACGATCTACCAACTTGTCTTGGAAAGCAAATAGTGTGTATTCAAATTCCCATTTTATTAATCCGATCAATACACAAGTTACGCATTGTCTAAATTATCCATTATATTTTTCAGCACATTAGCAGTAAAACAAAATGAACATAATTGTAAAAGGGATCCTACATATAGTGAATATAGGTGACTGACGTTGTAAAACACTCTTTCAGTTGTAAATATAAAGGAAATGAAACATTTTGTTCATTTAAAATAGTTGTTTGTCAAAAAGGTACATATCTGTTCACTTCAGTATTTAATTTTCCAACGGTTATTAGATTTAAATTACAGTCCTCTGAGTGCTGTAAATGAAGCGAATTTAACATCAGTGATCCAGACTTTAAATTTCAATCCCACAATGCATTATCAGGCTAAAACGTCACAGCCTGATGGAAAAATTAGAAATTAAAATTACAAATTTGCGATTTGCTTCGTTATTTGTGGAAATATGTCGATAAAACTTTGTGAATATGTATTTTATTTCACCAGGAACATATTTAGCTAACATGTAAAAAAATCACGAAATTTCCCTTTAAGCGCTGTTAAAGTCAAGAAATCAAAATAATTTTGAAAAATAAAATGGTTTTACCTACCTGTACATACCCTATTTTTTCTATGTGCCCTTTTTGGTAAATTCTATGCGCAAAGTGCCCTTAAAAAAAATATACCATGCCCCTTTTCAGTCCTAGATAAAACACTGCATATGCAGAGGCTCATGGCAATCGTGCAGCTGGTAGAGAATTTATCATGAATGAGACCAATGTCCGTTAGTGGAGACGAGTAAAAAATCGACTCCAAAAGATTCCAAGATAAAAAATGGCAGATATTATTTTGATTTAATTTGTTTATATAATCATTTAATGATATACAAGTATTCTTTTTCATCAATATTGACAGGTGTCCCAGTATGTTCTATTATCTTTTCACACCTTGTTATACAGTATACGGTCCTTGACCTTGTCAACTGCTATAAAAATCGATAAATCAAACAAAGGTTCAATACCCAAACACATGTAATTTCACCGCAGGAAAAAAAAGATTGCATAAAGGTAAAATATCACTCTAATTGGCAGACGAAATAGAAACCCATTCTACACGAAAAACTTGTTTATTTTTCCTAATATAAAGGTGTCACATGACCAATACATCATCTGTACAAATAATATGGCGGCTTCAAACGGAACTGTCGGTCAAACAGGTCATGATTTCATAATTTCAAAGCAGCACTTGATAATGCATTGTAAATTTACAAATACATTGTACCAAACACGTCTGATAGCAAACATTTGACAGTTATTCCTGCATTCGTATGGACAATTAGTTCTGAACAACAACACCGATGCACAACAAGTATGATTATTGACAAACATCGAGAATAAACACATATTTACAAACCTTTCAAAAAGGCAATGAACAAGCAATAAGTACAATTTTTATGCAATTTTATTTTAAATAACACATATATAATGAACACAATTAATGTTATTTGAACATGAATTCGTCGATCATTGGGAATATTGCCGGTCGTGGACTTGAAGCTATGCTACCTGAAACTCTACGTGACCTGAAAAAAAGTGTCTGATACTTACTCCTATGCATGAAACGCACCCCCCCTACAACTTATCATTTTAAAGCATAAGACCACGTTCTATACGTACCAATAGATGGTAGTTGAATTTTAATCTATCCATTCACTAAAGTTGTGAGTTCTGGTTCAGTCCCTTGCGAGGTGTGCTCAAAACACACCTGTAGGTTGAAAACCAAGAACTTTAAATAGTTGATTTTAGTTGAATTACGAATTTGATGGAAATATGACTATTAAAATCAGGAATTTGGTTGAACTAGGACTGTTCAAGTCCATATTTTGATGTACAGCCTCATAGCAATGTTGCATAAAACCCCTCCTGAAATAGACCTGGCTACAGTCCTGTGATATATACTATCAAATTATATTTACTTTTTCATTATTTAAGGAGGAAATAGGTTCTTCTATTCAGCCAAATAAGAGATTTGATTCTCTTTCATTCTTCTCTGAAATTCAATATCATATATTTATACTCTTTAGGGGTGATTGTGATCGTGATTGTATGGTGATTAGATTTACAACTACCTATGTAATCAGTGCCTATCACCACTAATGTGAGTTCAAACCCTGCTCAGGGCGAGGTGTACTAGTTACAACATTTATTATGTGATAAAGTTTGTCAGTGACTTGTGGCAGGTCGGTGGTTTTCCGCGTGTAATCTGGTTTCCTCCACCAATAAAACTGACTGCCGCGATATAGCTGAAATATTGTTGAAAGTGGCATTAAACACCATAACCTTATTCAGCCAAATAAGAGATTTGAATATCTTTCATTGTGTGAAATTCCATATCATTTACACTTGTTCCCACTCGAGGAAATCAGAATTTCCTACACTCGTGAAAGAAATTCCTTCATCTCTTATAACGATTTATGGAGGAACTTATTAATCTTACATTAAAGTTAGGGGCCATCGTGGTCGTGATTGTATGGTAGTTGGATTTACAACTACCTGTGCTATACAGAGCCTATCACCACTAAAGTTGTGAATTCGAATCCCATTCATGGCGAGGTGTACTCAGTGCAACATTATGTGATGAAGTTTGTCAGTGACTTGCGACAGGTCTGTGGTTTTCTCCGGTTTTCTCCACCAATAAAACTGACCGCCAAGATATAGCTGAAATATTGTTGAAAGTGGCGTTAAACACCATAAACTTAAACTCCTACACTAAAGTTGATGTGTTAAATTTTGTCCTGTCTTGTATTTAGATAGAATCTGGCCTTCCTTACGATGGTGAGAGAGATTGTATGATATGTGTAACCAAGAATAACACCAGATTGATTAGAGTACACATGACCTCTGGGAAAATTCTACAGGATATATTTTTATCTCCAGTCTATAGTTTCAGGTATAGATACAATAGTTGTTTTTGTGCAGAAATGCTTTGTGTAGTTTTAAAACTGATTTCAGGTTTTTGTTTAAAACCAAATGTTATTAAAAATTTTGATTTTGTCAGAGAATTTGCTCCTTTACCGCTAATGATTAAGTAGTAAGAGAAAAGATTGGTTGGCTCTAAGTCTGGACAATGTGTCAGAGTTCAGGATGAACCATTGGTTTCTTTCCTGCTAAGCATCCAGGATTACGGAGTAAGAGCAATGATTGGATCTAAGTCGGAATAAAGTGTCAAGAGTGGAGTTCGGGATAAGATTTGTATGGAAAAATGTTACCCGTGTTAAAATGTCCAACAAACTATGGTTTCTATCAATTATTTCTCAATTTTACCATGGATAGATCTTATTTTCATGAAATGTGGATCGATATAACCAGAGCATAGCATAGAGAGGTGTAACATTTATGAACATATGAAAAACCATGGACTGACATAAATTATTTCTCAAGTCACCAAGTATTTGATGAATTAAGCTAATACTATAAACAGATTAAATTTTTATATAAAGGAAAACGTCATGGTCTTAACAAGTTAGCGTGAAAATTTAAATGACAGTAAATAAAAGACATTTGTGTTAATGAATGTTAAAAATAGTATACCGCAAGGTAGAATTTGGTGATTGAAGTTGCCTGTAGCACCAAATAATGGGGATCACCATTTTTCAGAACTCTTCAATGTGAGGAGACAAAAGGCATAATCCATTCTCGGATTAAACCTGCAATTAAAGCTCTTCCGAAAGAGCCGTGACGTCACAATAGCGGTATCGTATATTATATCAGCATTGATCAGTTGCAATTTTATCA
Source organism: Bathymodiolus brooksi (assembly GCA_963680875.1). Classification (NCBI taxonomy): domain Eukaryota; kingdom Metazoa; phylum Mollusca; class Bivalvia; order Mytilida; family Modiolidae; genus Bathymodiolus; species Bathymodiolus brooksi. The sequence goes on from OY804590.1 coordinate 10,295,812, forward strand.
TTAAAAATTATGTAAATCGTAAAATAACGTCGTATATTTATCTTTTGATATTTACAAAATCATTATGACTTCATGTTAAACATTTTATTGCACTAGCGAAAAGGGAAAGTGTGAGAATTTTTCTTTTGTGTAATTACCGATCAGGACTACCCTTGTCAACACATCGACCGGTGACCTCGAAAAACACAGGAAAGTACGACAGCATTGGGGACTAAAAAGAAAAAAGCATGTGTACGCATAAAAAGATTAAAACTGACAGTTATTTAACCTACGGCCAATCACATAAAACATGAAATTATACGTAGAAACCCCCCCTCCCCCACCTCAATACAAATAAACTCCTTTGTTTTATGAAAATGTAACATGGGATGGGAATATTAAGAAAAAAATTAGAACGATATACAATTATAAACATTGTATTGCAGTTGATCGGATATTAAAACATAACCAAACCGGCATGATGTTGGGAAGAGTCAGATACATGTTATTTATTCAACTGACATGATCCGTCCCCGTGATGTCACATGAAGAGGTATCATGGCCGTTTAAACTACGAAAGGAAATTCCAAACATTCATATTTCTAATTGGGTATATTAATGTTAATAAAGGTGTTTTTTGTTTAATAATTAGTTATTTACGAATAAAAAGTTACAATGTATTGAATTATAACAATTGTTCAAATGACTGGGGTTTTCCTTTAAGGAAACGACTCGTCCAAGTTTGAGATATTGAGTATGGACTGTATATATTAAAGACTTGAGTTATTTAAGGAAGTGACTCGTCCAAGTTTGAGATATTGAGTTTGGACTGTATTTATTAAAGAGTCTAGTTATTTAAGGAAGTGACTTGTCCAAGTTTGAGATATTGAGTTTGGACTGTATATATTAAAGACTTGATATTATTTCAGGGATATATCATGGAATGAAACAGAGACATCGATTGTTGTTAGATCAACTAAACCCAAGAGACAGGTATTTGAATCAAATCAGAATTACCCGTGATTAGATAAATTATTTAAATTCATACATGCCTTTTGGGAAGTTTGCTCCTATATAATGTCTTGTTTGAGTGAGTGGGTGAGTGATTGTTGTTTAATGCCAATTCAGCAATTTTTCAGCTATATCATGGCGAAAGCAAGTTAATTTTCAATGAGATGATGATGAGGTCCTCTTTGTACTAGACCAACACGCTTTGTTGGATTTTTATAGTGCTAGCTCACTGAAACAACAGTCTGCGGATAGACACATGACTCCACTCGGACACATTATTCTGATTCCGAGCCAACCAGTCTTTGCTCTTTCTCCTTAATGCTGCATGCTCAGCGGAAAAGCAACAAATACCAATTTAAGTTTTTGGTTTGACCCAACCGAGGCTCAAACTCACAATCTACGCACTCGAGGCGAGCACGCTAACCATTATGCCGCCAATGCGGTTTGTCTTGTTTGAAATTTTGTCATGTTCTGTTAAATTTTATTAATTTTTATGCATTTAAAATGAAAATATTTGGATGATAATTAACAGGAAAAAACCTCAAGTATCGTAAATTCCATTATATAATGCCTCAACATTTCAATGTGTGTATGTATGTCTTACAGTCTGTTATAAATAATGCAATTACTCAGGAATGATGGCCACAAATTCTCCTTCAATAGGGCATATGCGGAGTATAATATATCAGGAATTTTATCGTAGCAGTGTTTATTTAAGAAATAATTCATGGCAGCCATAGATTTGTGCTCATTTAACCATGGGTTGGGCATTTATATTCGATTATTTTTTTCCCGAGCGCCAGCTAGGGATAAAATACAAATATAAATGCCCAACCCATGGTTAAATGTACACAAATCTACGGCTATCATGAATTATTTCTTTTCTAATATGACAAATACGGTAATTTTTATGACCCTAGGCCACCTTAGAATCCGCCACACAACGGCTGTTCTGTTTAGCCCCCTTCACATATGAATACGAATATTGGTTGTTTACGTCGTCAAAATTTCACGTGGGAGGTGGCCGGAACATCCATCGGGGAAAACCCCAGATGAGTGCGTTTTAATCGCATATATGTGTATACATGTAAACAAAGTAATATAATGTGTAGTTGTTGTGTATGACCTCACGGAAACGGCCTTGTAGGCTTTTATTCATTATAGAAACTATGTTTTTTTGTTTCCAATCGATAATTTGAGTGCGCAGGTGCTAAAGGTAGATATATACTGACATATACTGGTTGACGATATATAGGCCGTCATATTAGAAATAGCCAATGTTTGTTTGTTTGTTTGATGGTGTTTAACGCCACTTTCAACATTATTTCAGTTATATCTTGGCGGTCAGTTTTATTGGTGGAGGAAACTGGAGGACCCGGAGAAAACCACCGACCTGTCGCAAGTCACCGACAAACTTTGTCACATAATGTACACCTCACCCTGATCGAGATTCGAACTCATAATTTCAGTGGTGATAGACACTGATTGCATAGGTAGTTGTAAATCCAACTACCAAACGATCATGACCACGACAGCCCATGTTTTGTATGAAGGATTAATGTTATATGAACATTTATTTTCAGACAAATGTGATTAAAGCTTTGGCAGTATTTGATGTGAAACCACTTCAGTTTGTTGGAATGGTGGAAATCACAAAACAGGTTTAAATTTATAATTTACATTATGTTATGGACAAACATACAGTGGATCCCTATTGTGCCAAAGTTAAAAGGAATGGTAATCTTGAGTATTTTAGTTGTCTGGGTTAAAATAAAATTACAAGCTTCTACAAGCGAACCGGCGTCGTGATCGTATGGTTGTTGGATTTACAACTACCTATGCAATCACTCGGTGCCTATCACCACTAACATTGTTAGTTCAAATACCGCTCAGGCGAGGTGTACTCGATACAACATTATGTGATAAAGTTTGTCAGTGAGACAGTAAAATACTACTACATGTAAATTGTGCCCCTCAAGAGAGGCCACCTCTCTTATTAGGCCAGTTTTTCATTGCAAAATGGTGTGGTCTAATAGAGGGGGACTACTGGTAGCATGGTTTGACTGTATGTCGTTGTTTTGAACAGATAAACCTCATTTTTATGAGTCATTTATTTTGTTGGTATTTTTTTTTCTATTTCAGTGTCATCTGTCACTAATTTACATACATCTTTGTACCAATTGGGGAATGGGTGTCTGCATGGTTAAGTCTGTAACACTTACGTGGGTTAGCACCCTGATACCCACCTCAAGTGTTTAGGTTTGGAGACACATATCTATGGTCGTGGGTTAGCACCCTGATACCCACCTCAAGTGTTTAGGTTTGGAGACACATATATATGGTCGTGGGTTAGCACCCAGATACCCACCTCAAGTGTTTAGGTTTGGAGACACATATCTATGGTTGTGGGTTAGCACCCTGATACCCACCTCAAGTGTTTAGGTTTGGAGACACATATCTATGGTCGTGGGTTAGCACCCAGATACCCACCTCAAGTGTTTAGGTTTGGAGACACATATCTATGGGCGTGGGTTAGCACCCTGATACCCACCTCAAGTGTTTAGGTTTGGAGACACATATCTATGGGCGTGGATTAGCACCCAGATACCCACCTCAAGTGTTTAGGTTTGGAGACACATATCTATGGTCGTGGGTTAGCACCCTGATACCCACCTCAAGTGTTTAGGTTTGGAGACACATATATATGGTCGTGGGTTAGCACCCAGATACCCACCTCAAGTGTTTAGGTTTGGAGACACATATCTATGGTTGTGGGTTAGCACCCTGATACCCACCTCAAGTGTTTAGGTTTGGAGACACATATCTATGGTCGTGGGTTAGCACCCAGATACCCACCTCAAGTGTTTAGGTTTGGAGACACATATCTATGGGCGTGGGTTAGCACCCAGATACCCACCTCAAGTGTTTAGGTTTGGAGACACATATCTATGGTCATGGGTTAGCACCCTGATACCCACCTCAAGTGTTTAGGTTTGGAGACACATATATATGGTCGTGGGTTAGCACCCAGATACCCACCTCAAGTGTTTAGGTTTGGACACACATATCTATGGTTGTGGGTTAGCACCCTGATACCCACCTCAAGTGTTTAGGTTTGGAGACACATATCTATGGTCATGGGTTAGCACCCTGATACCCACCTCAAGTGTTTAGGTTTGGAGACACATATCTATGGTCATGGGTTAGCACCCTGATACCCACCTCAAGTGTTTAGGTTTGGAGACACATATCTATGGTCGTGGGTTAGCACCCTGATACCCACCTCAAGTGTTTAGGTTTGGAGACACATATCTATGGTCGTGGGTTAGCACCCTGATACCCACCTCAAGTGTTTAGGTTTGGAGACACATATCTATGGTTGTGGGTTAGCACCCTGATACCCACCTCAAGTGTTTAGGTTTGGAGACACATATCTATGGTCATGGGTTAGCACCCTGATACCCACCTCAAGTGTTTAGGTTTGGAGACACATATCTATGGTCATGGGTCAGCACCCCGATACCCACCTCAAGTGTTTAGGTTTGGAGACACATATCTATGGGCGTGGGTTAGCACCCAGATACCCACCTCAAGTGTTTAGGTTTGGAGACACATATCTATGGTCGTGGGTTAGCATCCTGATACCCACCTCAAGTGTTTAGGTTTGAAGACACATATCTATGGTCGTGGGTTAGCACTCCGATACCTACCTCAAGTGTTTAGGTTTGGAGACACATATCTATGGGCATGGGTTAGCACCCAGATACCCACCTCAAGTGTTTAGGTTTGGAGACACATATCTATGGTCGTGGGTTAGCACCCAGATACCCACCTCAAGTGTTTAGGTTTGGAGACACATATCTATGGTCGTGGGTTAGCACCCAGATACCCACCTCAAGTGTTTCGGTTTGGAGACACATATCTATGGTCGTGGGTTAGCACCCTGATACCCACCTCAAGTGTTTAGGTTTGGAGACACATATCTATGGTCGTGGGTTAGCACCCAGATACCCACCTCAAGTGTTTAGGTTTGGAGACACATATCTATGGTCGTGAGTTAGCACCCTGATACCCACCTCAAGTGTTTAGGTTTGGAGACACATATCTATGGTCATGGGTTAGCACCCTGATACCCACCTCAAGTGATTAGGTTTGGAGACACATATCTATGGTCGTGGGTTAGCACCCTGATACCCAACTCAAGTGTTTAGGTTTGGAGACACATATCTATGGTCATGGGTTAGCACCCTGATACCCACCTCAAGTGTTTAGGTTTGGAGACACATATCTATGGTCGTGGGTTAGCACCCTGATACCCACCTCAAATGTTTAGGTTTGGAGACACATATCTATGGTCATGGGTTAGCACCCTGATACCCACCTCAAGTGATTAGGTTTGGAGACACATATCTATGGTCGTGGGTTAGCACCCTGATACCCACCTCAAGTGTTTAGGTTTGGAGACACATATCTATGGTCATGGGTTAGCACCCAGATACCCACCTCAAGTGTTTAGGTTTGGAGACACATCTATGGTCGTGGGTTAGCACCCTGATACCCACCTCAAGTGATTAGGTTTGGAGACACATATCTATGGTCGTGGGTTAGCACCCTGATACCCACCTCAAGTGTTTAGGTTTGGAGACACATATCTATGGTCGTGGGTTAGCACCCTGATACCCACCTCAAGTGTATAGGTTTGGAGACACATATCTATGGTCGTGGGTTAGCACCCTGATACCCACCTCAAGTGTTTAGGTTTGGAGACACATATCTATGGTCGTGGGTTAGCACCCTGATACCCACCTCAAGTGTTTAGGTTTGGAGACACATATCTATGGTCATGGGTTAGCACCCTGATACCCACCTCAAGTGTTTAGGTTTGGAGACACATATCTATGGTCGTGGGTTAGCACCCTGATACCCACCTTAAGTGTTTAGGTTTGGAGACACATATCTATGGTCGTGGGTTAGCAACCAGATACCCACCTCAAGTTTTTAGGTTTGGAGACACATATCTATGGTAGTGGGTTAGCACCCTGATACCCACCTCAAGTGTTTAGGTTTGGAGACACATATCTATGGTCATGGGTTAGCACCCTGATACCCACCTCAAGTGTTTAGGTTTGGAGACACATATCTATGGTAGTGGGTTAGCACCCTGATACCCACCTCAAGTGTTTAGGTTTGGAGACACATATCTATGGTCGTGGGTTAGTACCCTGATACCCACCTCAAGTGTTTAGGTTTGGAGACACATATCTATGGTCGTGGGTTAGCACCCTGATACCCACCTCAAGTGTTTAGGTTTGGAGACACATATCTATGGTAGTGGGTTAGCACCCTGATACCCACCTCAAGTGTTTAGGTTTGGAGACACATATCTATGGTAGTGGGTTAGCACCCTGATACCCACCTCAAGTGTTTAGGTTTGGAGACACATATCTATGGTCGTGGGTTAGTACCCTGATACCCACCTCAAGTGTTTAGGTTTGGAGACACATATCTATGGTCGTGGGTTAGCACCCTGATACCCACCTCAAGTGTTTAGGTTTGGAGACACATATCTATGGTCGTGAGTTAGCACCCTGATACCCACCTCAAGTGTTTAGGTTTGGAGACACATATCTATGGTCGTGGGTTAGCACCCTGATACCCACCTCAAGTGTTTAGGTTTGGAGACACATATCTATGGTCGTGAGTTAGCACCCTGATACCCACCTCAAGTGTTTAGGTTTGGAGACACATATCTATGGTCGTGGGTTAGCACCCTGATACCCACCTCAAGTGTTTAGGTTTGGAGACACATATCTATGGTCGTGGGTTAGCACCCTGATACCCACCTCAAGTGTTTAGGTTTGGAGACACATATCTATGGTCATGGGTTAGCACCCTGATACCCACCTCAAGTGTTTAGGTTTGGAGACACATATCTATGGTCGTGGGTTAGCACCCTGATACCCACCTCAAGTGTTTAGGTTTGGAGACACATATCTGTGGTCGTGGGTTAGCACCCTGATACCCACCTCAAGTGTTTAGGTTTGGATACACATATCTATGGTCGTGGGTTAGTACCCTGATACCCACCTCAAGTGTTTAGGTTTGGAGACACATATCTATGGTCGTGGGTTAGCACCCTGATACCCACCTCAAGTGTTTAGGTTTGAAGACACATATCTATGGTAGTGGGTTAGTACCCTGATACCCACCTCAAGTGTTTAGGTTTGGAGACACATATCTATGGTCGTGGGTTAGCACCCAGATACCCACCTCAAGTGTTTAGGTTTGGAGACACATATCTATGGTCGTGGGTTAGCACCCTGATACCCACCTCAAGTGTTTAGGTTTGGAGACACATATCTATTGTCATGGGTTAGCACCCCGATACCCACCTCAAGTGTTTAGGTTTGGAGACACATATCTATGGTCGTGGGTTAGCACCCAGATACCCACCTCAAGTGTTTAGGTTTGGAGACACATATCTATGGTCATGGATTAGCACCCAGATACCCACCTCAAGTGTTTAGGTTGGAGACACATATCTATGGTCGTGGGTTAGCACCCAGATACCCACCTCAAGTGTTTAGGTTTGGAGACACATATCTATGGTCGTGGGTTAGCACCCTGATACCCACCTCAAGTGTTTAGGTTTGGAGACACATATCTATGGTCGTGGGTTAGCACCCTGATACCCACCTCAAGTGATTAGGTTTGGATACACATATCTATAGTCGTGGGTTAACACCCTGATACCCACCTCAAGTGTTTAGGTTTGGAGACACATATCTATGGTCGTGGGTTAGCACCCTGATACCCACCTCAAGTGTTTAGGTTTGGAGACACATATCTATGGTCGTGGGTTAGCACCCTGATACCCACCTCAAGTGTTTAGGTTTGGAGACACATATCTATGGTCATGGATTAGCACCCTGATACCCACCTCAAGTGATTAGGTTTGGAGACACATATCTATGGTCGTGTGTTAGCACCCCGATACCCACCTCAAGTGTTTAGGTTTGGAGACACATATCTATAGTCGTGGGTTAGCACCCTGATACCCACCTTAAGTGTTTAGGTTTGGAGACACATATCTATGGTCATGGGTTAGCACCCAGATACCCACCTCAAGTGTTTAGGTTTGGAGACACATATCTATGGTCGTGGGTTAGCACCCTGATACCCACCTCAAGTGTTTAGGTTTGGAGACACATATCTATGGTCGTGGGTTAGCACCCTGATACCCACCTCAAGTGTTTAGGTTTGGAGACACATATCTATGGTCGTGGGTTAGCACCCTGATACCCACCTCAAGTGTTTAGCTTTGGAGACACATATCTATGGTCGTGGGTTAGCACCCTGATACCCACCTCAAGTGTTTAGGTTTGGAGACACATATCTATGGTCATGGATTAGCACCCTGATACCCACCTCAAGTGATTAGGTTTGGAGACACATATCTATGGTCGTGGGTTAGCACCCCGATACCCACCTCAAGTGTTTAGGTTTGGAGACACATATCTATAGTCGTGGGTTAGCACCCTGATACCCACCTTAAGTGTTTAGGTTTGGAGACACATATCTATAGTCGTGGGTTAGCACCCTGTTACCCACCTCAAGTGTTTAGGTTTGGAGACACATACCTATGGTCGTGGGTTAGCACCCTGATACCCACCTCAAGTGTTTAGGTTTGGAGACACATATCTATGGTCGTGGGTTAGCACCCTGATACCCACCTCAAGTGTTTAGGTTTGGAGACACATATCTATGGTTGTGGGTTAGCACCCAGATACCCACCTCAAGTGTTAAGGTTTGGAGACACATATCTATGGGCGTGGGTTAGCACCCTGATACCCACCTCAAGTGTTTAGGTTTGGAGACACATATCTATGGTCGTGGGTTAGCACCCTGATACCCACCTCAAGTGTTTAGGTTTGGAGACACATATCTATGGTCGTGGGTTAGCACCCTGATACCCACCTCAAGTGTTTAGTTTTGGAGACACATATCTATGGTCATGGATTAGCACCCTGATACCCACCTCAAGTGTTTAGGTTTGGAGACACATATCTATGGTCGTGAGTTAGCACCCTGATACCCACCTCAAGTGTTTAGGTTTGGAGACACATATCTATGGTCATGGGTTAGCACCCTGATACCCACCTCAAGTGTTTAGGTTTGGAGACACATATCTATGGTCATGGGTTAGCACCCTGATACCCACCTCAAGTGTTTAGGTTTGGAGACACATATCTATGGTCGTGGGTTAGCACCCTGATACCCACCTCAAGTGTTTAGGTTTGGAGACACATATCTATGGTCGTGGGTTAGCACCCTGATACCCACCTCAAGTGTTTAGGTTTGAAGACACATATCTATGGTATTGGGTTAGCACCCAGATACCCACCTCAAGTGTTTAGGTTTGGAGACACATATCTATGGTAGTGGGTTAGCACCCAGATACCCACCTCAAGTGTTTAGATTTGGAGACACATATCTATGGTCGTGGGTTAGCACCCAGATACCCACCTCAAGTGTTAAGGTTTGGAGACACATATCTATGGTCATGGGTTAGCACCCCGATACCCACCTCAAGTGTTAAGGTTTGGAGACACATATCTATGGTCGTGGGTTAGCACCCTGATACCCACCTCAAGTGTTTAGGTTTGGAGACACATACCTATGGTCGTGGGTTAACACCCTGATACCCACCTCAAGTGTTTAGGTTTGGAGACACATATCTATGGTCATGGATTAGCACCCAGTTACCCACCTCAAGTGTTTAGGTTTGGAGACACATATCTATGGTCGTGGGTTAGCACCCAGATACCCACCTCAAGTGTTTAGGTTTGGAGACACATATCTATGGTCGTGGGTTAGCACTCTGATACCCACCTTAAGTGTTTAGGTTTGGAGACACATATCTATGGTCATGGGTTAGCACCCAGATACCCACCTCAAGTGTTTAGGTTTGGAGACACATATCTATGGTCGTGGGTTAGCACCCAGATACCCACCTCAAGTGTTTAGGTTTGGAGACACATACCTATGGTCGTGGGTTAGCATCCTGATACCCACCTCAAGTGTTTAGGTTTGGAGACACATATCTATGGTCGTGGGTTAGCACCCTGATACCCACCTCAAGTGTTTAGGTTTGGAGACACATATCTATGGTCATGGATTAGCACCCAGATACCCACCTCAAGTGTTTAGGTTTGGAGACACATACCTATGGTCGTGGGTTAGCACCCAGATTCCCACCTCAAGTGTTTAGGTTTGGAGACACATATCTATGGTCGTGGGTTAACACCCTGATACCCACCTCAAGTGTTTAGGTTTGGAGACACATATCTATGGTCGTGGGTTAGCACCCTGATACCCACCTTAAGTGTTTAGGTTTGGAGACACATATCAATGGTCGTGGGTTAGCACCCTGATACCCACCTCAAGTGTTTAGGTTTGGAGACACATATCTATGGTAGTGGGTTAGCACCCAGATACCCACCTCAAGTGTTTAGATTAGGAGACACATATCTATGGTCGTGGGTTAGCACCCAGATACCCACCTCAAGTGTTAAGGTTTAGAGACACATATCTATGGTCGTGGGTTAGCACCCCTATACCCACCTGAAGTGTTTAGTTTTGGAGACACATATCTATGGTCATGGGTTTCACCAGTCAATTTGTTATCTTTCCTCCATCTTTATGCCTGGGTGTCATGATATGGCTGAAAAAACTATGGAAAGTGGTAATAAGCATTAATAACTGATTCCAGTCTTGTACCAGTATATTATATGTCTTCCTACTTGATTGGATTCCCAATAATTGTAGCAACAGCATGCTTATTTATTTTTATACATTATGATCAAAGAAACAGCCTTGAGAATGTTTTAAAGTGAATCTTCATTCTAGTTAAAGAACAATTTCATCTGGCAGTAATTAATAAAAAAAAAAATTAGCCCCAGCACGACTTATCAGAAGAAAACTGGAATTCTTTTTTTATTTAAAAAACCAATGTATTTTTTTTTATTTTCTGGATATTTCCATGTTTCATAATGATAATATGTTAGCTTATTTCAAATTTTAACACATTTTAAAAGAAAACAAATTCCCAACCTACCTGCCCATGTAACACTCATGGGTCAGGTTTGGGCAAACTAGCATTTTGTTAAATGTGGCCTCATTTCCTGCATAATTGGATGTTTATAAAGCATAGGTGAAAAATATAATCCTCATGAGTCACGATGAGCACCAGTCCTCTAGCCCAAGACCAGTAAAACTATATAAAAATAAATGCAAGAATTTGATTCAGACCAGTAAATTCAAATTTTCATTTCGAGGACTGAAAAAACGACCCAACAGGTTATGAAATTTACGTTAGTCTTATGGCTAAAATTTGTTAGGACTAAAAATATGTTTCATAAGTAAGACATATTGTCATTTCTGAGTGGAGTACTTAAAGAACATATATGTTTTCCATGAATATGGAGTGGAGTGCAGTAGAATATTGAAGATTACATGTAGCCATTGTAGCGTTTGTCGTCTGTAGACATGACATTTTTTTTTTCACAGTGGCGTAAGTTCTGTTTGACCAATTCTTTTTTTTTAAATTTTAACACAAAGATCCTTTGCACAGGGACAAATAAGAGAGGTTCCAAAAAATGATCATTGACTTGCTGTGCTTATCGGGCTGACACTAGTATTGTATTAGCTCTTTAATTATTTTCAGTCCTCACTATGAGCACCAGTCCTACGGCCCAAGACCTATAAATCTTTGCTCAGACCAGTATATTTTTCAGTCCTTATTTAGATATATATATAAAATTTGAGGACTGTATTTTTCCATCAAGGATCTTTTTACAGAAGAATTTGATATGCTAATGTGTAATTAACATTTAGATGTAGAAAAATGCTGAGACCTGAGATCACCATGACAACAGTAGAATGTACCCTATAACACTTTATTGTAGTAGTGTATTTTGACAATTTGTTCAGTAATGCCAAAATTAAAGTCAAATAAACTGAAATTCTAATCGTGCTCACAAAAATACAAAGTGTAAAATATTTTCTTTAGATATATTTTTTTTCTTGACAAATTGCAAAATTTTAAACTTGCCAAAGTAACCTTCCATATTGTATGTTTAGATCTAGTTACAGTACTTTGATAGCAAAATTTTTAAGAAAATGTTTATGTTGAAGGAGCTCTAATCCCCATGACAATGGTAGAACAAGTGTTTATATCCATTTTCAGGTTTTCTGTAGCAAAACTTTAGATGTAGAACTTTGTCAGGGTGTTCTGATCACCATGCCAACTGTAGAACTTTTGTTTATGTCCATTTTCAGGTGTTCGGCAACAAAACTTTAGATGCAGGACTGTGTCAGGGAGTTCTGATTACCATGCACCAACAGTGTAAAGTAAAAATGTACAGTTTCCAGCGTATATTAGAAATAGTAAGTATTATTTAACGTTGAATCATATTTTTGTACGTCATATTTGTAATCAGACTGCAATTAAGCCAATGATAACAAACTTTAAGGAATATAAACTTATATAGTTCTCCCTGGCCATTACAACCCCTATTTTATGGCCAAATTCGCACATCGCCATAAAATATGTATGTCTTGATTTCCACCCATTAAAATTCCCCCGTTATACCACTAAGCTCAGCTTTATAATCGCCATCCGCCACAACTTATCCAGAACAAACGTGATAATATCATATAAAATTTTCATAATATCTGACCACAGTAGTGTACCGGTACACACAATTGATTGAATATGTAATAATTATGTAATAAAGTCAGTTTGCTCTCACAATCTTCCTAAAAGTTACATAATTATGATAGAAATGCTTAAAATACAATCAAACCTGCCCATGCAGTCACCTGTATTAAAAGGTCACCTTTTTCTTGTCCTGTCATAGAAAATTTCATATGAATTTAACCTCTTTTAAGAGGCCACCTTTCTTATGAGGCCATTTTTACTTTGTCACAAAGGTGACCTCTTAATACAGGTTTGACTGTACATACAAAATGAATTCATTTAGTGAAAGATAGGATTATGCTGTAACAACCCATTATTTGTGATGATCTCTGATTTGACCTCACCTGTCAATGCTCTTATGCTACATGTGTTGATGGACATCAATTATTGTGATAAATAGTCGTATGGCATCATGTCAACGTGAATAAGACCAATGTAGAGTGAGTCAGCGTCCATGACGTTTGTTGATAGCAACTGGTAAAATAACAACTGCTTGAAATGTCAGCAACTGCGAACAATATATAATTATTTTCTTTCACAGTTTAGTATGCCAGTATTATCAACAAATTATGTAAGTTTTTGTGAAAGTAATTTGACTTTTAATTACATAATTATCAATTGTTAAAACGACTGTCACAATTCTACATAAAAATGAGAAAAATGACTTGAATATCTCTTTGAAAATAACAACATACTGACAATGCATGAATATTGGGGGCCATCGTGGCCATGATCGTGTGGTAGTTGGATTTACAACTACCTATGCAATCAGTGCCTATCATCACTAAAGTTGTAAATTCGAATCTCGATCAGGACAAGGTGTATAACATTATGTGATAAAGTTTGTCAGTGACTTGTGACAGGTCTTTGGTTTTCTAAGGTTGCTCCAATTTCTACCACCTTCGAAAGTGGCATTAATAACCATAATCTTCATCCTCCCATAATTATTACTTGTTAAAACAGCTGTCATATTTCCACAGGAAGATAAAAATGACAAAATGACTGAAAATCTCTTTAAAAAATAACAACATACTGTTGTTTTACAGTATAGAACTGGTACCTACAAACTGGATGATGTAATAGATGATGAGGGTAACAGACTAGGTCATCAACCTGTAGGGTTAAAGTTCAACATTAAAATAACTGGTAGGTCATAATTCTTTGGGGTTAATGGTCAACAATATCAATCAACCTGTAGGGTTAAAGTTCAACATTAAGATAACAGGTAGGTCATAATTCCTTGGGGTTAAAGGTCAACAATATCAATCAACCTGATTTTAGGAATTCAGTTTTCTATGATTACCCTTGGTATTTTACTCTTTAATTAAACAGTTCACTCATATTCCAAAGGGTCATTTTTCAACCATCATAAATTTGAAACTACTGCACTTAACTATTACAATATAAAATTCATAATAATCATCACCAACATTTATGAATTTGTGTATGTTGAAATGAATGAAAATATTTGACAGTAATAATGTGTTGACACTATCAGACTGAGATTGGACTGAACTTGCTGGAATGAATAAATTGTTTTTTGGTTTGAATCAACCCTAAGCATTTTTTTAGGTAGCATTGTGCAACATTTAATTCAATTCAGTGTATTTTCTGTATCACAACTATGTATATTCATCTTGTTGAAAACGCCAGATAGACTTTGACTTTGTACAATGACGTACCGATCGTCCCACCCTTGACGTACCTTCATTCGAAGTAATGGATGTTTTCACCCCAGGGTTTCAGCAAAATTTTCGTATGTAAATTAGTAATATTCCAACAAAATTTCTATTATGAAGTCTTTAACTTATTCAAGAAATTATTGTACCGTAAAGTATTCTATCAATTAATACTTTGGCAGTGATAAAATAATTTTCGCGATAAAAATGGATAAGGACGAACCCAACATAGCGGTGAAATTTATTTATTTAACAGGGTTGGCCGGGAAATACCAGTGGCGGGAATTCCCAGTGGTAATTACCGGGAAATACCGTCCTGGGAAATACTCTAAATTTTAGCTCAAGTGGGAAATACTGGGAAATATGATTTTTAGATGTGATTAATTTCTTCAAAGTTGCTAAAAACTTAACATTTTAACACACAGTGTTGAAAATTACATCAGTTTAATAAATATGGGTATACAGCCTAGGTGTAGGACCATTAAGAAGGACGTCAGGCAACTTTTGAAATTGTAATCTTCATATAAACATAATATTTATACAAAAGACTTTTATTAAAAACATGTTAAAACTGTCACCACAATTTTATATCTACACTTTTCAGTTCAACCATACAGTTTCAGAGTTCACCAATCTATTTCATCTTTCCCCCTTAACATTCTGTAGCAAAAAACAAGCTTTCCTGCTTTAACAAGACCAAGTCTAATTCTTAATTTAACAATAATCACTTAACAATTAATAGCAGATTGTTTTGCCAGGTTGTATACATGTAATCTAATATCCCATGGGCATTTCCATTATGCTATAGTAATGACTAACTTTCTTAATTTGTTTTTACAAACTAATTAACACATCTTCAATAACCTTTAGAAATCAATAAGTCCAGTTTGTAAAGACAAACAATAAACATGTCAAAAGCAGGTAATAATATTGTTTTAATCACTAAACAAAGGAGGTACAATGTGGGGATTACAAGTATAGAATAATTTTCTTAATATTTCTATCAAAATCAATATTTTTTTTTAACAAATATCAATTTTCCAATATCAATTTTATATATCTGTACATTAACACTATCCATTCATATTTTTTTTCCTGTAAGGCCAATAAAGTTACAAATAGATTAACTCAAGTCTATATTATACTCCAAATAAATGTTCAATTTGCTTATTTATAAGAAGATATATCACAATAATCTGGAACTCAAAGAAATTTACACTATGCACAGTAAGCAAGTGCACAATATGTACAGGTTCATGTACCATTATATTTGCAAATTAAGAATCAATCTTATTTCCCAGTATTTCCCGGTAAATACCAGTATTTCCTGCTGTCCTGGGAAATATGAGTATTTCCTGCTTATTTGCCAATCCCACTGAAATAGGTTCTCGATATTGACCAATGAAATGATCCCTTTCATCAGTTAGCAAAACTGGTTCCTTTTCTATTTCTTCTCTATGCGCCCTTAGAAATGAGATACAGATAGGTAGCTTAACTAATCACATTGAATGTTTTAGGACTTACTGCACATTGTTTGATATTATCACCGTTAATGAAATTGTTGGAAAAAATTTTTACGAGTGCTTTATTTTCATTGAAGCTGCACCAATTTCCACTTAAATACACAAATTTGGGGCGTTTGTCTATTTTCTATGTGTCAAAATACGATTCAATGCGGGATTTGTCTCATGGCGCTGCCCAGATTGATCCTTATTCTTAATGTCAAGCGATAGGTCAAAGGAATATAAAACATTGGACGACGGTATGAGACATTTTTGTCATGTTAATGTCACAAGTAAACTAGATATGCTTTAACATAAACAGTAAGTCGTTATCAGAAATGTAGGGGTACAATTAACAAAGTAAGGAAAACAACACAGCGTCCCATTAGAAACAAATATGGTGACCACGTAATGTTAAATCTCCGTAGAGAAAGTCAAGGACGTATTAATTCATTCAAATCGTAATATTATCGGATATAAGACATGGATAATTTACTCTGTGATGCAATATATAGTATTGAATTTTCAATGCAAAAGGGTAAGAAATGGGTATATATAAAATATAAGTACAGTCACACCTGCTTTAGTGACCACCTCTATTAAGCAATAACTTGTATTATGTGACCTAAATTTTAATTTCTCTTAGCAGTTTATTTCATATCAAACCTGTATTAAGCGACAACCTGTCTTATATGACCATATTTCAATGTTCCCATGGAAGGTCAATTTAGACAGGTTTATAGTACTATATTTTTAGGAAATTGGTTCATGTGACACAGAATATAGGTGAACTTTAGATTAACAATAAAAATGTCACTTGTAAAATGATGTCAGCCAGTGCATCTCCACATAGTAAAGAAAAAAGTTGGTGAAATACCAGAGCTCACCTTGACAAAGGTTAGAACATGTTAATGAAATACCAGAGTTCACCTTGACAAAGGTTAGAACTATATGTCAATGATATACCAGAGCTCACCTTGACAAAGGTTAGAATAACATGTTAATGAAATACCAGAGCTCACCTTGACAAAGGTTAGAACTATATGTCAATGAAATACCAGAGCTCACCTTGACAAAGGTTAGAACTATATGTCAATGATATACCAGAGCTCACCTTGACAAAGGTTAGAATAACATGTTAATGAAATACCAGAGCTCACCTTGACAAAGGTTAGAACTATATTTGTAGACAGGTCTATGTGATTACTCTTGGAGTATTTGTAGACAGGTCTATGTGATTACTCTTGGAGTATTTGTAGACAGGTCTATGTGATTACTCTTGGAGTATTTGTAGACAGGTCTATGTGATTTCTCTTAGAGTATTTGTAGACAGGTCTATGTGATTACTTTTGGAGTATTTGTAGACAGGTCTATGTGATTACTCTTGGGGTATTTGTAGACAGGTCTATGTGATTACTCTTGGAGTATTTGTAGACAGGTCTATGTGATTTCTCTTAGAGTATTTGTAGACAGGTCTATGTGATTACTCTTGGAGTATTTGTAGACAGGTCTATGTGATTACTCTTGGAGTATTTGTAGACAGGTCTATGTGAATACTCTTAGAGTATTTGTAGACAGGTCTATGTGATTACTCTTGGAGTATTTGTAGACAGGTCTATGTGATTACTCTTGGAGTATTTGTAGACAGGTCTATGTGATTTCTCTTAGAATATTTGTAGACAGGTCTATGTGATTTCTCTTAGAGTATTTGTAGACAGGTCTATGTGATTACTCTTAGAGTATTTGTAGACAGGTCTATGTGATTACTCTTGGAGTATTTGTAGACAGGTCTATGTGATTACTCTTGGAGTATTTGTAGACAGGTCTATGTGATTACTCTTGAAGTATTTGTAGACAGGTCTATGTGATTACTCTTAGAGTATTTGTAGACAGGTCTATGTGATTACTCTTAGAGTATTTGTAGACAGGTCTATGTGATTACTCTTGGAGTATTTTTAGACAGGTCTATGTGATTTATCTTAGAGTATTTGTAGACAGGTCTATGTGATTACTCTTGGAGTATTTGTAGACAGGTCTATGTGATTTCTCTTAGAGTATTTGTAGACAGGTCTATGTGATTACTCTTAGAGTATTTGTAGACAGGTCTATGTGATTACTCTTAGAGTATTTGTAGACAGGTCTATGTGATTACTCTTAGAGTATTTGTAGACAGGTCTATGTGATTACTCTTGGAGTATTTGTAGACAGGTCTATGTGATTACTCTTAGAGTATTTGTAGACAGGTCTATGTGATTACTCTTAGAGTATTTGTAGACAGGTCTATGTGATTACTCTTGGAGTATTTGTAGACAGGTCTATGTGATTACTCTTAGAGTATTTGTAGACAGGTCTATGTGATTACTCTTGGAGTATTTGTAGACAGGTCTATGTGATTACTCTTAGAGTATTTGTAGACAGGTCTATGTGATTACTCTTAGAGTATTTGTAGACAGGTCTATGTGATTACTCTTGGAGTATTTGTAGACAGGTCTATGTGATTACTCTTAGAGTATTTGTAGACAGGTCTATGTGATTACTCTTGGAGTATTTGTAGACAGGTCTATGTGATTACTCTTAGAGTATTTGTAGACAGGTCTATGTGATTACTCTTAGAGTATTTGTAGACAGGTCTATGTGATTACTCTTGGAGTATTTGTAGACAGGTCTATGTGATTACTCTTGGAGTATTTGTAGACAGGTCTATGTGATTACTCTTGGAGTATTTGTAGACAGGTCTATGTGATTTCTCTTAGAGTATTTGTAGACAGGTCTATGTGATTACTTTTGGAGTATTTGTAGACAGGTCTATGTGATTACTCTTGGGGTATTTGTAGACAGGTCTATGTGATTACTCTTGGAGTATTTGTAGACAGGTCTATGTGATTTCTCTTAGAGTATTTGTAGACAGGTCTATGTGATTACTCTTGGAGTATTTGTAGACAGGTCTATGTGAATACTCTTAGAGTATTTGTAGACAGGTCTATGTGATTACTCTTGGAGTATTTGTAGACAGGTCTATGTGATTACTCTTGGAGTATTTGTAGACAGGTCTATGTGATTTCTCTTAGAGTATTTGTAGACAGGTCTATGTGATTACTCTTGGAGTATTTGTAGACAGGTCTATGTGATTACTCTTGGAGTATTTGTAGACAGGTCTATGTGATTTCTCTTAGAGTATTTGTAGACAGGTCTATGTGATTTCTCTTAGAGTATTTGTAGACAGGTCTATGTGATTACTCTTAGAGTATTTGTAGACAGGTCTATGTGATTACTCTTGGAGTATTTGTAGACAGGTCTATGTGATTACTCTTGGAGTATTTGTAGACAGGTCTATGTGATTATTCTTGAAGTATTTGTAGACAGGTCTATGTGATTACTCTTAGAGTATTTGTAGACAGGTCTATGTGATTACTCTTAGAGTATTTGTAGACAGGTCTATGTGATTACTCTTGGAGTATTTTTAGACAGGTCTATGTGATTTATCTTAGAGTATTTGTAGACAGGTGTATGTGATTACTCTTGGAGTATTTGTAGACAGGTCTATGTGATTTCTCTTAGAGTATTTGTAGACAGGTCTATGTGATTACTCTTAGAGTATTTGTAGACAGGTCTATGTGATTACTCTTAGAGTATTTGTAGACAGGTCTATGTGATTACTCTTGGAGTATTTGTAGACAGGTCTATGTGATTACTCTTGGAGTATTTGTAGACAGATCTATGTGATTTCTCTTAGAGTATTTGTAGACAGGTCTATGTGATTACTCTTAGAGTATTTGTAGACAGGTCTATGTGATTACTCTTAGAGTATTTGTAGACAGGTCTATGTGATTACTCTTGGAGTATTTGTAGACAGGTCTATGTGATTACTCTTAGAGTATTTGTAGACAGGTCTATGTGATTACTCTTGGAGTATTTGTAGACAGGTCTATGTGATTACTCTTAGAGTATTTGTAGACAGGTCTATGTGATTACTCTTAGAGTATTTGTAGACAGGTCTATGTGATTACTCTTGGAGTATTTGTAGACAGGTCTATGTGATTACTCTTAGAGTATTTGTAGACAGGTCTATGTGATTACTCTTGGAGTATTTGTAGACAGGTCTATGTGATTACTCTTAGAGTATTTGTAGACAGGTCTATGTGATTACTCTTAGAGTATTTGTAGACAGGTCTATGTGATTACTCTTGGAGTATTTGTAGACAGGTCTATGTGATTACTCTTGGAGTATTTGTAGACAGGTCTATGTGATTACTCTTGAAGTATTTGTAGACAGGTCTATGTGATTACTCTTAGAGTATTTGTAGACAGGTCTATGTGATTACTCTTAGAGTATTTGTAGACAGGTCTATGTGATTACTCTTGGAGTATTTGTAGACAGGTCTATGTGATTTATCTTAGAGTATTTGTAGACAGGTCTATGTGATTACTCTTGGAGTATTTGTAGACAGGTCTATGTGATTTCTCTTAGAGTATTTGTAGACAGGTCTATGTGATTACTTTTGG
This sequence comes from Bathymodiolus brooksi, assembly GCA_963680875.1. Lineage (NCBI taxonomy): Eukaryota > Metazoa > Mollusca > Bivalvia > Mytilida > Modiolidae > Bathymodiolus > Bathymodiolus brooksi. The sequence continues at coordinate 10,316,247 of OY804590.1, forward strand.
AGTATTTGTAGACAGGTCTATGTGATTACTCTTGGGGTATTTGTAGACAGGTCTATGTGATTACTCTTGGAGTATTTGTAGACAGGTCTATGTGATTTCTCTTAGAGTATTTGTAGACAGGTCTATGTGATTACTCTTGGAGTATTTGTAGACAGGTCTATGTGAATACTCTTAGAGTATTTGTAGACAGGTCTATGTGATTACTCTTGGAGTATTTGTAGACAGGTCTATGTGATTACTCTTGGAGTATTTGTAGACAGGTCTATGTGATTTCTCTTAGAGTATTTGTAGACAGGTCTATGTGATTACTCTTGGAGTATTTGTAGACAGGTCTATGTGATTACTCTTGGAGTATTTGTAGACAGGTCTATGTGATTTCTCTTAGAGTATTTGTAGACAGGTCTATGTGATTTCTCTTAGAGTATTTGTAGACAGGTCTATGTGATTACTCTTAGAGTATTTGTAGACAGGTCTATGTGATTACTCTTGGAGTATTTGTAGACAGGTCTATGTGATTACTCTTGGAGTATTTGTAGACAGGTCTATGTGATTATTCTTGAAGTATTTGTAGACAGGTCTATGTGATTACTCTTAGAGTATTTGTAGACAGGTCTATGTGATTACTCTTAGAGTATTTGTAGACAGGTCTATGTGATTACTCTTGGAGTATTTTTAGACAGGTCTATGTGATTTATCTTAGAGTATTTGTAGACAGGTCTATGTGATTACTCTTGGAGTATTTGTAGACAGGTCTATGTGATTTCTCTTAGAGTATTTGTAGACAGGTCTATGTGATTACTCTTAGAGTATTTGTAGACAGGTCTATGTGATTACTCTTAGAGTATTTGTAGACAGGTCTATGTGATTACTCTTGGAGTATTTGTAGACAGGTCTATGTGATTACTCTTGGAGTATTTGTAGACAGATCTATGTGATTTCTCTTAGAGTATTTGTAGACAGGTCTATGTGATTACTCTTAGAGTATTTGTAGACAGGTCTATGTGATTACTCTTAGAGTATTTGTAGACAGGTCTATGTGATTACTCTTAGAGTATTTGTAGACAGGTCTATGTGATTACTCTTGGAGTATTTGTAGACAGGTCTATGTGATTACTCTTAGAGTATTTGTAGACAGGTCTATGTGATTACTCTTGGAGTATTTGTAGACAGGTCTATGTGATTACTCTTGGAGTATTTGTAGACAGGTCTATGTGATTTCTCTTAGAGTATTTGTAGACAGGTCTATGTGATTACTCTTGGAGTATTTGTAGACAAGTCTATGTGATTACTCTTAGAGTATTTGTAGACAGGTCTATGTGATTACTCTTCGAGTATTTGTAGACAGGTCTATGTGATTACTCTTGGAGTATTTGTAGACAGGTCTATGTGATTACTCTTAGAGTATTTGTAGACAGGTCTATGTGATTACTCTTGGAGTATTTGTAGACAGGTCTATGTGATTACTCTTAGAGTATTTGTAGACAGGTCTATGTGATTACTCTTAGAGTATTTGTAGACAGGTCTATGTGATTACTCTTGGAGTATTTGTAGACAGGTCTATGTAATTACTCTTGGAGTATTTGTAGACAGGTCTATGTGATTTCTCTTAGAGTGTTTGTAGATAGGTCTATGTGATTACTTTTGGAGTATTTGTAGACAGGTCTATGTGATTACTCTTGGGGTATTTGTAGACAGGTCTATGTGATTACTCTTAGAGTATTTGTAGACAGGTCTATGTGATTACTCTTGGAGTATTTGTAGACAGGTCTATGTAATTACTCTTGGAGTATTTGTAGACAGGTCTATGTGATTTCTCTTAGAGTATTTGTAGATAGGTCTATGTGATTACTTTTGGAGTATTTGTAGACAGGTCTATGTGATTACTCTTGGGGTATTTGTAGACAGGTCTATGTGATTACTCTTGGAGTATTTGTAGACAGGTCTATGTGATTTCTCTTAGAGTATTTGTAGACAGGTCTATGTGATTACTCTTGGAGTATTTGTAGACAGGTCTATGTGATTACTCTTAGAGTATTTGTAGACAGGTCTATGTGATTTCTCTTAGAGTATTTGTAGACAGGTCTATGTGATTACTCTTAGAGTATTTGTAGACAGGTCTATGTGATTACTCTTAGAGTATTTGTAGACAGGTCTATGTGATTACTCTTAGAGTATTTGTAGACAGGTCTATGTGATTACTCTTGGAGTATTTGTAGACAGGTCTATGTGATTACTCTTAGAGTATTTGTAGACAGGTCTATGTGATTACTCTTAGAGTATTTGTAGACAGGTCTATGTGATTACTCTTGGAGTATTTGTAGACAGGTCTATGTGATTACTCTTAGAGTATTTGTAGACAGGTCTATGTGATTACTCTTGGAGTATTTGTAGACAGTTCTATGTGAATACTCTTAGAGTATTTGTAGACAGGTCTATGTGATTACTCTTGGAGTATTTGTAGACAGGTCTATGTGATTACTCTTGGAGTATTTGTAGACAGGTCTATGTGATTTCTCTTAGAGTATTTGTAGACAGGTCTATGTGATTACTCTTGGAGTATTTGTAGACAGGTCTATGTGATTACTCTTGGAGTATTTGTAGACAGGTCTATGTGATTTCTCTTAGAGTATTTGTAGACAGGTCTATGTGATTTCTCTTAGAGTATTTGTAGACAGGTCTATGTGATTACTCTTAGAGTATTTGTAGACAGGTCTATGTGATTACTCTTGGAGTATTTGTAGACAGGTCTCTGTGATTACTCTTGGAGTATTTGTAGACAGGTCTATGTGATTATTCTTGAAGTATTTGTAGACAGGTCTATGTGATTACTCTTAGAGTATTTGTAGACAGGTCTATGTGATTACTCTTAGAGTATTTGTAGACAGGTCTATGTGATTACTCTTGGAGTATTTTTAGACAGGTCTATGTGATTTATCTTAGAGTATTTGTAGACAGGTCTATGTGATTACTCTTGGAGTATTTGTAGACAGGTCTATGTGATTTCTCTTAGAGTATTTGTAGACAGGTCTATGTGATTACTCTTAGAGTATTTGTAGACAGGTCTATGTGATTACTCTTAGAGTATTTGTAGACAGGTCTATGTGATTACTCTTGGAGTATTTGTAGACAGGTCTATGTGATTACTCTTGGAGTATTTGTAGACAGATCTATGTGATTTCTCTTAGAGTATTTGTAGACAGGTCTATGTGATTACTCTTAGAGTATTTGTAGACAGGTCTATGTGATTACTCTTAGAGTATTTGTAGACAGGTCTATGTGATTACTCTTAGAGTATTTGTAGACAGGTCTATGTGATTTCTCTTAGAGTATTTGTAGACAGGTCTATGTGATTACTCTTGGAGTATTTGTAGACAGGTCTATGTGATTACTCTTGGAGTATTTGTAGACAGGTCTATGTGATTTCTCTTAGAGTATTTGTAGACAGGTCTATGTGATTTCTCTTAGAGTATTTGTAGACAGGTCTATGTGATTACTCTTAGAGTATTTGTAGACAGGTCTATGTGATTACTCTTGGAGTATTTGTAGACAGGTCTCTGTGATTACTCTTGGAGTATTTGTAGACAGGTCTATGTGATTATTCTTGAAGTATTTGTAGACAGGTCTATGTGATTACTCTTAGAGTATTTGTAGACAGGTCTATGTGATTACTCTTAGAGTATTTGTAGACAGGTCTATGTGATTACTCTTGGAGTATTTTTAGACAGGTCTATGTGATTTATCTTAGAGTATTTGTAGACAGGTCTATGTGATTACTCTTGGAGTATTTGTAGACAGGTCTATGTGATTTCTCTTTGAGTATTTGTAGACAGGTCTATGTGATTACTCTTAGAGTATTTGTAGACAGGTCTATGTGATTACTCTTAGAGTATTTGTAGACAGGTCTATGTGATTACTCTTGGAGTATTTGTAGACAGGTCTATGTGATTACTCTTGGAGTATTTGTAGACAGATCTATGTGATTTCTCTTAGAGTATTTGTAGACAGGTCTATGTGATTACTCTTAGAGTATTTGTAGACAGGTCTATGTGATTACTCTTAGAGTATTTGTAGACAGGTCTATGTGATTACTCTTAGAGTATTTGTAGACAGGTCTATGTGATTTCTCTTAGAGTATTTGTAGACAGGTCTATGTGATTACTCTTGGAGTATTTGTAGACAGGTCTATGTGATTACTCTTGGAGTATTTGTAGACAGGTCTATGTGATTTCTCTTAGAGTATTTGTAGACAGGTCTATGTGATTTCTCTTAGAGTATTTGTAGACAGGTCTATGTGATTACTCTTAGAGTATTTGTAGACAGGTCTATGTGATTACTCTTGGAGTATTTGTAGACAGGTCTATGTGATTACTCTTAGAGTATTTGTAGACAGGTCTATGTGATTACTCTTAGAGTATTTGTAGACAGGTCTATGTGATTACTCTTGAAGTATTTGTAGACAGGTCTATGTGATTACTCTTGGAGTATTTGTAGACAGGTCTATGTGATTTCTCTTAGAGTATTTGTAGACAGGTCTATGTGATTACTCTTGGAATATTTGTAGACAGGTCTATGTGATTACTCTTAGAGTATTTGTAGACAGGTCTATGTGATTACTCTTGGAGTATTTGTAGACAGGTCTATGTGATTACTCTTGGAGTATTTGTAGACAGGTCTATGTGATTACTCTTGGAGTATTTGTAGACAGGTCTATGTGATTACTCTTGGAGTATTTGTAGACAGGTCTATGTGATTTCTCTTAGAGTATTTGTAGACAGGTCTATGTGATTTCTCTTAGAGTATTTGTAGACAGGTCTATGTGATTACTCTTAGAGTATTTGTAGACAGGTCTATGTGATTACTCTTGGAGTATTTGTAGACAGGTCTATGTGATTACTCTTAGAGTATTTGTAGACAGGTCTATGTGATTACTCTTAGAGTATTTGTAGACAGGTCTATGTGATTACTCTTGAAGTATTTGTAGACAGGTCTATGTGATTACTCTTGGAGTATTTGTAGACAGGTCTATGTGATTTCTCTTAGAGTATTTGTAGACAGGTCTATGTGATTACTCTTGGAATATTTGTAGACAGGTCTATGTGATTACTCTTAGAGTATTTGTAGACAGGTCTATGTGATTACTCTTGGAGTATTTGTAGACAGGTCTATGTGATTACTCTTGGAGTATTTGTAGACAGGTCTATGTGATTACTCTTGGAGTATTTGTAGACAGGTCTATGTGATTACTCTTAGAGTATTTGTAGACAGGTCTATGTGATTACTCTTGGAGTATTTGTAGACAGATCTATGTGATTACTCTTGGAGTATTTGTAGACAGGTCTATGTGATTTCTCTTAGAGTATTTGTAGACAGGTCTATGTGATTACTCTTGGAGTATTTGTAGACAGGTCTATGTGATTACTCTTGGAGTATTTGTAGACAGGTCTATGTGATTACTCTTAGAGTATTTGTAGACAGGTCTATGTGATTACTCTTGGAGTATTTGTAGACAGGTCTATGTGATTACTCTTGGAGTATTTGTAGACAGGTCTATGTGATTTCTCTTAGAGTATTTGTAGACAGGTCTATGTGATTTCTCTTAGAGTATTTGTAGACAGGTCTATGTGATTACTCTTGGAGTATTTGTAGACAGGTCTATGTGATTACTCTTAGAGTATTTGTAGACAGGTCTATGTGATTTAAAAAGAAGTATAGATTCTCCTTCTGCTACCAGTAGATTACGATATTTCTCCACTCAAGACTTAATTTTCAAAAGTTTTAAAGATGTTAATTTCCATTGTTAATGACCGTCGAAAGGAAATTGACAGAATTCCTCGTGCAGAAAATTAACGACTGTGGTATTGAAAAATATTACGAAAATTTAACCAACTGGTTAAACGTGCTAAACACGTTTTTGAGATAAACTTGACTACAAGACGCTGAAAAGTGCAAAATTTCCAAAAAAAATTAAGTTTTTTTTTCCATCCAATATTAATGAAGTTTTTGCATCGTAATGGGTTATTGATGGCTAGAAATAAAAAAAATGCTATTTAATTTCGAAAAGGGGTCTTAAAGGGGACCAGATTCCAAAATTTCGCATATTTCAAAGTTACATAGAAATTTTATTTTTCATTCAATTTTTATGGTTTTTTGTTGTTGAATGGATTGTGTTAAGTGCTTTCGGTAGTATGTCGATAGATTTCCTCGATCTTTTACGGAACAACGCCAAATTTTTTTTATTGAAGAACATTGGATCCAATGTAAAAATGAATACAATAATTTTTCTTAAAATCTAAACTTCATTGAACACAAACTTGAATATGAATAATCATGTGAATGATACAGGCTCAGGTGAGCCTCTGGTGGTTTTTTTCATCAAAGGGAGAGAACTGTTATTTTTGTCCTACTTAAAGCTGTTGTTTACATCTATTCAATGACTTGACTAAATCAAATTTACAGGTCTGATGTCATACCACCAAGTACTAATTAATACCAATTTACACATAAACCTGTGAAGAACTCACTCACGTGAGAATTGATCTAAATATTTTGTTTGTTACTGGATTTTGTTTTCATTTGACCTTGTATCATTATTTCTTGAACTCTTTACGTCATTTAACATTTATTTGTTATTGTATACATAAAGTACATTGTACATACAATAGAAAAATATATGAAACAATAGGTTTTGAATGATTATGAATTTCAACAACAACCATACCTGGCTGGTGAGGTCACATGTGTGAATGTATTTGATAAAATTGTTTTAACATTGGGTAGATTTTTTTTTATAACTTTTTGCATCAATTTTTATCATTAGAAATGCCTGCAAAACTGCCAATAGAAAAACATGGTTCAGTTTCTTATGATAAACATACCTAACACAGTATATAAGTAGACTGAGACCTGAGCTGAAAACCAACCATTTCATGACTATGAACACATATTTTTTTTTAATTGACATGTAGTGGGGTAGTTTTTTTTTGGTGGTCCTTGTGAGTTGATAATTGGTACATTTCTATTCCAAAGAAAGGGAACAAGAAATCTAAAACAATACTTTATTGAAGGCCTTTATGCTATACATGCATAATGAATTTAACAAATACCAATACTATAAAACAAAAAAATATATTTGCTATTAACTTATGTGGAAACATAAAAATCTTAAAAGCTTATATCTGCAAATAATTGGTTAAAATTAGAAAGGATCAGCATTCAGTACACCATTTTGGTTTGGTTGTACAGTTATCCTCTTCTTAAGGTAATTATACCCCCACTCATAGAGTGGGGGCTATATTGCAATCACCTTGTCCATCCGTCCGTCCGTCCGTTTGTCCGTCCATTCACACTTTCGTAACAGATATCTCAGCTTCTACTGGAAGAAATGATTTTATATTTGATATATGGCTTTGGCATGGTGACTTGTACCGTGTCTTCCCTTTCCAGGTTTACCGCACATCTACTTCCTGTTTATAGTGCGACTTAGAATTTTTCATGTTTGCCGTAATGAAAACTTTCGTAACAGTTATCTCAGCTTCTACTGGAAGAAATGATTTTATATTTGATATATGGCTTTGGCATGGTGACTTGTACCGTGTCTCCCCTTTCCAGGTTTACCGCACATCTACTTCCTGTTTACCGTGCGACTTACAAATGAACGAGTGGGGGTATTCTTAGCACGACGTAGCGTGCAACATCTTGTTTCTTCTCCAATGGAAATTTGATCTTATAAGAGGAGTGGTTTCTCTTGAGGACAATGTAGTAGTATTTTACTATACCAGTGTATCTGATAAAAGAGATGGCCTTTGATGGATGTGGCCTCTTATAAAAATGTTTTGACTACTGTATTTGTGAGACACTGCTGTCATTGTTAACCTGCCATTGAAAACAATTGACATTTTGGTTGGTTAGGGTTATGGTGTTTAACACCACTTTCAACGATATTTCTGTTATATCGCGGCCGTCAGTTTTGCTTGTGGAGGAAACTGGAGTACCCAGAGAAAACCATGGACGTGTAGCAAGTCACTGACAAACTTTATCATATAAAGTTGTATCAAGTATACTTTGCCATGTGCTGGATTCAAACTCACAATTTAAGTAGTGATAGACACTGATTGCACAGGTAGTTGTAAATCAAACTACTATACGATCATGACCATGACCGTACCTTAAAATTTTGGAACCAGCCCATTAAATACAATATAACAATTGGCTGGTCTAATAGTTAATGAGATGTATCCCAGTTTTGATATTGGATCAACATGTATGCACTAAATATATATATAAGAGGCTGCAGAACTTAAATCTCTGTGAAACAGTCTTGAAGCTGCAAAATGCTTAAATAGCAAAGAAAATTTATGGGATTACAGTGTATCTATTGAAGGCATATAAAAGGACAGCCTTTCAAAATTAGGGTTATTTCTAAGATATCTTACTGTTAAGATTTGGTTTATTGGATGGACCATTTAAGTGAACTTTCAAATTTTACAAACAAAATTTGTTGAAAACTGCTGTGTCAGATTATTTATTCCGGTCTATTTACCATCAATCTAATTAAAGTTAGATCTTCGCACTTGCTCCCTATTTTTATCTGTTGTTTACTAGTCCATGCTGTTATCTGTTGTTTACTAGTCCACGCTGTGACTAGTAAACAACTGATCAAAGTAAGGAGATCTTATTATAATTAGATTGGCTTATCCTTATCTATAAAATTTGGCAACAGAAATTTAAAAAAAACAAAAAAACATCGCCCCTCCTTAAAATTTAAATGATCATTCCTTAAGATTGTAAAAAAATGATATAATTGATACTCAGCTAGAAGATTTTTATTCTGTTTTGCATATTTTTGTTTTTTGTTTTGGTAATACAATCAAACCTGTATTAAGAGGTCATGACCCTTGATACAAAGAAAAAGTGACCTTATAAGACAGGTGACCTCTTAATAGAGGTTCAATTCATATAAAATTTTCGATGACAGGACAAGAAACATGTGACCTTTTAAAACAGGTGACTGCTTAATAGAGGTGACCACATGGGCGGACTTGACTGATCTTCAAGTTTTGCTATACTGTTTGAAGTCTCATGTTTTGGTAATGCTTCAAGTTTTACTTTGCAGTTGTTACAGAATTGTCCACCCATACTGTTTGAAGGGCAATACTTAAAATCTTTGCTGTTGTTTCAGAATGTCCACCCGTACTGTTTAAAGGGTAATAATTCAAGTTTTGCTTTGCTATCGTTTCAGAATGTCCACCCGTACTGTTTGAAGTCTCGTGTTTTGATCATATCGTAGAATTCAGCTATAAATCATTCCATTACCTGTTTTCACCTGTCAATTTACCTGAGTACTTTGAAGTTCATTCCTTAGAAAGGCAATCTATGGTAAGTTAATTTTCACCTGTTTAAAACTCTACAACATTTATTTTTTCAATGTTTAAAAATAATATAGGGTTATTGCACTAATATTGAGGAATATTGTCCCGAGCAATATGTCATATTGTACGAGCTTGCGAGTGCAATATGATATACTGCAAGGGACAATATTCCTCAATATTAGTGTAATAACCCTTTTATAATATACATGTAGTACCAAATATTTCAGTCTGTGACAATTACATTTCACCATATTTCTTTGCAACATCTATTCAACAACATAATTCCGCCATATTGTTTATCTCTCATCTGCGTGCAAATATAGTTTTACTCGGAACCACTCTAGTGCGTACAAATCTTAAAGGAGAAAGAATGGAATGCAATATTGGTCAAGATGCAATATTTTTAACTCATTCGGAATTGCTCTACTTTTTAGGTATATTTATAAAGGAAGACTAGTAAAAATATCAGAAAATATTGCATTTTTATTTTACAAAGAAATCTACATGAAATATTTGATACTATATTATAAAACCAATTATTGAATAATTAAACACAATGATTATTGCTTTATGTGATCAAACTTATGTCTTAAATGAAGAAAATATTATGTGGGAAGTATTATTTGTCAATTTTTTAATGTTTGTAGCTAAATGGACAATATGGAAATTTAGAAATGATATCAAATATAATAATAAAAAGATTAATACATTAAAAATTAAGCAAATGTTAAAAATAGAATTAAAAAGTAATACTGCATTAATTACAAAATCTCTCCTTTTGAATGAAAATATAGGAAAATTATTATATGAAAATCTACAAATCAAGTTAGCATAATATTCTGCTATCTATTTTTGTGTTTACATTAAACCAATATTTATTTACTGGTGTTCTCGCATACGTATTGTACATGTCAAAATCATTGGAAAAGTTAAGATGGAGACTACTGGTATGTGAGGATTAACTCTAATTATATTAAAAGATATCAAATGTTTTCAAATTTGAGCATATTTTGAAGGAATAGGTATAAACTTCAATTTCGAAAACTTTCAAAATAAAATCTTTCCTTTATTCATTTTAAGAACCATCCAAAGTATGCATGCTCGATATCACCGGACGTTGCAACATTTGTCAAAAATCGAGGGTTGGTTTGTTTACACTTCGTTTTCACTGAAATGTTAAAAATTGTAGCGGAATCTGGATAAAGACCATAAAGATAATACTTCAATGTATTTGAGGATGATTTAAATTAATTCAATAAAATTTTGGTAAGCTGTGAAATTAACCCCTGAACCCTTAGGTGTGCGAACATATCGGACGGCTCTGTATTTATTTTTTGTTTAACTTTTTTTTGTATTATAATGTGTAGTATTGTTTTGTGTGTATAAAATGTATGTAAGCCTCAGTAATATGTATTATAATGTGTAGTATTGTTTTGTGTGCATAAAATGTATGTAAGCCTCATGAATATCCTGGACTTCTGTTGTCATTATGTAAACAGGAAAATAGATTTGATAAAAAAAAAATTTCACCTGTTAGATTACATAAGATTTTTAAAGTTCAATCCTTAGAGATAAGATCAAAGGTGCTAATCAAACAATTCCCAAGAAGAATGTCAACATGTGTTTCTACACACTGTATTTCTGTGAAGGCGTTCCAGATGGTTTTTTTTTTATAATCAATAGATTCTGGTGACCACTTTCCTTTTTATGTCCCTGCCACTGTTACCCATGTCCGTAATTCCGAAATAAAACAGTTGTGACCACTTTTTTTTCGCTATGCTTTGAGATTTTGACTTGATATTTGGTATGTGGGTGTATAATGATAAGTTACAGACCAAGCTTACGTTTCGTTCCGGTCCAATGATTTTTGGCCAAGTTATGGATTTTGAAATTTGGCCAAATATTTAGTTGTCACCACTTTTTTTCGCTATGCTCTGAGATATTGACTTGATATGTGGTATGTGGGTGTATGTTGATGAGTTACAGATCAAGTTTACGTTTCGTTCCGGTCCAATGATTTTTGGTCGAGTTATGGCCCTTGGACTTTGAAATTTGGCCAAATATTTAGTTGTCACCATTTTTTTTTGCTATGCTTGGAGATATTGACTTGATGTTTGGTATATGAGTGTATAATGATGAGTTATAGATCAAGTTTACATTTCGTTCCGGTCCAATGATTTTTGGTTGAATTATGGCCCTTGGACTGAAATTTAACCAAATATTAAGTTGTCACCACTTTATTTCACTATGATTTGAGATATTGACTTGATTTTTGGTATGAGAGTGTATAATCATAAGTTACAGATCAACTTTGAAATTCATTTGTTATTCTTAGCCTATTACTGTGGGAATTAAAAGGGGGGGGGGGACATTCGTGTCGTTCCGACACATCTAGTTTTTAGCTCACCTTGCCAAAGGCAGTGTGAGCTTTTGCCATCATTTGTCGTCCATCGTCTGTCATCCGTTGTCTGCATCTATGGAAGGTGCTCTATTAAGATTGCTAATTTTGTCCCGATCTGTTAACAAACATGGCCGTCACAGCCAATTCTTGTTTCTGATTGGTTGATTTCTGAAAAATCTTCTCCTCTGAAACCGCTTGGCCAAATGAACCGAAACTTGGTAGGAAGCATCTATGGAAGGTTCGCTATAAAGATTGCTCATTTCGTCCCGATCCGTTAGCAAACATGGCCACCACAGGCAATTTTTGTTTCTGATTGGTTGATTTCTAAAAAAATCTTCTCCTTTGAAACCAAATAGCCAAATGAACCAAAATTTGGTAGGAAGCACCTATGGAAGGTTCTTTATAAAGTTTGCTCAAAATAGAATGAAAGGTGAGCAACACAGGCTCTGCCCACTGAACCTTTAGTTTTAGCTCACCTGGCAAAAGGCCATGTGAACTTTTGCCATCACTTGACATCTGCCGTCATCCTGCCATCACTTGGTGTCCATTGTCCATCGTCTGTTAAATTTTCACATTTGAATCTTCTCCTTTGAAAAATCTTGGCCAAATTAAACCAGACATGGTAGGAAGCATCAGTATTGAAAGTCCTTTATAAAGTTGCACATTTCGTCCAGATTTGTTTACAGACATGGCCGTCATAGGCAATTCTTCTTTATTGTTGGTCAATTTAAGCATTTTTTTCTCCAAATCTGCTTGGCCAAACAATGCGAAATTTTACAGGAAGCATCTGTAGAAGGTCTCTATAAAAGTTTGTCATTTCATCCCGATTGGACAAAAATGGTCGCTAAAGGGCAATTCTTGTTTCTAATTGTCTGAAATTTAAAAAAATCTTCTCCTCTGAAACTTTGTTGGAATGGTGTATGGGAAATCCTGTACACATTTTCCATATTACTTGCCGATCGTACAACTAATATTGTCACTATAGGCAGTTCTTGTTTGTGATTGACCAATTAAAAAAAAGTCTTCTCTAAAACCATATGGCCAAATTAATTAAAATTTGGTAGGAGGAACATATCGAAGGTTCTGTATAAAGTTTCCTCAAAACAAATTGACAGGCAAGTGACACAGGCTCAGCCCAATGAGCCTCTATTTTTTCTAATCTATGTTATTTGTGAGGAAGTCCCTAATTGTTAAATGTATTAAAAATCATTTGATCTGTCGTCAGTATGTAAGCACATTTTCAGGCATCAGACAAAAAAACAGATGCCTGGTCTATTCTCGAAGTATGGTAGAATAAGGGTAAAAGGGGGGGTTATTGTGGCCTTGAAATTTTTTAATAGGAAGTGAATTTTGTATTTTTGTCTTTTAGATAAAGAATGGTAAATTACATACAGGTGTATTAAATTTTGTCAGCGATAGATACAGAGCCTCATTCTGGGATGATGAATCTGGGAGAATAATGCACATTGCTACCTCAGTTGTCAGGTAATGTATGATTGATTGGTGTTTGATGCCAACTTTTGTAGTATTTCATGCTATATCATGGTGTAATGTATGATTGATGAAAAAAAGTACAATGATTTGATTTAATAAGATTCTTGAATTTATTTTTATTTAGTTCTAAATAAAAAATGGAAAATTTACTTGTCCGAACAAAGTTTTACTGGTCTTCGGCCGGAAGATCAGTGCTCATGATGACTGAGCTCTGGTTTGTTATACAGTCAGAAGTCAATCACTATGTACACTACGAAATTTGACTGACAGTTCGTACGAAATGAGAGGGCTGTTGTGGTTGTAATCGTATGGTAGTTGGATTTACAACTACCTATACAATCAGTGCCTATCACCAAAAAAGTTGTGAGTTCGAAATCTGTTCAAGGCAAGGTGTACTTGATACAACATTATATGATAAAGTTTGTCAGTGACTTGTGACAGGTCGGTGGTTTTTCTCCGGGTACTGAGGTTGCCTCCACCAATAAAACTGACCACCACAATAAAACTGAAATATTGGTGAAAGTGGCGTTAAACACCATAAAACTAACCTCTTATGAAGTATCTTCAGTATGACCCTTCTCAGTTTCTAAGAAAGGTCACTATTATTTTCTGGGAACTCCAGTTTTCTCCAGCAATGTTCTAAAATTACTCCTAAATGCTATATGTGATTTCCCAAAAAGTAGGAAATACCTATTTTAGTCTTTGGTATGGCCCGACTCGGGAAGTCAACCCCATGATCTTCCACACTCGAGACAAGCAGTAAGCATTGCACCACTGAGTGAGGCAGTCCCTCCTCGTGTTCTCAAGACAAATTCTATGTTGCTGTACAATAGTGTGGTATATTGTTCATTTTACAATTGTTTATTAATAGTTTCTATGATCTTGCTGCTCTGCCTGAACAAGACAATGGTGAAAGAATGTTACAGAAATGTTTTGAAATCAACATGTTGAAAGATAAATCTAAGGTAATATTGAAATTATTTCTGTAAATAAGAAGGGTAAAAATATTGGTGTAGATTGTAAGGGTAAAAAGATATTGGTGTAAATAGGGAGGGTAAAGAATATTGGTGTAAATAGGGAGGGTAAAGAATGTTGGTGTAAATAGGGAGGGTAAAGAATATTGGTGTAAATAGGGAGGGTAAAGAATATTGGTGTAAATAGGGAGGGTAAAGACCATTGGTGTAAATTGTAAGGGTAAAGAATATTGGTGTAAATAGGGAGGGTAAAGAATATTGGTGTAAATAGGGAGGGTAAAGAATATTGGTGTAAATAGGGAGGGTAAAGAATATTGGTGTAAATAGGGAGGGTAAAGAATATTGGTGTAAATAGGGAGGGTAAAGAATATTGGTGTAAATAGGGAGGGTAAAGAATATTGGTGTAAATAGGGAGGGTAAAGAATATTGGTGTAAATAGGGAGGGTAAAGAATATTGGTGTAAATAGGGAGGGTAAAGAATATTGGTGTAAATAGGGAGGGTAAAGAATATTGGTGTAAATAGGAAATGTAAAGAATATTGGTGTAAATAGGGAGGGTATACAGTACAAGTGGTTTTTTGGCAGGTACCTAATTTTCACTTTATTCAGGATAGCCATCGATCAGCGAAAATAAGAATCTGTGTTATATTTCCACTCTCTACTACATAAAAATATTTGAATAATTGTACAAGTTATATCTGCTCCTCTAGTATGATTGTAGTGATTAGTAAACAATTCTATGTTCACTGTCTTAAAGTTCTTGTTGAAATGATGCTATTAAAATATCTAACATAGGAGGAAAAATCCCTCCCGAAAACGATGTATTTGGTGACAAATAACAGGTAAATTGTTTTACATGTAATTAATTGTCCTTTTATCTTTAAAACGCTAATTACTATGAATAGTTATTGCTGTATAAACACATCTTCTTCATTGAACATAAGCATTGCCTTTCAATGATTTTTAATTACCTGTATTGCTGTAAGTTGACAATTTTTGGTGTTAATTTAATGGATCACAATTTTTCGGAGTCTGTTAATGAGACTTGTCTGTGTTTAATTTTTGTAAATGTGTTGTAATAATATATTAAAGTTATATCAAATGCTCTTATGCCATTTTCAATTAATGAACAAGTTGGCCAAAAATCATTCAACCGGAACGAATTTCAAAGTTGATCTGTAACTTATGATTATACACTCTCATACCAAAAATCAAGTCAAAATCTCAAATCATAGTGAAATAAAGTGGTGACAACTAAATATTTGGCCAAATTTCAAAGTCCAAGAGCCATAACTTAGCCAAAAATCATTGGACCGGAACGAAACGTAAACTTGATCTGTAACTTATCATTATACACCCACATACCAAATATCAAGTCAATATCTCAAAGCATAGCGAATAAAAGTGGTGACAACTGTTTTATTTCGGAATTACGGACGTGGGTAACACTATATGTCCCAGTCACTTAGTGGCGGGGACATAAATACTGCATATTGCATACAAAAAAACTCTTACTCAATTTATTTAAAAACATTTCCTATTTGGAATAGTTGGTCAAACAATTCAGATAATGTTATTTTAATATTACAGTCATACTGCTAAAAAAAATCCACCAATTTGGAAAATAATTGTGAAATTTGGCTTCTGCGTAAAAAAAATACTTATACGGTATTATTGCTGTAATTCGGGAGTGTAAATAATATTGCTGTAAATAAGGAAGGTAGCTACTGGGTAATACTCGTCAAGACAAGTCATTCAATATTGTGAACATTATGTTCAATTGATAGCAATTTTTTTTTCTTTCGTTGTTTTTTTTCTCTTTTGTGCACTTCTTTTTTTTTTATATGAAAACTCTCACACTATCTATTAAGAATATCATTGTTTATTATAATTTAATATGTGATAATTGTTTAACCTTGGAGATCATAGTTTTATGATCAACTTGTTTTTCATTCACAGCGTCCTTGACCGATCAGCATAAAAGATGAAAATTTGTAAAATCTGGTGAAGACTTTTCCTTTTTAGTATGGCATAGATCAATCATAGTGCTTCCGATATTTCTTTAAGTCTCCTTAAGACTCCATCCATTACGCCACAATTGACTTTGAAAACCCCCCCAATTTTTTGTGATTTGTCGTAGTATCAAACATCTCCTGTGACAATTTGAATCCATAGAATATCTTATTTAAGCCATTTTTATAGTGATTATGTGATTTCACAGTAAAGCATATTGAAAACAAATTTAGGCAGCTGGATAAAATCACGTTTAATTTAATTTTTTTTTTTTTTTATCGAGATGTTTTCACTTCAACGTCCATTTTTAAGCTGAATCGTAAACATTCGGTTATGGATAATATACTTGCTATGTGCGTGTCATGTGCAAAGCGTAGCACCTCCTCTGCATTGTAAGTATTGTTTTTTCATTTATCAAATATTGGTTCTGGGTCATGATCATCTTTTAATTGAACAAGGTCGCCACCAAAATATTCCTTTAGAAAATAGACTTTGCCCAATATGTAAATTAGAAATAGAAAATGAATACCACTTTGTTATTGAGTGTAATAAATTGACTTCATCTCGATCGAAACTTTATAGTAAGGTCACTGAAATTGTTCCAAATTTTTTGGTTATGTCTGATTGAGATAAATTTAAATATATTCTTAGCAGTAATGATTACGATATTATGAAAATATGTGTAATAGGTATCTCTGAAATGTGCAGTGAGAGAAATAAGTTACTTAAGAGCAATGCAAAGTAACCTTAATATTTGAGTTACTTTCATATTAGTGTATTTATGTTGTATTTGTTATAAGTTGATTGTAGTGACTTTTTGCCTCCTCAGCCCCTCATGCTACTTTTTGTTTTTAATTGTTTCATGTTTTGTGTATGTCTGTTGATTGTATTGTTGCAGATGACAATCCTTTGTTGGATTTCATATCAATAAAGAATTTGATCATATGATAGTTTAATTTACTTATGTAATCAGAGTCTATCACTACTAAAGTTTTGAAATTGATTCCCACACCCAATACAACATAATGTGATAATGTTTGTCTTTCTGTAGGTGTTCTACATGTAATATAGATCTTCCACTAATGAAGCTGTCTGCCATTATATAATAGAAACTGGTAAAGAATGCTCTAATGAATCAGAAATTTTGTGGCAATTAATTGATTTTTTATACATTTTTTCTGCTTTTCCTAATGCAGGGTGTGTGTGTGTGTTGTAGTCGTGATCGTATGGTAGTTGAATATACAACTATTTATGCAATCAATGACTATCGCCACCAAAGTTGTGAGTTTGAATCCCTCTAAGGCGAGGTGTATTTGATTCAACATTATATGATAAAGTTTGTCAGTGACTTGCGACAGGTCAGTGGTTTTTCTCCGGGTACTCCGGTTTCCTCCACCAATAAAACTGACAGGATATAAATGAAATATTGTTGAAAGTGGCATTAAACACCATAACCCTAACCCTAACCCAATGCAGGTAATAGGTTTCCATTACCTTCCTTCGTTGTGTTGTCTTTGTGTTTTTAAGTTTAATAAGATAAAGCAGGAGATTGGTTCTGTGTTGCTAGTAGTAGTGCAATCCCCCCCCCTCTTAAAAAGGAATACCTCATCTGCACGGAAAAAGTGGCCTTATAAGAGGAAAAGCCTCTCCTGAGGGAAACAATTTAGTAATACATGTATTTTGCAATCTCCGTGCATCTGAAATCTGGCCTGCTAATTAAGAGAGGTGACCTTAGGTGGGAATGACCTTATAAACAGGGGAGACTACTGTTGTTATGTATTATTTATTGTTACTGTTTACCTTCTATTTATTTCTAGGATGAGATACCATTCACATCATCTGGTAGAAAAGTCAACCGTCCAGATCGTAAAGACAGTATTGATACAGAGGATAATATTGTAAGTATTGATACAGAGGATAATATTGTAAGTATTGATACAGAGGATAATATTGTAAGTATTGATACAGAGGATAATATTGTAAGTATTGATACAGAGGATAATATTGTAAGCATTGATACAGAGGATAATATTGTAAGCATTGATACGGAGAATGGTACTGTATTATTAATTAGTAAGAAAGGATATGGATGTAAATGAACATGAGAGATTATCCAACATTACCTTTAGACACAAATTTAAAGTAGGTAACAGTGCATTTATTGCCGTTTAACATTTCACAGTCACAGTAGCGTCTTCGATAATGAGCATAGCTCATACGCTAAAATTAGTGTGAAACGACCTCTCGTCTGCAGTTGAGTGGTACATTTTGCTTCTGCCGATAAAAGCTGCATGTTGGAATCTGATAACTAAATGTATGCATTGATTCAGAAGAAGTTATTGTATATATTGATGATACAGAGGGAATATTGTATATAGCTATACAGTAGAGTTCGTTTATAGCGAACAGGCTTGTAACGAAATCAGCCTTATAACGAAGTAAAGATAAATCCCCGGTTCAATCGCTATTTAAACAATGTATTTTTGAAGGCCTATTACGAAAATCAGGCTTATAACGAAGAGAATTTTAAACCCAAACACCATTTTTATTACTCAAAATTGACCTGATATAACCAAGAAAATTGCTGAACAAACAAATCGTTTACCTGTCTTTCATTACGCACGGATGATCACATATTAGAATGGCACTTGACACTTCCGTTATCGGTAATTGAAAAATCAATAATCACACCTGTGATGTTGTTAATGATGTCAATCAAGACTTTTCTTTAAAATATTCAAACAATAAAATGGGTATTAATGATGTGATTAACAAGTTGTCAATTATGCTAATTTATTGCATTAAAAATTAATAAAACGTAATCTAAATTTTAATGAATGGATACACAAGCTAAAGAAATTAAAAACAAAGTCATGTGTGAGATTAATTCATTCGCTATTGTTTATTTTTTCTTTGATGATAGACTCTTTAATTAAACAACAAAGCGACTTTTAAATTTTAATTCTACCGTTGTTTTTCACACTGCAAGCCGAACGTAGTCATAAATATGGTAGCACATCCTCGTGTAAATATTAGTGCTTTCAAATGTTGTATTTTATGTGTCCGTCAAAGACATTCTAGTGCTTTGTTTTATTGTTTAATGTTGAAGTAATGTTATATTTTAACTGCTGAATTAATAAATTTTATTCAACAATTCTCGTTTTTGTTTTTCTCTATTCAGAAAAACGATGTCATATTTTAACAGTGTAGCTCACGTTAATTTATTCCTCAACATAGCTTGCATTATGAATGGTGTTACAAAAAAACAAAGACTCACAAAACAAAATCCGCTGAAAGTATTTTATTACAACAAAATCATCGAAGTAAAAACATTATTATCTGTCAAAAAATAACAAAACAAAGCAAACAAAACAGTTACAAATCACTTGAAATAATTTTTTTGAAATATATCATTTTTCAAAAGGGGAGGTAATTCTACATTATTTCTCTTATAACGAACGATGCCTATAACGAAATAAGATCGAGAGTCCCCTGGACTTCGCTATAAACGAACTCTACTGTATATGAAATTTTACTTTTATTACAATAGTCATTGTTGGCAGAATGTTATGAGGGTAGCGTAGGGTTATGGTGTTTAACGCCACTTAACAATATTTCAGTTTTATTGGTGGAGGAAACCGGAGAATATCCACAGACACGTCGCAAGTCACTGACAAACTTTATCACATAATGTTGTATCGAGTACACCTCGCAAATCAAGAAGCGTGATCATGTGTAAATTTTCTACCTGAAATCAAATGATTCACCTATTTTGTCTCACCTTTAACTTTGTTGATGGTAAATAACTATCTACATGTATGTTCCCGCCACTAGTCATTTGGGCATTAAGTTTTATCCATGTTCGTCCGTCCGTCATTCCCGATTTATTTTCTGCTTAATAACTTAAGTTCCTTTTAAACAAATCAATTTAAATTTATTCACAAGGTCAGGGACTATAAAAGACTATAAAAAAAACTAGTGTGATTTTGGATTTTACCACTTTTTTTGGTTTGGTATATGGTGTTTAATGCCACTTTCAACAATATTTGAGTTATTTCGTGGCAGTCAGTTTTATTGGTGGAGGAAACCGGAGTACCCAAAGAAAACCACAGACCTGTCACAAGTCAATGACAAGTTTTTCTGTGGTGGAGTTATGATCCCATTTACTTTATTTGGAAGCTGAGGCATTCATTTCCAAAGGGCACATTCTTCAATTTTTTTTAGAACATTGACATATTATTTCTATTACAACAGACAATTTACAATGTGGATTATGAGGATGAGCTTAACATCATTTGTGTCACTGCTGTATATCATGACCATGACACACCTAGAGGTGTGGTCTGTTTCTATGACAACATGACAGGAAGACATTTAAAAGAAGTTAACATTGAGGAGCCTTGTTCTGAGGTAAAAATAAACTGAACTGACAATTATATTAAATAATTTCCTTTAAACCCTGTACAGTAAAACATTTATATTTATTTATATATGTATATAGAATAATGGCAGTATGAAGATGACGACAGACTTTATCACTAATTTAGCCCAATTCCCACTAATAGTTAGTTATTTGATGAAAATATCTCGATTGTCAGTAATTTTATGCATGGAATTATTGACTTATTTATATATATTACCCACGTCAACTTCGCATTATGTATGACTCGTAGCTGCAAGTGATAACGTTTACCAGTTGCTTGCTTATGGTCGATGGTTCTCTCCGGGTACTCTAGCTTCTTCCACCACTAAAACTGGTCGCCATGATATAGCTGAAATATTGCTGAAAGTGGCGTTAAAACACCAAAAATCAAATCAAATCAAAAATCATTATGTATGACGTTTCAGCATGTGACGTTGTGCATAAAATCAACTTGATCTAATTTCTTTTCCTATGATAGTAACAAGTCTTTATGGGGATAAAGATGTAGGTTTTTACTAAAAATAGAAACCAACAATTTGCAGAGAGTATGGAAATTTTTCAAATTTTCATAAAAAAAAATTCTGAATCCAGTAACTAAATTAACCATTGCATTATACATTTGTTGCAATTAACCCCATAAATCGTTCAATTTAGAAATAGGTTTGGAGATGAATTCATTATCTACTTTCATATCCGTAGATATGGAGATACTCCTATACACCCTTTGGCTTTGCTTCAGGTGTACTGTGATACTTCAGGGCATAAAAATCTCCCCTTTTCAAACTTAAAGATCTAATTCTTAGCACATGACAATGCACCATCATAATTCTATCTATGTTTTTATTGAGATGGAGAATTAAAGTATTCTTAGCACATGACAATGCACCATTATAATTCTATCTATGTTTTTATTGAGATGGAGAATTAAAGTATTCTTAGCACATGACAATGCACCATCATAATTCTATCTATATTTTTATTGAGATGGAGAATTAAGCCCATTGATGTGGGTACTTAATTTTCATGAATTTTCTAGTGAGTGATTGTTGGTTAACACGAACTCAGCTATATTGTGGCGAGAACAAGTTATTTTTCAAGAGATGAGAAGGAGGTTCGCATTGTTCTAGACCAACGTGTTTAGTTTGATTTTTAATAGTGCCCACTGAAATAACAGTCCGTTGATAGACAAGTTGCTCCACTCTGACACATTACTCTGATTCTGAGCCAACCCATCTTTACTCTTACTCCTTAAAGCTGCATGCTTAGTGGAGAAGCAGCAAATACTAATTTTGTAGTCTTGGTTTGACCCGACCAAGGCTCAAACTCCAGATCTAACACTCTTGAGGCGAGCACACTACATATTGCATCACTGATGTGGTTCATGAATTGTCTTTTTAAATAACCATGGGGTTTTTTTCCAGATCAATGAACATAGAACATATATTGACTTGGATACAATCATTCAAATAAATAAACTATGGTCAGGAAAATACCACTGTACAGTTTATAGACTAACAAGTACTATGTCTGAAGACCAGGAAGTAAAAACAAAGACGCACAGAAAAACAACAAGACGGACATCACATCATAGAACTAGAACAAGATCGGCTAATTAATGTTGTAGGAACTGAGTTTTGTTTAAAAAAAAAATGGCAGCTTAAATTTGAGTAAAATTTAGACACAAGTGCAAATTATGCTCCACATACAATAATAGTTTTTCGGTTTGTTTTTATTTAAATTTGCTTTGTGGAATCAAAGAAAGACCATAGTGTTGTTAAAACTTTCGAGCCCAGAATGTGTATGCCCTCCACCCCCACCCCCCCACCCTCCCACCCACTCCAAAAAAATATAATATCCAATTAGAACACTTGATTAAATGTGAAAAATAACAAAGTTCAATGTCAGAAATTATGGAATTATCATTTCTTCAATATGTTTAGTTCACGAATTATGTGCCATATTCTGAATACAGTGTTTTGATAGATAAATTTTTAAATGCAGATAGGAAGCTCATACTCAGAGGTTTTATGTTGACAAGACAGGGCCTTATGGTCATAAAATCAGAACACTATTTATTGGATGTTTTTGGAGTATGAGTAAAAAACTGATACTCGAACGTTTTATGACCATAAGGCCCCGTCTTGATGACATAAAACGTTTTATGACCATAAGGCCCTGTCTTGATGACATAAAACGTTTTATGACCATAAGGCCCCGTCTTGATGACATGAAACGTTTTTTACTCATAATCTAAAACATCCAATAAATAGTGTTCTGATTGGACAGTTTTGAAGTAAGAGTATAAAACTTGTACTGGAATGTTTTATGAGTGTGAGGTCAGGTCTTGTTTAAGAAAATAAGTGTGATAAGCAGTGATGGTTGACAGTCTGATCAGTACTAACTAAACAAATGGAAATATGGGTCCTTGCTGGACAAAATGAATGATACATGAGAGTGAAGTATTACATTGGTATTTCACTTTCGGTCAAATCAATTGTCTAGACTTCTGTATGTAAAATAAGATGATGAGGCTTCAAAAGGACCCCCTCTTGTGTGATTACAGATTAATTTAAAAAATCAAAGAGATCATTGTTAACTAGATGGTTAATTTGTCTCTCTAATAAGGGTTAAGAGTTAGGGTTATGGTGTTTAATGCCACTTTCAACAATATATCAGTTATATCGTGGCAGTCAGTTTTATTGGTGGAGGAAACAAAAGTACCCGGAGAAAACCACCGACCTGCCACAAGTCACTGACAAAATTTATCACATAAAGTTGTATTGTGTACACCTCGCCATGAGCGGGATTCATATACAAAACTTTTAGTGGCGATAGACACTGATTGCACCGATAATTGTAAATCCAACTACCATATAATCACAACCACGACAGCCTCTTTCTCTCTAATAAACAACAGAGGGTCATAAACTAGTACTGTAAATGAATTGACATTCTCTCATTTTCACCTTACTGCATCGATTAGCATGTTGGCCTTGTGTGCAGTAAATTGTGGGTTCCAAACCCAGTCACCTCAAATAAAAACTAGAACATTAGTATTAGCTACTTCTCTGCTAAGTATGCAGCACTAAGGCATGGGAGCTAAGACTCGTTGACTCAGGATAATGTGTCAGAGTGGAGCGAAATGTCTACTCGTGGACTGTTGTTTTAGTGAGCTAGCATTATAACAATCCAACTCAGTTTGTTGGTCTAGTATAAAGTAGACATCATTATCATCTCATTAAAATAACTTGTTCTCGTCATGATATGAAAAATTGCTCATTTGGCATTAAACACCAATCACTCATCGACCATTTTCCCATTTTCATTGGTACAGACAGTTGTAAATGTAAATTTTAATTCTTGTCTAGAAATCTTTTTTTTCTGTACGAAATAAGCTTACATGGAATGTCTGGCCTACTATGAATATAGGGCTAGAAAAAATAATTAACGGCAAATATTTTTGTATTTTCCTGTAGTTACTACTGTATGTCCAGGTAAAACAAAAAGATTACGGATGTTAAATCTAGTTTCGTTTGACATGCTAACATCTTTTCCATTTTACATACTAACCAGTGCTGTCTGAATGCATGGGCACACTGGGCAGTTGCCCTGGGGCCCACAAGCATAGGGGCTCAATACTAATCTATGTATGTTGTGTATGGCATGTTTTTTAATGCTTAAACACTGATTTAATTGGAAGTACTAATGCAATAAATATATGCTTAATTTTATCGACATTTACAGTTTTATTCCTGTGAGTGATCGTGTAGGTATGGGCCCCAGAACACTGGTTTGCCCGGGGATGCTGTTAAGACAGCCCTGATACTAACATCTTTTCCATGATTGCTGCTGCTGCTGCTGCTGATGTTGACGTTTGCCCTTAAAAAAGTGAAAAATATTGGTTTCCATATTATGACCTTATTTCTGTTGGTTGACCTTATTATCCCCTTGCCAACGAAGTTGCGAAGGGATATAGTAACGCTACCATCCGTCCTTCCGTAACATCCTTGTGAACACTCTAGAATCAACATCCTTCAATGGATTTTGACCAAGCTTGGTACATACTTAGTCGTTAAGAGAATCTGGAACCCTATTGATTTTCAAGGTCAAAGGTCAAGGTCACCAGGTCAAATTTGTACAGCGTAATATCCTTGTGAACACTCTAGAATCAACATCCTTCAATGGATTTTGACCAAGCTTGGTACATACTTAGTCGTTAAGAGAATCTGGGTAACCCTATTGATTTTCAAGGTCAAAGGTCAAGGTCACCAGGTCAAATTTGTACAGCGTAATATCCTTGTGAACACTCTAGAATCAACATCCTTCAATGGATTTTGACCAAACTTGGTACATACTTAGTCGTTAAGAGAATCTGGAACCCTATTGATTTTTAAGGTCAAAGGTCAAGGTCACCAGGTCAAATTTTTACCGCGAAATATCCTTGTGAACACTCTAGAATCAACATCCTTCAATGTATTTTGACCAAACTTGGAACATATTTAGTCCTTAAGAGAATCTGGAACCCTATTGATTTTCAAGGTCATAGGTAAAAGGTCAAGGTCAGCAGGTCAAATTTTTAGGTGAGGGGATATGCCACGCTTTTCAACAACTTACTACGAAACAAAAGTGATAAATTTTAATGTTTCTTAATGAAATGAAAAATGATTTTAAAACATTTTAATTTCTGAATGACAAAGGTCTTTTTCATTTTACTTATACAATGTAATTTGTTTGAAGTCTTCAAAAAAATGGTTAAAACAAAAATATAGATATCAAATTTAGGTCGCATGGTACGTTTCTGGAATAACAGTCATCAGCTTTTTATGGTTTCATCTCTTCATATATATTCGCACTTGCAACAAAATTTTCATATAAGCCAGTTATTTTGTAAGGAAGTATACAAATGTATATCAACTTAAAATGTTTTTATTGAGTGAGGAAAACAGTGGCAGCACAATAAATGTATATTTACATTGTTTTATAAATAATATAAAAAGTAATAAAAACATCATTATAATTATATTTTTGTCAGTTCATTATTCTCCTATATCTGTCAAGTCTCAATTGATAAACTGAAATTCAAACTTAAATGTTTGAAAGTTTTTATACCCATCATTCAGAAATTATGGTTATGTTTCTAATAACTAAAAAATAAATACAAGAGAAAACCGAAGGGGCAATCAAGAGTAGAACAATCCATTAACACAGGCAACAAGGGGCAATGAAGAATAGACAATCCATTAACACAGGCAACATTGTGCAATCAAGAATAGACAATCCATTTACAGGCAACATTGGGCAATCAAGAATAGACAATCCATTAACACAGGCAACATTGGGCAATCAAGAATAGACAATCCATTACCACAGGCAACATTGGGCAATCAAGAATAGACAATCCATTAACACAGGCAACATTGGGCAATCAAGAATAGACAATCCATTAACACAGGCAACAAGGGGCAATGAAGAATAGACAATCCATTAACACAGGCAACATTGGGCAATCAAGAATAGACAATCCATTAACACAGGCAACATTGGGCAATCAAGAATAGACAATCCATTAACACAGGCAACATTGGGCAATCAAGAATAGACAATCCATTAACACAGGCAACATTGGGCAATCAAGAATAGACAATCCATTAACACAGGCAACATTAGGCAATCAAGAATAGACAATCCATTAACACAGGCAACATTGGGCAATCAAGAATAGACAATCCATTAACACAGGCAACATTGGGCAATCAAGAATAGACAATCCATTAACACAGGCAACATTGGGCAATCAAGAATAGACAATCCATTAACACAGGCAACATTGGGCAATCAAGAATAGACAATCCATTAACACAGGCAACATTGGGCAATCAAGAATAGACAATCCATTAACACAGGCAACATTGGGCAATCAAGAATAGACAATCCATTAACACAGGCAACATTGGGCAATCAAGAATAGACAATCCATTAACACAGGCAACATTGGACAATCAAGAATAGACAATCCATTAACACAGGCAACATTGGGCAATCAAGAATAGACAATCCATTAACACAGGCAACATTGGGCAATCAAGAATAGACAATCCATTAACATAGGCAACAAGGGGCAATCAAGAATAGACAATCCATTAACACAGGCAACAAGGGGCAATCAAGAATAGACAATCCATTAACACAGGCAACATTGGGCAATCAAGAATAGACAATCCATTAACACAGGCAACATTGGGCAATCAAGAATAGACAATCCATTAACACAGGCAACATCGGGCAATCAAGAATAGACAAACCATTAACACAGGCAACATTGAGCAATCAAGAATAGACAATCCATTAACACAGGCAACATTGGGCAATCAAGAATAGACAATCCATTAACACAGGCAACATTGGGCAATCAAGAATAGACAATCCATTAACACAGGCAACATTGGGCAATCAAGAATAGACAATCCATTAACACAGGCAACATTGGGCAATCAAGAATAGACAATCCATTAACACAGGCAACATCGGGCAATCAAGAATAGACAAACCATTAACACAGGCAACATTGAACAATCAAGAATAGACAATCCATTAACACAGGCAACATTGGGCAATCAAGAATAGACAATCCATTAACACATGCAACATTGGGCAATCAAGAATAGACAATCCATTAACACAGACAACATTGGGCAATCAAGAACAGACAATCCATTAACACAGGCAACATTGGGCAATCAAGAATAGACAATCCATTAACACAGGCAACATTGGGCAATTAAGAATAGACAATCCATTAACATAGGCAACAAGGGGCAATCAAGAATAGACAATCCATTAACACAGGCAACAAGGGGCAATCAAGAATAGACAATCCATTAACACAGGCAACAAGGGGCAATCAAGAATAGACAATCCATTAACACAGGCAACATTGGGCAATCAAGAATAGACAATCCATTAACACAGGCAACATTGGGAAATCAAGAATAGACAATCCATTAACATAGGCAACAAGGGGCAATCAAGAATAGACAATCCATTAACACAGGCAACAAGGGGCAATCAAGAATAGACAATCCATTAACACAGGCAACATTGGGCAATCAAGAATAGACAATCCATTAACACAGGCAACATTGGGCAATCAAGAATAGACAATCCATTAAGACAGGCAACATTGGGCAATCAAGAATAGACAATCCATTAACACAGGCAACATTGGGCAATCAACAATAGACAATCCATTAACACAGGCAACATTGGGCAATCAAGAATAGACAATCCATTAACACAGGCAACATTGGGCAATCAAGAATAGACAATTCATTAACACAGGCAGCATTGGGCAATCAAGAATAGACAATCCATTAACACAGGCAACATTGGGCAATCAAGAATAGACAATCCATTAACACAGGCAACATTGGGCAATCAAGAATAGACAATTCATTAACACAGGCAACATTGGGCAATCAAGAATAGACAATCCATTAACACAGGCAACATTGGGCAATCAAGAATAGACAATCCATTAACACAGGCAACATTGGGCAATCAAGAATAGACAATCCATTAACACAGGCAACATTGGACAATCAAGAATAGACAATCCATTAACACAGGTAACATTGGGCAATCAAGAATAGACAATCCATTAACACAGGCAACATTGGGCAATCAAGAATAGACAATCCATTAACACAGGCAACATTGGGCAATCAAGAATAGACAATCCATTAACACAGGCAACATTGGGCAATCAAGAATAGACAATCCATTAACACAGGCAACATTGGGCAATCAAGAATAGACAATCCATTAACACAGGCAACATTGGGCAATCAAGAATAGACAATCCATTAACACAGGCAACATTGGGCAATCAAGAATAGACAATCAATTAACACAGGCAACAAGGGGCAATCAAGAATAGGCAATCCATTAACACAGGCAACATTGAGCAATCAAGAATAGACAATCCATTAACACAGGCAACATTGGGAAATCAAGAATAGACAATCCATTAACACATGCAACATCGGGCAATCAAGCATAGACAAACCATTAACACAGGCAACATTGAGCAATCAAGAATAGACAATCCATTAACACAGGCAACATTGGGCAATCAAGAATAGACAATCCATTAACACAGGCAACATTGGGCAATCAAGAATAGACAATCCATTAACACAGGCAACATTGGGAAATCAAGAATAGACAATCCATTAACACAGGCAACATTGGGCAATCAAGAATAGACAATCCATTAACACAGGCAACATCGGGCAATCAAGAATAGACAAACCATTAACACAGGCAACATTGAGCAATCAAGAATAGACAATCCATTAACACAGGCAACATTGGGCAATCAAGAATAGACAATCCATTAACACAGGCAACATTGGGCAATCAAGAATAGACAATCCATTAACACAGGCAACATTGGGCAATCAAGAATAGACAATCCATTAACACAGGCAACATTGGGCAATCAAGAATAGACAATCCATTAACACAGGCAACATTGAGCAATCAAGAATAGACAATCCATTAACACAGGCAACATTGGGCAATCAAGAATAGACAATCCATTAACACAGGCAACATTGGGCAATCAAGAATAGACAATCCATTAACACAGGCAACATTGGGCAATCAAGAATAGACAATCCATTAACACAGGTAACATTGGGCAATCAAGAATAGACAATCCATTAACACAGGCAACATTGGGCAATCAAGAATAGACAATCCATTAACACAGGCAACATTGGGCAATCAAGAATAGACAATCCATTAACACAGGCAACATTGGGCAATCAAGAATAGACAATCCATTAATACAGGCAACATTGGGCAATCAAGAATAGACAATCCATTAACACAGGCAACATTGGGCAATCAAGAATAGACAATCCATTAACACAGGCAACATTGGGCAATCAAGAATAGACAATCAATTAACACAGGCAACAAGGGGCAATCAAGAATAGGCAATCCATTAACACAGGCAACATTGGGCAATCAAGAATAGACAATCCATTAACACAGGCAACTTTGGGCAATAAAGAATAGACAATCCATTAACACAGGCAACATTGGGCAATCAAGAATAGACAATCCATTAACACAGGCAACATTGGGCAATCAACAATAGACAATCCATTAACACAGGCAACATTGGGAAATCAAGAATAGACAATCCATTAACACATGCAACATCGGGCAATCAAGCATAGACAAACCATTAACACAGGCAACATTGAGCAATCAAGAATAGACAATCCATTAACACAGGCAACATTGGGCAATCAAGAATAGACAATCCATTAACACAGGCAACATTGGGCAATCAAGAATAGACAATCCATTAACACAGGCAACATTGGGCAATCAAGAATAGACAATCCATTAACACAGGCAACATTGGGCAATCAAGAATAGACAATCCATTAACACAGGCAACATCGGGCAATCAAGAATAGACAAACCATTAACACAGGCAACATTGAGCAATCAAGAATAGACAATCCATTAACACAGGCAACATTGGGCAATCAAGAATAGACAATCCATTAACACAGGCAACATTGGGCAATCAAGAATAGACAATCCATTAACACAGGCAACATTGGGCAATCAAGAATAGACAATCCATTAACACAGGCAACATTGGGCAATCAAGAATAGACAATCCATTAACACAGGCAACATTGGGCAATCAAGAATAGACAATCAATTAACACAGGCAACAAGGGGCAATCAAGAATAGGCAATCCATTAACACAGGCAACATTGGGCAATCAAGAATAGACAATCCATTAACACAGGCAACTTTGGGCAATAAAGAATAGACAATCCATTAACACAGGCAACATTGGGCAATCAAGAATAGACAATCTATTAACACAGGCAACATTGGGCAATCAAGAATAGACAATCCATTAACACAGGCAACATTGGGCAATCAACAATAGACAATCCATTAACACAGGCAACATTGGGAAATCAAGAATAGACAATCCATTAACACATGCAACATCGGGCAATCAAGCATAGACAAACCATTAACACAGGCAACATTGAGCAATCAAGAATAGACAATCCATTAACACAGGCAACATTGGGCAATCAAGAATAGACAATCCATTAACACAGGCAACATTGGGCAATCAAGAATAGACAATCCATTAACACAGGCAACATTGGGCAATCAAGAATAGACAATCCATTAACACAGGCAACATTGGGCAATCAAGAATAGACAATCCATTAACACAGGCAACATCGGGCAATCAAGAATAGACAAACCATTAACACAGGCAACATTGAGCAATCAAGAATAGACAATCCATTAACACAGGCAACATTGGGCAATCAAGAATAGACAATCCATTAACACAGGCAACATTGGGCAATGAAGAATAGACAATCCATTAACACAGGCAACATTGGGCAATCAAGAATAGACAATCCATTAACACAGGCAACATTGGGCAATCAAGAATAGACAATCCATTAACACAGGCAACATTGAGCAATCAAGAATAGACAATCCATTAACACAGGCAACATTGGGCAATCAAGAATAGACAATCCATTAACACAGGCAACATTGGGCAATCAAGAATAGACAATCCATTAACACAGGCAACATTGGGCAATCAAGAATAGACAATCCATTAACACAGGCAACATTGAGCAATCAAGAATAGACAATCCATTAACACAGGCAACATTGGGCAATCAAGAATAGACAATCCATTAACACAGGCAACATTGGGCAATCAAGAATAGACAAACCATTAACACAGGCAACATTGGGCAATCAAGAATAGACAATCCATTAACACAGGCAACATTGGGCAATCAAGAATAGACAAACCATTAACACAGGCAACATTGGGCAATCAAGAATAGACAATCCATTAACACAGGCAACATTGAGCAATCAAGAATAGACAATCCATTAACACAGGCAACATTGAGCACAAGATACTGAATGAAAACAAAGCAAAAACACAATACTGTAAACTAAAAAGATGAGCAACACAGACAAAACAGTGGACAGACTTAAAGCAGCTATCCTGAAGCGTGACTAAGAACTTACATGCGCACACACCCCTGAAGGACTTTTACTCAGAATTGAGTTAATCTTCAGTAACCATACAGATACAGATACAGACCTCACCAAAAAATTGGGGGATGAACCCAGGTTTTCACAAAGGATAAAGGGTAGGCATATCCTGTTTCTTATAAGACACCTGTCATTTTACTCAGTCAGATCCTTTAGAAGTATTGTATGTGATGAAGGAGAGACAAAATCTACGTACAAAGAAAAAGATCCATTGTTATTGAAGAAAAGAAATGGATATTTTTTAACGGTCAACCAGTTCATAACCAGTTCATAATGACGACTATAATTTTTCGTGATGATTACGTCAACATAGGAGGAATGTACCTTTGTTCAAGTAAGTTTCGTGTCAGCAGCTGAGCTCTGTCAAGAAAATCACAGTACTAAGTACAAACCCTAGAATAACGTACTAGGTGTGAAATCTAAAATAAACCAACATGGCCACCAAAACTATCAATAGAATAAGGAACAAAGATCATCCATTGGTCCATACAACCACATTTTACACCAAATGACCTTTAATTGAAACAGTAGCTATTTGGTAAAGGTTATGGTGTACGCCACTTTCACACAATATTTCAGTCATATTGTGGCGGTCAGTTTTATTAATGGTGGAAACCTGTCGCAAGTCACCAGCAAACATTATCACATAATGTTGTATCGAGTACATCTCGTATGAGTGGGATTCGACAGTAGGTACTGGTAAAATATAATGAGATGTTTGACTGCGTGCAATGCAAGACATTTTACTATTTTTGCTGTTTTATCGATTTTCACCAAAATGTGAAAACGTATGTCATAGCTACAGTGTGCAGTGTAGTTGTGCACAATGCACTTATCTCTCAAAGGATTATTTATTTAGTGTATGACTGAGTATTCTAAATAATTTGGCCAAATGGATTGTGGACTCATTTTAAATGATACTGTTTCTGGATGATCCAATAATAATTGTCTTAGAAAGTTTAAGCAAAACACCATCTTCAGCAATTAAACACGTCTTGGAATCCTATACTATAAGAATTTACAATGTATATTGAATGCAAACATCTTTGACAAAATTGAAGCAATGTCCAAAAAAAAAAGAGAATGTTTGATGATTTTCAAAATGCACAAATTATGTGCTTAAATATAGAAACCAAATTGATTACAATGGCACTCTAAGAAAATCATTATGACAAGTGCTAAACCAAAGAAATCAAGATGTCCTGTAAAAAGCACCAACAAACACAGGTAAGTGCAGCAATAACTATATATAGATATAATATAAAAAAGAGGGGGGTGTGAAATAATACGTAATAATGAAGTGTCAAAGATAGTAGTTAAAGATATGAGGGAACAAACAAACAAGTCTGTATTAACATAATTGTGGTATATGGTATATAATGCCACTTTAAACAATATTTCATTAATTTGTGGCGGTCAGTTTTATTGTGGAGAAAATCCTGAGTACCCAGAGAAAACCACCAACCTGTCGCAAGTCACTGACAAACTTTATTACATAATGTTGAAGGAGTACGCCTGGCAATAAACGGGGTTCGAACTCACAACTTTAGTGGTGTAAAATATTTGGAGAATGTACACAGTACACATATATATATTATATATATATTTGTATATTTATTAAGCAAACCAAGAACCTTAATTTATTTTCTTTAAAAAAAAACTACAACAAATATGATTTATGTTCAGATAGGTATTTAAACAATACATGATGTATCATCTTGATGTAATGTCTCTCAGCATTTCTATCTTATTCTTTCTACAGCAGCAGTACCAGCAACTGAAATCAGAAAAAAGTCATATTATAGGGTGTAAAATAAGAGGGTCACCTCTTATAGTTCAAATTTAATATACATGGTAGTTTGTGCAACGTAAAATTAAGCAAGGCAGTCAGCCCCCTGTCCATATACAACATATAGTTTCTCTGCTGTTTAGTTCTGGTAAAGTCCCACACAAAGGCACTAGTCAATTCCCCTAGTATAGAAACAGAACATATTGTCTGTGCTATGGGGGCGTTACAATCTGACCAAGAGAGTAATCCACTGTTTGTGCAGGGCTAATCACATAAACAACTTGACCTGCTAAGATAAGGATTGGGACATAAAAGAGCGTTTTGTGTATGGAGAATGTCATGTTGTTGACAACCAGCTGAACTGTAAATAAACCAAGGTAAAAATTTACCAGACAGTCAAGGAAAATGACTGAGAACATTGAATGCATTTTCTTATGTAGACCTGAATCACATTATGGGTACCTGTGCGGCGCAACTGACGTGTTTACGTAAAGTTTGTGGGCACGTTACCGTTTCCAATCATCGACTGTCAAAACCGGAAGGGTTCAATGTAAGTTTTAATGTTTATGTGGTAGTAACCATTGCTAATAAAGACAAAAAAATACAGACACTCTCTGATATAATACCTTTATACGCCAGGAAAATTTTAAACATATCTGTTGAACGGAAATATCTTTTTTTTACACTTAAACTTGATTTTGATGTTGCGTAAACATTGACATCATTGTTTTCTCACTGAATTCAGCAAGGACGACCCTGATTTTTTCAAAGAAGCTTCTACGTACCACAGTGTATAACCGGACAGTTTTGAAAAACGGAAGTTGCTGTACTGTCCGACCAGGTAAGGTTAGTTGCTTGCAGAAATTTCGACATTTTTGGATGATTATCCGTGATTTATTCTTTGAAAGTGGATCAACTGAAGCAACAAAAATAAAAAAAATACTGCAAAGGTATGTCATTTATATTTCTGATCAAATGACAGTGCCCTATTTGAACACTGAAACTGGAAATCGTCGTTTAAACATCGTGGATGGTATGTTTTCGCTCGAAGAAAGGGGGTAAAAATCTAATTTTTCTCCACTTATTTTTTAAATTATGTCAAATATGTTCTCACTATCTGATGAAATAGACATCGACGTTTTCAATGCAGGAAAATATGACCGTAAACGCACTCATTTTCCTTACGACGGGTGCATTTAACATCGTTCTTCATTCTACGTCACTGTACGCCTAATTGCTACTGTACGTTATCATTAATTGATGAATCTTAAAACTCATCTGTCCGCCTAATTGTTTTCTGTTAAAGTTGATCGAGAACTTTTCTACAGTCGAATCCTTTACAAATTTAGTTTTACCGAAAATTAAGATAGTTTATGTGTTGCCTGCATTGGAGGACTTGTAAGGAACTACATTTACCAGATATTCAGTAATCTTAGATGATATGTGATTCAAATACATGTGTATCTTATTCCCAGTTTTTGGAACAAGTTAAATGAGTTTTCTCCCGTTAACAGAGTTATCTTCCTCTAGCAGCAGGTGTCTATACATTGACTGCAATGATTGTTTTATTACAACTACAATGTACGTGATTGATACGAATATTGTGTTTCATACATTAGGAATTAATTCTCGCCACAATATACACAATATAAGACGAATACTGAGAGTAATGCGTATTTTTAAAACAATATTATGCCTGTGACGTCATCAGATGAACAGCTTTGGCGAAGTTGATTTGGATGAAGAACGATTTTTTTTCTCTGTCCTCTGTTGATTCAGAATAATAAAACATTTATAGCATGGTAATGTCCGGACACATGCAGATTTGTTCACCCTAGAAAATAATAATTTCCTTCGGGCGGATCCCTCAGGATATGCTTTTCGTCGGGTGAACAGCGGCAGTGGATCGCTGTCGATATAGACTAAATTTTAGAAACTGGCTTTTGCAAGATATACATTTTAATCGATTTCCACTCCTGGATCTCATGTGAAGGGTATACCGCAGGTGATGTTTGAAGGATTGATGACAAACATTGACCGACGCATCCAATTATTTAGCTTTGTAAGAAATCAAGTATATAATGTAAGGGCACTTGGAAGCCTCGAAGCTGAGAACCTGTTTGGCGAGTTTCAAGACCTAGACCCAAAGGGCGTGGGGGTTCTACGACCGGATGATATTCCTATTGCTATAAGCACAGCATGCGAACTATTATCTGTAAGGATGGACGCTAAGAAGTCGTTTTTCATGCAGACTAGTAAGGCAAAAGTATACCCTTTACATGAGTTAATAAAGCCACCGGAATTCGCAGTAAAAAAGGTATTTCTAAACTTGGCAAGATTGATGGTGCTTGGGTGGTCCCCTTTCAGAATTGTATCCGATGATCCCGCTCCCAACCAAGATGGCCGCCATTGCTGAAAATAGAACATTTTCTATCACTATAAAGTTGTTGTGCTTTATATGTAAATAGTAAATATCAGTTTGTTTAGTTTTCTCTGAAATATGTGTTTAGTTTTCTCCAAATGCTTGTATATTTGTTATTTAAAATTTTTGTACATATTGATGCTAATTTGAGGACCCTCAGGGAGATTAGCTCTTGCTAATGGTTATGCTCTTGAAATAAAGATAATTTATTTATTTATGTATAACAGAAAACTAAAAGCAACCAGATTATGTGTCTGTAAGACACGGATGCCTCTCCCGTATATACAAAGTCTGAGAAATGGACCTAAACACTTAATTTAACCAAAGTCACTCAAGCGTACAATGTAGGTCAGGGTGACCCAATTGATGTTTGGATGTGCTTCACTATATATGATGATTATACAGTCATGTGAAATATCTTTGGTCTATCATAAGTGGTTCCTGAGAAATGCAGCTAAACAACTTAACCAGAAGGACCACACATACGGACGTACAGACGGACAATGATAAATCTATATACCCCTTCCACATTCGTGGTCGGGGTATAACAAAATGGTAAAAATTAAGGACATAATATTTCAATGAAATGCACTTTCCGATTTGTTTTTTGGCAAGATCTGTATTGATTTTATTTCAAAAACTGTCCATAATCTTTTTGCCAGCAAAAGGTCGTAACCTTACTACACGTTTTACAATTAAAGATGAGTAAACTGTAAAAAAGTATGTAATTTTAGAGCAACAGATAACAACTTCGAAACTTGAAGGAATACACAATTGTGCGGACAGGACAGACAAATTCGTTAGCAATTAGGCGTACAGTGACGTAGAATGAAGAATGATGTTAAATGCACCCGTCGTAAGGAAAATGAGTGCGTTTACGATAATATTTTCCTTGCATTGAAAACGTCGATGTCTATTTCATCAGATAGTGAGAACATATTTGACATAATTTAAAGAATAAGTGGAGAAAGATTAGATTTTTACCCCCTTTCTTCGAGCGAAAACATACCATCCACGATGTTTAAAACGACGATTTCCAGTTTCAGTGTTCCAATAGGGCACTGTTATTTGATCAGAAATATAAATGACATACCTTTGCAGTATTTTTTTTATTTTTGTTGCTTCAGTTGATCCACTTTCAAAGAATAAATCACGGATAATCATCCAAAAATGTCGAAATTTCTGCAAGCAACTAACCTTACCTGGTCGGACAGTACAGCAACTTCCGTTTTTCAAAACTGTCCGGTTATACACTGTGCGTACAACCAATTATCACCACATAAAGTCATGTCTCGTTCCAATTTACATTTTTTGCATAAATATAATCTTATCATTTCCAATGACTGTGAGCATCTAAATGTATAAAATGTGTTCGTATTACGTATTCCTAGCCCACAGTGTAACATTAAAATGCCCACAGTCATTGGAAATGATTAGATTATAATTATACAAAAAATGTAAATTGGAACGAGACCTGACTTTGTGTGGTGATAATTGGTAGTACGAAGAAGCTTCTTTGAAAAAAATCAGGGTCGTCCTTGCTGAATTCAGCGAGAAAACAATGATGTCAATGTTTACGCAACATCAAAATCAAGTTTAAGTGTAAAAAAGGATATTTCCGTTCAACAGATATGTTTTAAATTTTCCTGGCGTATAAAGGTATTATATCAGCGGGTGTCTGTAATTTTTTGTCTTCATTAGCAATGGTTACTACCACATAAACATTAATACTTACATTGAACCCTTCCGGTTTTGACAGTCGATGATCGGAAACGGTAACGTGCCCACAAACTTTACGTAAACACGTCAGTTGCGCCGCACAGGTACCCATACTGTGTGAATATTTAACATGATTTGAATAATATCTAGGACATATCAAACCAAAAACAGTATCAAATTTGTATTATCTGCTTTCCGCTCAGTCAATGGTGTTTATTGTCACTTTCATCAATTTTTCAACTATGTTGTGACAGCCAGACTTATTTGAAGGGGCTAGGGTTATGGTGTTTAACGCCACTTCAACAATATTACAGTTATATTGTGGCGGTCAGTTTTATCGGTGGAGGAAACATGAGAAAACCGTTGTCACTGACAAAGTTTATCACATTATGTATCGAGTACACCTTGCCATGGACGAGATTCGAACTCACAACGTAGAGTCGGGTGGTAGGCACTGATTGCATAGGTAGTTGTAAATCGAACTACCAATACCATAGGGGAAACTTATTTGAGGAGGAAACCCTGGACAGATATAATGATAAATGACCCCCAGTCTTCGGTAGGCGCCTGGAAACCTTAACACTAATGAGTATCGGGGCGAGAACCATCGTCATTGGTGTTAGGGTTGTGGTAAGAAGTTATCGACTTGGGCCACTCAGAGTCAGATCCTGATATTCACTTGTCATGCATCATCAAGGAGACATAGAAAACGCTGTTTGTTGGAATAATGGGCATGAGATGTCTACTGCAGGACAGTGCGGCACATGAAAAATCACAGACAAAAAAATAGTTCAGTGTTTTGGTATAGTATGATTGAATTGGACAACACAGCATAAAAAACTAATTATGCTCGCTATGATATAGTATTGTTCAGTATTGACTCGTACTCTGTACAGAGATATCAACCCCATAACGAGTGAATTGCTTGTCATTAGGTGGAGCACAGAAATTGTGCGACTTCGACTTCGACTCCTAGACAATTCTGTTTCTGTGAATTTTGGTAGATTTACGTCCACTCATTAAATTGCGCATTTAATCAGATGTATTCTCTACCACCATTTAGAGCTGTAGATATGTATCGCGCATCCAATAGAATGTCACTTACGTCAGAACGCCATTTAATTTTCTTTTGAAGCAATAGCTATGCAATCCTGCTGATAACAATATTAAACGCCATGAGTAACACAATAACACAGCCTCTCTACATGATTTATTGAATAATTATCATCAAAATCTTTTTTCTACACTAATTTAACAATAGATGCCGTCATGGTCGTGATCGTATGTTAGTTGGATCTATAATTACATATGGTATCAGTGTCTATCACCACTAACGTTGCTAGTTCGAATCCAGCTCAGACGAGGTGTACTTGATACAACATTATGTTGGTCATTATGTGGAGCACGTATATTGTGCAACTTCGTGGAGTGGGGGCTTCCACCCAAGTATTTTTCCATGAAACGAATTATGCGAATTCTAGCAACTATATTGCTCATGTCGATATAATCAAATTCATTTTCTACACTGAATCAACAATTGTTGTTTTTCATAAGTGATTAGCGGATCAGCGGGAAGTCAATAATAAATGCTGAACAGGTGGCATGATATCTGTCTAAAGGTTACAGAAAGCTTGGCAGGTGGCATGATATCTGTCTAAAGGTTACAGAAAGCTTGGCAGGTGGCATGATATCTGTCTAAAGGTTACAGAAAGCTTGGCAGGTGGCATGATATCTGTCTAAAGGTTACAGAAAGCTTGGCAGGTGGCATGATATCTGTCTAAAGGTTACAGAAAGCTTGGCAGGTGGCATGATATCTGTCTAAAGGTTACAGAAAGCTTGGCAGGTGGCATTATATCTGTCTAAAGGTTACAGAAACTGTTGATTTGTAATTGCAATTAACAACAACACTATCTACAGTGATAACAACTCACATGAATGACATTTTACCCCCATGACCGCATCATTTTACTAACAGAGGTGTCATAACACTAGTTTAACCCCGCCACTTGTTTTTAAGTGCCTGTACCAAGCCAGGAAAGTGAGCGGTCATGCATTTGTTTGTAAGAGGTATCGATTTTATTTCTCTTTCTACGATTTTGATATTTGATTTTGAATTGTTCCGACATTTGATTGCTGGTGATTACTAATGTAGGTGGGGAAACAGATACTGATTACTAATGTAGGTGGGGGAACAGATACTGATTACTAATGTAGGTGGGGAAACAGATACTGATTACTAATGTAGGTGGGGAAACAGATACTGATTACTAATGTAGGTGGGGGAACAGATACTGATTACTAATGTAGGTGGGGAAACAGATACTGATTACTAATGTAGGTGGGGAACAGATACTGATTACTAATGTAGGTGGGGAAACAGATACTGATTACTAATGTAGGTGGGGGAACAGATACTGATTACTAAAGTAGGTGGGGGAACAGATACTGATTACTAATGTAGGTGGGGAACAGATACTGATTACTAATGTAGGTGGGGAAACAGATACTGATTACTAATGTAGGTGGGGGAACAGATACTGATTACTAATGTAGGTGGGGAAACAGATACTGATTACTAATGTAGGTGGGGAAACAGATACTGATTACTAATGTAGGTGGGGGAACAGATACTGATTACTAAAGTAGGTGGGGGAACAGATACTGATTACTAATGTAGGTGGGGAAACAGATACTGATTACTAATGTAGGTGGGGAAACAGATACTGATTACTAATGTAGGTGGGGAAACAGATACTGATTACTAATGTAGGTGGGAAACAGATACTGATTACTAATGTAGGTGGGGAAACAGATACTGATTACTAATGTAGGTGGGGGAACAGATACTGATTACTAATGTAGGTGGGGAAACAGATACTGATTACTAATGTAGGTGGGGAAACAGATACTGATTACTAATGTAGGTGGGGAAACAGATACTGATTACTAATGTAGGTGGGGAAACAGATACTGATTACTAATGTAGGTGGGGAAACAGATACTGATTACTAATGTAGGTGGGGAAACAGATACTGATTACAAATGTAGGTGGGGAAACAGATACTGATTACTAATGTAGGTGGGGAAACAGATACTGATTACTAATGTAGGTGGGGGAACAGATACTGATTACTAATGTAGGTGGGGAAACAGATACTGATTACTAATGTAGGTGGGGAAACAGATACTGATTACTAATGTAGGTGGGGAAACAGATACTGATTACTAATGTAGGTGGGGAAACAGATACTGATTACTAATGTAGGTGGGGAAACAGATACTGATTACTAATGTAGGTGGGGAAACAGATACTGATTACTAATGTAGGTGGGGAAACAGATACTGATTACTAATGTAGGTGGGGAAACAGATACTGATTACTAATGTAGGTGGGGAAACAGATACTGATTACTAATGTAGGTGGGGAAACAGATACTGATTACTAATGTAGGTGGAGAAACAGATACTGATTACTAATGTAGGTGGGGAACAGATACTGATTACTAATGTAGGTGGGGAAACAGATACTGATTACTAATGTAGGTGGGGAAACAGATACTGATTACTAATGTAGGTGGGGAAACAGATACTGATTACTAATGTAGGTGGGGAAACAGATACTGATTACTAATGTAGGTGGGGAAACAGATACTGATTACTAATGTAGGTGGGGAAACAGATACTGATTACTAATGTAGGTGGGGAAACAGATACTGATTACTAATGTAGGTGGGGAAACAGATACTGATTACTAATGTAGGTGGGGAAACAGATACTGATTACTAATGTAGGTGGGGAACAGATACTGATTACTAATGTACGTGGGGGAACAGATACTGATTACTAAAGTAGGTGGGGGAACAGATACTGATTACTAATGTAGGTGGGGAAACAGATACTGATTACTAATGTACGTGGGGGAACAGATACTGATTACTAAAGTAGGTGGGGAACAGATACTGATTACTAATGTAGGTGGGGAAACAGATACTGATTACTAATGTAGGTGGGGGAACAGATACTGATTACTAAAGTAGGTGGGGGAACATATACTGATTACTAATGTAGGTGGGGAAACAGATACTGATTACTAATGTAGGTGGGGGAACAGATACTGATTACTAATGTAGGTGGGGAAACAGATACTGATTACTAATGTAGGTGGGGAAACAGATACTGATTACTAATGTAGGTGGGGAAACAGATACTGATTACTAATGTAGGTGGGGAAACAGATACTGATTACTAATGTAGGTGGGGAAACAGATACTGATTACTAATGTAGGTGGGGAAACAGATACTGATTACTAATGTAGGTGGGGAAACAGATACTGATTACTAATGTAGGTGGGGAAACAGATACTGATTACTAATGTAGGTGGGGAAACAGATACTGATTACTAATGTAGGTGGGGGAACAGATACCGATTACTAATGTAGGTGGGGAAACAGATACTGATTACTAATGTAGGTGGGGAAACAGATACTGATTACTAATGTAGGTGGGGAAACAGATACTGATTACTAATGTAGGTGGGGAAACAGATACTGATTACTAATGTAGGTGGGGAAACAGATACTGATTACTAAAGTAGGTGGGGAAACAGATACTGATTACTAATGTAGGTGGGGAAACAGATACTGATTACTAATGTAGGTGGGGGAACAGATACTGATTACTAATGTAGGTGGGGAAACAGATACTGATTACTAATGTAGGTGGGGAAACAGATACTGATTACTAATGTAGGTGGGGAAACAGATACTGATTACTAATGTAGGTGGGGAAACAGATACTGATTACTAATGTAGGTGGGGAAACAGATACTGATTACTAATGTAGGTGGGGAAACAGATACTGATTACTAATGTAGGTGGGGAAGCAGATACTGATTACTAATGTAGGTGGGGAAACAGATACTGATTACTAATGTAGGTGGGGAAACAGATACTGATTACTAATGTAGGTGGGGAAACAGATACTGATTACTAATGTAGGTGGGGGAACAGATACTGATTACTAATGTAGGTGGGGAACAGATACTGATTACTAATGTAGGTGGGGAACAGATACTGATTACTAATGTAGGTGGGGGAACAGATACTGATTACTAATGTAGGTGGGGAAACAGATACTGATTACTAATGTAGGTGGGGAAACAGATACTGATTACTAATGTAGGTGGGGAAACAGATACTGATTACTAATGTAGGTGGGGAAACAGATACTGATTACTAATGTAGGTGGGGAAACAGATACTGATTACTAATGTAGGTGGGGAAACAGATACTGATTACTAATGTAGGTGGGGAAACAGATACTGATTACTAATGTAGGTGGGGAAACAGATACTGATTACTAATGTAGGTGGGGAACAGATACTGATTACTAATGTAGGTGGGGGAACAGATACTGATTACTAATGTAGGTGGGGGAACAG
Source organism: Bathymodiolus brooksi (assembly GCA_963680875.1). Taxonomy (NCBI): domain Eukaryota; kingdom Metazoa; phylum Mollusca; class Bivalvia; order Mytilida; family Modiolidae; genus Bathymodiolus; species Bathymodiolus brooksi. The sequence continues at coordinate 10,359,436 of OY804590.1, forward strand.
ATACTGATTACTAATGTAGGTGGGGGAACAGATACTGATTACTAATGTAGGTGGGGAACAGATACTGATTACTAATGTAGTTGGGGAAACAGATACTGATTACTAATGTAGGTGGGGAAACAGATACTGATTACTAATGTAGGTGGGGGAACAGATACTGATTACTAATGTAGGTGGGGAACAGATACTGATTACTAATGTAGGTGGGGAACAGATACTGATTACTAATGTAGGTGGGGGAACAGATACTGATTACTAAAGTAGGTGGGGGAACAGATACTGATTACTAATGTAGGTGGGGAAACAGATACTGATTACTAATGTAGGTGGGGGAACAGATACTGATTACTAAAGTAGGTGGAGGAACAGATACTGATTACTAATGTAGGTGGGGAAACAGATACTGATTACTAATGTAGGTGGGGGAACAGATACTGATTACTAATGTAGGTGGGGAAACAGATACTGATTACTAATGTAGGTGGGGGAACAGATACTGATTACTAATGTAGGTGGGGAACAGATACTGATTACTAATGTAGGTGGGGAACAGATACTGATTACTAATGTAGGTGGGGGAACAGATACTGATTACTAATGTAGGTGGGGAAACAGATACTGATTACTAATGTAGGTGGGGAAACAGATACTGATTACTAATGTAGGTGGGGAAACAGATACTGATTACTAATGTAGGTGGGGAAACAGATACTGATTACTAATGTAGGTGGGGAAACAGATACTGATTACTAATGTAGGTGGGGAAACAGATACTGATTACTAATGTAGGTGGGGAAACAGATACTGATTACTAATGTAGGTGGGAAACAGATACTGATTACTAATGTAGGTGGGGAAACAGATACTGATTACTAATGTAGGTGGGGAAACAGATACTGATTACTAATGTAGGTGGGGAACAGATACTGATTACTAATGTAGGTGGGGGAACAGATACTGATTACTAATGTAGGTGGGGAAGCAGATACTGATTACTAATGTAGGTGGGGAAACAGATACTGATTACTAATGTAGGTGGGGAAACAGATACTGATTACTAATGTAGGTGGGGAAACAGATACTGATTACTAATGTAGGTGGGGGAACAGATACTGATTACTAATGTAGGTGGGGAAACAGATACTGATTACTAATGTAGGTGGGGAAACAGATACTGATTACTAATGTAGGTGGGGAAACAGATACTGTGTGACCTCGTGGGCTGGTGATTACTAATGTAGGTGGGGAAACAGATATTGTACAACCTCGTGGGCTGGTGATTACTAATGTAGGTGGGGAAACAGATACTGTACGACCTCGTGGGCTGGTGATTACTAATGTAGGTGGGGAAACAGATACTGTGTGACCTCGTGGGCTGGTGATTACTAATGTAGGTGGGGAAACAGATACTGTACGACCTCGTGGGCTGGTGATTACTAATGTAGGTGGGGAAACAGATACTGTGTGACCTCGTGTGCTGGTGATTACTAATGTAGGTGGGGAAACAGATACTGTGTGACCTCGTGGGCTGGTGATTACTAATGTAGGTGGGGGAAACAGATACTGTGTGACCTCGTGGGCTGGTGATTACTAATGTAGGTGGGGAAACAGATACTGTACGACCTCGTGGGCTGGTGATTACTAATGTAGGTGGGGAAACAGATACTGTGTGACCTCGTGTGCTGGTGATTACTAATGTAGGTGGGGAAACAGATACTGTGTGACCTCGTGGGCTGGTGATTACTAGTGTAGGTGGGGGAAACAGATACTGTGTGACCTCGTGGGCTGGTGATTACTAATGTAGGTGGGGAAACAGATACTGTACGACCTCGTGGGCTGGTGATTACTAATGTAGGTGGGGAAACAGATACTGTGTGACCTCGTGGGCTGGTGATTACTAATGTAGGTGGGGAAACAGATACTGTACGACCTCGTGGGCTGGTGATTACTAATGTAGGTGGGGAAACAGATATTGTACGACCTCGTGGGCTGGTGATTACTAATGTAGGTGGGGAAACAGATACTGTGTGACCTCGTGGGCTGGTGATTACTAATGTAGGTGGGGAAATAGATACTGTGTGACCTCGTGGGCTGGTGATTACTAATGTAGGTGGGGAAACAGATACTGTACGACCTCGTGGGCTGGTGATTACTAATGTAGGTGAGGAAACAGATATTGTACGACCTCGTGGGCTGGTGATTACTAATGTAGGTGGGGAAACAGATACTGTACGACCTCGTGGGCTGGTGATTACTAATGTAGGTGGGGAAACAGATACTGTGTGACCTCGTGGGCTGGTGATTACTAATGTAGGTGGGGAAACAGATACTGTGTGACCTCGTGGGCTGGTGATTACTAATGTAGGTGGGGAAACAGATACTGTACGACCTCGTGGGCTGGTGATTACTAATGTTGGTGGGGAAACAGATACTGTGTGACCTCGTGGGCTGGTGATTACTAATGTAGGTGGGGAAACAGATATTGTACGACCTCGTGGGCTGGTGATTACTAATGTAGGTGGGGAAACAGATACTGTACGACCTCGTGGGCTGGTGATTACTAATGTAGGTGGGGAAACAGATACTGTGTGACCTCGTGGGCTGGTGATTACTAATGTAGGTGGGGAAACAGATACTGTGTGACCTCGTGGGCTGGTGATTACTAATGTAGGTGGGGAAACAGATACTGTACGACCTCGTGGGTTGGTGATTACTAATGTTGGTGGGGAAACAGATACTGTGTGACCTCGTGAGCTGGTGATTACTAATGTAGGTGGGGAAACAGATACTGTACGACCTCGTGGGCTGGTGATTACTAATGTTGGTGGGGAAACAGATACTGTGTGACCTCGTGGGCTGGTGATTACTAATGTAGGTGGGGAAACAGATATTGTACGACCTCGTGGGCTGGTGATTACTAATGTAGGTGGGGAAACAGATACTGTACGACCTCGTGGGCTGGTGATTACTAATGTAGGTGGGGAAACAGATACTGTGTGACCTCGTGGGCTGGTGATTACTAATGTAGGTGGGGAAACAGATACTGTGTGACCTCGTGGGCTGGTGATTACTAATGTAGGTGGGGAAACAGATACTGTACGACCTCGTGGGTTGGTGATTACTAATGTTGGTGGGGAAACAGATACTGTGTGACCTCGTGAGCTGGTGATTACTAATGTAGGTGGGGAAACAGATACTGTGTGACCTCGTGGGGTGGAGGGTAAAATCCAACTATTTTTTCAGGCAACTGTGAATTCTGGGTATTATATTGAGCATGTCGTTATAATCAAATTCATTTTCTCCGTTGAATAAACAATTTGCTGGTTCTATGAGTGATTAGCAGGTCAGTGGGTAATCTATTACAAATGATGGTTAGGTCCGCGACATGTGGGTTTATTGGTATGTTTCTCTGTAGGTCATAGAAACTGTTGATTTGTCCTTTCAATAACAACAACACTATGTAACTCTGGTGCGCCTAAAAATGGGTTCATGATACATTATAGGTGATCAACAACACAATTGTCAACAATGTTTCAGTTATATCTATTAGCGTAGGTAACCAGAGTACCCGGATAACCCATCGTGAGACCTGCCACATTCACTGATAAATGTTATCAAGTACACAAGCCACGGGCGAGAATCGATTCGCCAATTTGGTGGTGATACATCCATTTGCGATACGACCACGACGCCCTGGTACATAGGAACAATATAATTGGTGATATATTAATTGTTATCAGTAGACTAACTTATGTAAGAAGAGTTTGAAGATATCGTAAGGGTAATTAGAATCTGTAAATCGAAGAAGACAACACAATGACCAAAAGAAAAAGTACAAAAGGACAAATAACGATCTACAAAACACACACATAAAATTAAAGATCGAGTAACACATACCACTAAAATCCCGGGGGTGAACTCAGGTGCTCCGGAAGGGTAAGCAGTTCCTGCTCCCCTAGTGGCACCCGTCGTGCTAATCTAATTACAAACCCGACGGAGGTTTTGGTGTTAAAATGACCATTATAATCAAATACATGGATATTAAAATCAGGTTCATTATGTAAATTGGGAAATTGTGAGGTACTAACAATTCATCACTTTGAGAAGCTGGTCAATATGTACTATTTGATCTGCTTGTATATGTACATGATATGATACTTTATGTAGGACAAGGGCGGATCCAAGGGGGGGGGGGGGGGGTTGCGCACCCGGCGCGCGCCCCCTCTAAAATTGGAAAAAATATGATTTTTTGGCGTAAAATCGTGATTTTTCATACGAAATACCCCAAAAATGTTCACGCCTCCCTCCGCAATTGGAAAAAATATGACTTTTTGGCGTAAAATCGTGATTTTTCACACGAAATACCCCAACATTTTTCGAGCCTCCCTCCGCTCGGCGCAATTTTTTAAGTGCGACCCCCCTAACTTGAAATCCTGGATCCGCCCCTGTAGGAGGAATATTAATATTTTCTTTTGGCCATTGTATTGTCGGGGGCCGTCGTGGCCGTGATCGTATGGTAGTTGGATTTACAACTACCTATGCAATCAGTGCCTATCACCTCTGATGTCACAAGTTCGAATCTCAATCAGGGCGAGGTGTATAACATTATGTGATAAAGTTTGTCAGTGACTTGCGACAGGTAGGTTGGTTTCTTCGGTTCCTCCGGTTTCCTCCACCAATAAAACTGACCAGCAAACAAACAAGCAAACAAACGTTGTATTGTCTATCCTTCTTTTATTTACGACGTCTGATGATCACTTTGGTATCTTCAAACTTTTTTTTACGATATTTTCAGTAATGTGAAATGTCATTAACCATAGAGGGAACGTCATGGTCATGATCGTATGCAATCATTGCCTATCACCACTGTAAGTTATGAGTTCGAACCCTGTTCATGGCGAGGTGTACTCGATATAACATTATGTAATCAAGTTTGTCAGTGTCAGTAATAGGTCGGTGATTAGATCTCAGGATACTCCGGTTTCCCGAGTCCACCAATAAAACTGACCACCACGATATAGCTGAAATATTATTGAAAGTGGCGCTAAACACCATAGCACCACCATCCAGAGGGGGCGCACCCGGCGCCCCCCCCCCCCCCCCCCCCCTAAAATTGGAAAAAATATGATTTTTTTGCGTAAAATAGTGATTTTTCACAAGAAATACCCCAAAAATGTTCGCGCCTCCCTCCGCTCGGCGCAATTTTTTTGAAGTGCACCCCCCCCCCTAACTTAAAATCCTGGATCCGCCCCTGCCATCAACCATATAATAGGTGAAATTGTCGATTCCTAATAAACCATGTATATGTGTGTAGTTATACAATATATATTAGATAATGTGTACAAGTTTACGAAATAAAAACCCAACCTTTGTTCTTCAAGTTCTTCGATTTCTTCAGGTCTTAAATTTCTCCTCTCGTGTCGAGGTGTAGGGAGCTGTTTATCTGACTGTGCTCTCTTAAGAGCATGTAACCACATTCTAAAATTATAGAAAGAAATATTATCTGACTGTGCTCTCTTAAGAGCATGTAACCACATTCTAAAATTATAGAAAGAAATAGACTGTGCTCTCTTAAGAGCATGTAACCACATTCTAAAATTATAGAAAGAAATATTCAATAATAACAAATAAATAAATAAAAAGTTGTGGTCGACAATCCAATCGACCATGAACTATTCTTCTGGAAAGTCTCAAACTTTTCTATCACAGAAAGTACGACTAACCCGGATGGAAATCTGGTCATGGCATTGGCCAGGCAAACTTGTTGCGGGGCTAAATAGGTTACCAAACCTCCAATTTTGACCTGCTGATAACCATCACCCATCCCCCAAATAAAAATAACGAACAATAAAACACCTGGTTGGTTTTCTTTAACGCGAAAGACAAAATATTTTCACATAAATGGTGGGTGACAACTTACACATAGATACCCAGTGAACGTACGTACTCAAATACTATCTAATTCAGGTGAATAATACACACAAAGAGGGCCGATGATTGATTTTTTGTGCTTAATGCCACCTTCAGCAACAGTATTTCAGCTATATCATGGCGACCAGTTTTAGTGGTGGAAGAAGCCGGAGTACCTGGAGAGAACCTGATTAGTGATTGTACTCAATCGGGTAAGCCCTTCTTTACCAATAGACTGATATAAAATATCAACGGCACGTTTAAGATCAACACACAATAATTAGTGCGTGTATATGTGCAATTTCAACCTCTATTGGACGACGAAAAAAATGTTCCATTCCCAACATATCACCAAGGATTTCATTGTGCTTCCTCTTCCTGAGAAGATTTCCAAATGATTTGTTGGGGTCAAAATCAGCTCCAGGGAAGCACGCTAACCAATTGACATTTGATTATGAAAAGAAGCCAAAACAGTCAGTGATGTCCAACAATTCCACCTTTATCACCAAAACGGACAACCACTTTTCATTCCAAACACTCGAACATACAAAAAAGACCACAACATATAGCGTTGGAAATCCATGTCCTGGCTTGGGACGGCACACAAATGTACCGATGCAAAATCGATACACGGGATCCCAACCCTCTTCTAATAATTAGATTTCTAATGATAACACGGATATAAAAAAAACAATGAAACAATAACCCTTCACAGATTCTCCTCTGCTTCAAAATACTACACACTATCACAAAAAGGATTGACAATATAATCTTAGTCCGTACAATAAGGTCAGTGAATGTTACACTACAGGTGGTCAGTGAATGCTACACTACAGGTGGTCAGTGAATGTTACACTACAGGTGGTCAGTGAATGCTACACTACAGGTGGTCAGTGAATGCTACACTACAGGTGGTCAGTGAATGCTACACTACAGGTGGTCAGTACAATAAGGTCAGTGAATGCTACACTACAGGTGGTCAGTGAATGCTACACTACAGGTGGTCAGTGAATGCTACACTACAGGTGGTCAGTGAATGCTACACTACAGGTGGTCAGTGAATGCTACACTACAGGTGGTCAGTGAATGCTACACTACAGGTGATCAGTGAATGCTACACTACAGGTGGTCAGTGAATGCTACACTACAGCCTGGTTTCATGTATTTTGAGTTGTCGTGTTTGTGTATAAAATAGATAACACGTTGGTCTATAGGAACCAAATGTAGAGCAGATGCTTTTCTAAGGTGTGTGTGTATGTTGTAATTTTTGCAGTCCTCGGATACATCTTCTGTACTTTTTTCTCAGAAATGTAAAAGACAACGGAGCACCTGAATTCACTCCCGGTTTTTAGTAGGGTTCGTGTTGCTCGATCTTTAGTTTTCTGTGTATTGTTTTGTAGACCGTTGTATGTCCTTTTATCCTTTTTCTTTTGACCATTGTGTTGTCTGACCTTCTTTGATTTACAGCTTCTGATTACCCCTTTCAGGTATATTTAAACTTTTCTTTAAATATTTTAATTAAAAAATACATTTTTTTTTAATTTCATTTCGACAAAAAAAAACAAATGTTTATGTTTTAACAAATAAAGTAACCTTCAATTAAACATAAAAATATTTGTTTTTAATTTATTAAGAAAGAGATCCCAAATTTACATTCTTTCAACATAAGGTTCAAATTTTTTTATCGTTATCATAGAGTAGGACCAATCGATCTAGTATTTTCTTTTGTTAAACACCTCATGGGTGTCCAACACCCCCTCCCCCCACAAAATGTGGGAAAAAAATTAAAACTTGTGAAATTTAAACTTTGATTAGATGCAAACACCTCTCGTCATATACGCCTTATACAAATGGTAGATCACCAAATATGGTAAGAAAAGAAAACGTCAAAAACAAATCTAAAAACTAATGGCATGAATAAAGAATAGAGCGTCTCAAGATCTGACAACATATAAACATATCTACAGTCCAACGTCAGCCAACAAGACATTTATAAAATGGCATCCTTAGTAGCAAGGGGTGATTTATCTGCCAAACTGATGATAAAAAGTCTCTTATTACAGATGTTTTCTTAACATTCATTTTTTCTTAATAAATATCGACCATGACATTTGTAAATTATCGTCTTCCAGTGACGCTTTTCTCCCAAAGACCGCTGGTGAAATGAAAACAAGTCATGATGGCCATGGATTTATTTTGCAAGTTACTGAACATATTACTAATATCTTAATGCCATCAAATTGGACATGTCAATAACTTATATTCAACTCGGGCTATTTAACTATAAAGAAAAACAACCGACCTCGCTACAGATCTCTAGGACTCGATGATATCGAGCCGTTCAAACGAAATCTCAAAGTACACGTCAACGTAATATCGGCTGGACAGATGATACCCCGGGGACAGATGATACCCCGGGGACCAACAGTACACCAGCAGAGGTGATAGTAATAACAATCGTGTGTATGTATCGATCCACGGAATGCTTTCGACACCGGAGAAAGATAAAAAGACTAGGAGAAAGTGACGTCGCCGTCTCAGTGCAAACGTGGTACACATTTCGGATGTATACAAATATGTAAAAACGAAATTGGGAAAACATCCTTGCTGTTTTCTTCAACAGACCCATTTTCCATCGTTAAAAGTGCGTAGGTAACTTTCTGTGTCACCAGTAATTGTTTGGACATAAGTGTAATCCGTCTAGTAGTTGACGTGCAGGTTCGATGATGAGTGGTATCATGGTGTTGGAATTTCAATAAAGCTTCCCCGTTCCTGGTTATACTGACGCGACGGCTGGCGAACGACCAAATGATAGCTGTATATCTGACGCGACGACTGGCGAACGACCAATTGATAGCTGTATATCTGACGTGACGCCTGGCGAACGACCAAATGATAGCTGTATATCCTCTCTTCTTTTCATTCCCTGTTCCTGGTTATACTGACGCGACGGCTGGCGAACGACCAAATGATAGTTGTATATCCTCTCTTCTTTTCCTTAAGCCCTGTTGATAGAATGCTATTTTTCCATATGCTAAAAGCTAAAATCTAATATCATCGATGTTGCTGATAGGCACTCTCCGTTGACAATGTCTTTCAGAATACTATTTAAAGTTTTGGTTTCCTTTAAGAGTGGTCTCGGAACTTTTGTGAAATCAACCCTGTGACGAGAACGGAGGGCCGCAACGGAACTTTTGTGAAATCAACCCTGTGACGAGAACGGAGGGCCGCAACGGAACTTTTGTGAAATCAACCCTGTGACGAGAACGGAGGGCCGCAACGGAACTTTTGTGAAATCAACCCTATGACGAGAACGGAGGGCCGCAACGGAACTTTTGTGAAATCAACCCTGTGACGAGAACGGAGGGCCGCAACGGAACTTTTGTGAAATCAACCCTATGACGAGAACGGAGGGCCGCACCAAAAACATGATATCCCAAATAAATTGGATGGATTTCAGCAGAATGACGGTTTTTCTTATTTCCGTGCGCTAAATGATGCTATAAGCCGGGGTTCTTATATCCGTTTCAAGTTATTGACGATGAGTTCGTGGCCAACTTAAGCTTGTTGAAGGCGACGTCTAGAATCTTTTTTTTGAAACAAGGTGTCAATTCCTCCGAAATCATGACGAACGTGTTATAAATTGGAACGGTACAACTTGACGTAGACGTTTCCCCTTAAATCAAGTATTTATCAATTCCAAAAATGTCTTTAATGATCGAGTGGTCCTTTTATAATTCATAATTCATTAATATGTTTCTGTACAGTTTCGCTACCACCCAAACAGACCTCACACTATCACAAACAAGAAATGTGTTCATCACAAAATACGCCCGTCTATATAAATTATCCATCGGTATAATGGCAATGACCCCAAAATAAATAGGGTTCTTCCCCTTCCACAGGGGAATCATGTGGCCAAGATTGGTAAAGATCCAATATACAGAACTAAAGTTATCGTGCGGAAACGACCCTGTTGTCAAAATTTCTATTTATAGTAACAGTGACCTTGACCTTTGACCTAATGACCCCAAAATAAATAGGATTCTTCCCCTTCCACAGTGGAACCATGTGGCCAAGTTGGTTAAAGATCCAATATACAGAACTAAAGTTATCGTGCGGAAACGACCCTGTTGTCAAAAATTCTATTTATAGTAACAGTGACCTTGACCTTTGACCAAGTGACACCAAAATAAATAGGGTTCTTCCCCTTCTACAGGGCAATCATGTGGTCAAGTTTGGTAAAGATCCAATATACAGAACTAAAGTTATCATGTGGAAACGACCGTGTTGTCAAAAATTATATTTATAGTAACGGTGACCTTGACCTTTGACCTAATGACCCCAAGATAAATAGGGTTCTTTCCCTTCTACAGAGGAATCATGTGGCCAAGTTTGTTAAAGATCCAATATATAGAACTGAAGTTATCGTGCGGAAACGACCCTATTGTCAAAAATTCTATTTATAGTAACGGTGACCTTGACCTTTGACCTAATGACCCCAAAATAAATAGGATTCTTCCCCTTCCACATGGGAATCGTGTGGCCAAGTTTGGTAAATATCCGATATACAGAACTAAAGTTATTGTGCGGAAACCTGTGTGGACGCCCGCCCGCCTGCCCGCCGCCCGCCATACGGGCGTATGAAAATGAATAACAACATACATATGGACAGTATAATAGCAAGGTCAATGAATGCGCATTGTTAGTCCGTAGTCTGCTGATTAAAGACCACTTTAAGAAAAATTATCGCAACCGATATTTCTAACAGATGCAATACCATCAGTAATAACAAATTAATGGACTTCGTGTGAGAACAGAATGAATAGGTCATCAATTTCTTGAAATTAAATATTGAATACAAGTGACTGTTTAGTAATGATTCAAAAATATTTCCCAATATATTTCATATAAAACCATGATTTGTGTTTAATTCTTGCCAATTCATTTCTTACTCGATTTTCATGAAATTTACAGCAAAAAGTGGAAATAAATAAACTTTCTTCGTCTTATAAGATTCATATAATTTTATACCTACATTTCCTTAAATAAACGTTAGAAAATATCGAAGGGTCCATAAAAAATGGACAATCCAGAGAATCTGGCAACATAGGGTACACAAGACGAAGAAAAATAAAACAAAAACACAACACAATATGTGTTGGACACCACTATACGTAAACAAACACAAAACCTTAAAATATCAGCTGTGGGTGGCTACCACCCATTCATTAAGATACCAGTATGTATTATAATATAAAAGATTCTAAATTAAGATATCTTAAAACGTTTTTAAGAAAAAAAAATCTAATTTGAAATATCTTAAAACGTTATTAAGAAATTAAAAATCAAACTTGAGATATCTTAAAACGTTATTAAGACAAAACAAATTAATTTGAGATATTTTAAAACGAGATTAAGAAAAAAATTCTAATTTGAGATATCTCAAAACGTTATTAAGACAAAACAATTCTAATTTGAGATATCTTAAAACGATCTTAAGAAAAAACTTATAATTTGAGATATCTTAAAACGTTATAAAGAAAAAAATAATTTAATTTGAGATATCTTAAAACGTTATTAAGAAAAACAATTCTAATTTGAGATATCTTAAAACGTTATTAAGAAAAAAAAATTATAGTTTGAGATATCTTATAACGTTATTAAGATTTTTTTTATAAATTGAGATATCTCAAAACGTTATTAGGATAAAAAAAATTCTAGATTGAGATATCTTAAAACGTTAAGATAAAAAAATAAAAAAATAGAGATATCTTAAAATGTTATTAACATAAAAAAAATCTAAACTAAGATATGTTAAAAAAAAATCAAACTTGAGATATCTTAAGACGTTATTAAGAAAAAAATTATAATTTGAGATATCTTAAAACGATATTAAGAAAGGAATATTTTAATTTGAGATATCTTAAAACGTTATTAAGATAAAAAAATAAAATAAATTGAGATATTTTAAAACATTATTAACATTTAAAAAAAATCTAAATTAAGATATGCTAAAACGCTAAGATTTAAAAAAAAATTTTACTTGAGATATTTTAAAACGTTATTAAGAATTTTTTTTTTATAATTTGAGATATCTTAAAACGTTATTAAGAAAAAAAAATTCTAGCTAGAGATATCTTAAAACGTTATTAAGAATTTTTTTTCTAAATTGAGATATCTTAAAACGTTATTAAGATTAAAAAAAGAATCTAAATTGAACATAAAAAAATCTAAATTAAGATACATTGTATGTTAAAACGTTATTAAAATTAAAAAAAATATATAAATTGAGATATCTCAAAACGTTATTAAGATTAAAAATATATAAATTGAGATATCTCAAAACGTTATTAAGATTAACAAAATTCTAGATTGAGATATCTTTGAACGTTATTAAGATGAAAATAAATTCTAAATTGATATATCTTAAAACGTTATTAAGAGAAACAAGTCTAATTTTAGATATCTTAAAACGTTATCAAGAAAAACAAATTCTAGTTTGAGATATCTTAAAACGTTATTAAGATTTTTTTTCTAAATTGAGATATCTCAAAACGTTATTACGATTTAAAAAAAATATAGATTGAGATATCTTTAAACGTTATTAATATGAATAAAAATCTAAATTAAGATATCCTTTAACGCTATTAAGATTTTAAAAAGTCTAAATTAAGATAGCTTAAACCGTTATTAAGATTGAAAAAAATTCTAAATTGAGATAGCTTAAACCGTTATCAAGATAAAGAAAATCTAAATTCAGATATCTTAAAACGTTATTAAAATATATTAGAAAAAATCTAAATTCAGATATCTTAAAACGTTATTAAGATAAAAAAAAATCTAAATTAAGATATCTTTAAACGTTATTAAGAAAAAAAATCTAAATCCAGATATCTTAAACCGTTATTAAGATTGAAGTGACATACAATTACAAGAAATTGACACAATTGGAGAGTCCGGAGAAGTGGCACCAAGAGGAGCCAGTTCTGGAAACCACCGTTAAGTAAGTATCTTAAAACGTTATTAAGATATAAAAAAAAATCTAAATTGAGATATCTTAAAACGTTACTAAGATAAAAAAAAAATCTAAATTAAGATATCTTTAAACGTTATCAAGATATCTTAAAATCTTATTCAACCCACCATTTCTTTAGAAATGCCTGTACCAAGTCAGGGTCATTACGGTTTTCACAGTTTTCCGGTTGTTGACTGATTTTGTCTGTTTATACACTTATGAGTTTTGACTTTCCCTTTGTAAGATTGTTCGGAGTTCGGTAATTTTGTTATTACCCTTATTTAGAAAGTTTTAGTGGTATCTTTAAATCATTTTAGAACTATCTTTTCTTCTTGTAGATATACCTTTATAGGTTTTAAAGATATTTTATGCAAACAATATGATATAACAAATAAACAATATATTATAGCAAATTAGTAATAGGGTTACGGTGTTTAAATCATTTTAGAACTATCTTTTCTTCTTGTAGATATACCTTTATAGGTTTTAAAGATATTTTATGCAAACAATATGATATAACAAATAAACAATATATTATAGCAAATTAGTAATAGGGTTACGGTGTCTAAATCATTTTAGAACTATTTTTTCTTCTTGTAGATATACCTTTATAGGTTTTAAAGATACTTTATGCAAACAATATGATATAACAAATAAACAATATATTATAGCAAATTAGTAATAGGGTTAAGGTTGACGTTACGGTGTTTAACGCCACTTTCAACATTTCAATTATATCGTGGCAGACAGTTATTTTTGTGGAGGAAACCGGAGTACCAGGAGAAAACCACCGACTTGCCGCAACTCACTGACAAACTAACTTTATCACATAACGTTGTATCCAGTTCACCTCGCCATAAGCGGGGTTCGAACTCCCAACGTTAGTGGTGATAAGCACTGATTGCACAGGAAGTTGTCAATCCAACTACCATACGATCACGACCATCGCGACTGCTCCTCAAATTAGTAATATGTTCTAAGAAATCAGTAATCTGAGATAACAAATTGGAAAATAAAATACTTGTGCGGCCCTTACCAACTTCTGTAGATATCTCTACAAGTTATAAATTCAAAAATGACTCGACCTACCCGTGTGCTATGACATAACATATGAAATATTACGGAATACAAACCCATATTCTAAAATGGATTCAGGCATTTCTAACAGATAGAACACAAACAGTAGTAATTAATGGAGTAACATCTAACACAGTGCCAGTTACATCAGGCGTTCCACAGGGTACAGTACTCGGACCAATTCTTTTTCTAATTTACATCAATGACTTTCCGGAATATCTTACACACAGCAAACTAAGACTCTTTGCAGATGACAGTATCATTAATAAAGAAATAACATGTCAGGACGACTGCAAGAAACTACAATCTGACCTTGATGCAGCTGCAAGGTGGGAAGCCGATTGGCTTATGGCTTTCCACCCAGATAAATGTACAGTACTCACCATCACTCAAAAGAAAACACCCTTCAAACATGACTATATACTTCACAATCACATTCTCGAACCAGTAACTCCAGCAAAATACCTTGGAGTTACACGACAATCGAACCTTAAATGGAACACCCACATCGACAATATCACTTCAAATGGAAATAAATCTCTCGGATACTTAAAAAGAAATTTACAAATATCAAACCCTGAAGTAAAATCTCGGGCATACCAAGCACTAGTGAGGCCAAAACTTGAATACAGCTGTAGTATCTGGGACCTTTATACACATGACAACATAAACAAACTAGAAATGGTTCAAAGACGAGCTGCTCGCTATGTTCAAAACGATTACCATAATACTAGCAGTGTCACTTCAATGATTGACACTCTAGGTTGGCCAACTTTAGCTGAGCGCCGTCTTAAAACCAGATTGATCATGATGTATAAAATAACACACGCTTTAATTGCTATCCCAAACAACATATTCATCCCAACTGACAGCAGAACTAGAAAATCACACAATCAGACATTTAGGCATATAACAACACAAAAAGATACATACAAATGGTCATTTTTTCAACACACTATAGTACAATGGAACATCTTACCACAGACAATTATCTCAAGTCCATCAATAGACTCTTTCAGAGAACAGCTAACACCCGCTGTTCTCTTAAACATTTAAATTTCAAATACAATTGTACATAGTTTTAAATTTTTTGTTTTATTCACACTTTTGATTTCAGTTTATTTCACTTTCATGAAATTTATGTAAATGTTTTTGTAAATACCCACGCATGCAACAGTACGTAATCTTCAACGTCTTGAAGGAGTACTGTATATCTAAAGAAGATAACAACAATAGAAACTAACAATGTGTGATAATGACACCTTGTGACTTGCAAATTATTTTGGTATTTATCTACCATTATCTCGTTAAAGATGTTGGTTCTCCAGTGTGTTAAAATGTCAAGTACAGCTGGTAGTAATTTACCCGGCTGTGTAAATCTAATTTTTAAGTGCACGAACCTAGCTTGATCGGGATCAGCGGCACATAATTTAAGTGTTCTGTCCCCAGTCATAACCACTTCCATCAAGCACCCAGTATCTATATCTTTCGGAGGTAACATGGATTTGCACTGGAAAATATACCAATCATTCATTTAATTGAACAACATATTAGACAATTAAATATTTTTATTGAAAGATTTTTTTCTTCTAAATCTGCACGCACGAACTTGAAATAGAACAAAAAATGATCGATTTTTTCAAAATGTGGTACTTAGTTTTCATCCGCTAAATCCTTCCCCTTTCGCATTGAAAATTAAATGTTATACTCCACCATAAGGTATATCCTCCATGTTTTATTATTCTTTGACAATTTGAATGAATGAATGAATATGTCCTTGATTTTCTTTACGGAGATTTAACATTACATGGTGGCCATCTTCAACGCTGAGTTGTTTCAATAAATTTGCCTCTACATTATCTGAGGTTAGTTTTTACTGGAATATGGAAATATCGTCTTCCATCGTCTGCCAATCTTTCGGCGTTCATTTATCTACCGGTAGACATTAAGAAGAATTCATAAGGTATCCGAAAAAGTGGATTAATCTCTCGGATGCACTTTAGTTTGACGCATCGGTGTAAGTAGTTTTCATTTACCGACCGTTTAAGCTGACTTTTGAAAGGGTGACACAGAGTATAATGTAGGTTATGAATGAACCATCAGCTGTCTAGCCTGATGTGTGTTTTCGAAACATTTTGACCTAATTATAACTATGGACAGTACGTCTACAAGTAGCCATGATATGGTATTAGATGTCGACCTCGATCAAATGCATGTATCATTAGGTGGAGCACCGTAGCTGTGCGACTTGGAAAACCAGAGTCTTACTTGAACCTGAATCGCTCGCCTGAACAAACCTACCTTTTATTATGGGTTTGACTAAGGATAACCCCTCACTTATGATCTTACAATTAAAAGTTTGAGTAGATTCTGGCTTGAAATAAGGCGAGATTTGTTGATTTAAGAATTTTCTATTTTTAGTAATGGCGGTCATCTTGAATGGGGTTCGGACCTGTCGTATATCATTTAAGATGGGAATCTTCCAATGGCTATTCCTACCAAGGTTGGTTCAAATTGGCTGAGTAGTTTTAGAGGAAACAATTTTTAATGATTATTTGCTTAAATACATGTAATACTAATACCGTAATCGGCAAAAATTTAACTTTGACCAAATAAAACCCGGAATATATGTTAAAGAGCTCCTAATTATGCTCACAAAGTGAAAGTTTGAACAGATTCCGGCTTCAAATAAAGCTGTTTTGGTCCACCTAAGAATTTTTTGTATTTTTAGTAACGGCGGTCATCTTGGATTGAGTTCAGACCTATCGGATAAACTTTCAAATGGGGACTATCCAATGACCATTCATGCCAAGTTTGGTTAATATTGGCCCAAGTTTACTGAGGAGAATATGAAAATATAAAATGTTAATGTCGGACGACGGACGCCAAGACTTTAGTGATGGCAACAGTTAATCCTGACTTTTAGTCAGGTGAGCTGAAAATGAAACAAAATCTATGAATTCTGGGGGAGGTGGGCCATTGCAATGCTCGTGTAGTTTGATTTAATTATCTATCAGCAGGTTTTCTCACAACCTTTGCGTCAGTATCACCTATTATAGGTGAAAAGTCACACAAAAGGTTTCTTATCAATGCATACACATAAAGGTGTGTGGATATTGAACCAAGCCATGATGTTTAACCTGGACAGAGGGTTATCTATAGTGTATCCAGTTTATTATGCAGCTGATGTACAGCTTGGGATTCTTTCCTATTTGATGCAACTAACGTAAGTGTATTATTCTCTGAGACACCAATTATTGCCCGGGGCGAAGTCAAGTGCAATACAATTTTAATTTAGCATATGAAAAATCCCGAATGTTTTGAATGTCCAGTACCGTGTTTCCTCCAATGAATGAAAATAATTAAAAATTGCACTTATGGCTTCTCCGGTGAATAGCACAGGAGAGGTGAATAGTTCATTACACAATTTACCAAGTAATAGAATATTTATGAACATGCCTTTTTAATAGGATAACTTCTACTGAGTATAATAATTAGAACAAATAATAAGATGGCGTTTTATTCAGTCAGTCCGAAACAACCGGCTGAATAGGAAATTCTAAAAATGGCAAACTCCACAGTTTATAAAAGAAACAGTATGTATCTTAGAGATAAGTATATGTACTATTAAAGTAATATCGAAGAGATTTGGCTCTTGAAGATGTATTTGTATTCTCCAAACAAAACAAAAAATGTGTCCGAGAGCCCATTCTCAACGAGTCTACATCTAAAGTAGTTGTAGCATAGCAACGAATGTTTTGATTAAAAATCCTAATGTTATAAAGATATGAATGGGTTTTTTTTATTAAAAATCCCAATGTTATATAAAGATATGAATGTTTTTATTAAAAATCCCAATGCTATACAGATATAGCAAAATATTTTTGAGTGAGTGAGTGATTGTTGCTTAACGACAAAGAAGCATTTTTTCATGATCTACATCATGACAGGAACATGTTACATTCGAAGAGATTATGATGATGATGATGATATCATGCCGCTTTGTACTAGACCACGCTGAATTAGATCTTTATAGTGCTAGATCACTGAAACAACAGTTCTCGGGTAGACATGTCGCTCCCCTGATTCCGAGCCAACCAGTCTTTGCTCTTACTCCTTAATGATGGGTGCCATGCGCGTAGCAACCCGTACGCAAAAACGCAGTTGCGTACACATCGAAAAAACTTGGTAAATCTAGGACATAAGGTAGAATAAAACTAAATTAATAAACTAAATCAAATTCAAACAAATACAAACATGTTAATAATTACTTAATGTACTTATATTTAATTCCGGAAACTACGCTTATCATTTACGGAATCAGCATCGTGATTCCGTTGATGATGCAAACAATTAAAATGGCTGATTCCATGGAGTCTGAGAAAACAACAGTTACTTCTATGCCTCCTTACCCTGACATCTTTTCTGAAGATTTCAAAATAACTGACGAAATAAAATATGACGTTTTGAACATCTTTAGTAGAAGAAAGGAAAGGAATTGGTCCTTGATTTTTCAGGATTAACTTTGACAATTGAGTTGAAATTAAGACTACCAATTTACTTCCGAAATAAAAACATTGAGAAATGTGCTTCAATTTATTTATGTATTTTCTCAAAAATGATATATAAAAACTATCCTTGCACCATATGTTAATTGTATTTGATTCCAAATCAGCCTTAACCCACTACACATTTGACAAAATAAAATTTCTAAGTCAACTACATATTTGTATTGCTCTACTTTATAATAATATTTTATTTCTCAAAATTTATGTTCAAAAGTTGACTTGTTGCTCATGAAAATTGGGTTTCCGTGGGATCATTTTTAGTGCCAGGAAATTGCGAGAATGCAGGATTTTGCACCATTTACCCCAAAGCTTCTGGGGACCTTAAGCGGCCCAGACCCCCTGCCGTAAGGCCACCTCTGCGAGGTGGGGGAGGGGTCACTTCGTGACCCTCCACCAGACTCTTAAACAGATTTGAGTACACTTCATTTTGGGGTAGCTACGCCCCTGGGTGCTTAGCAGAGAAGCAGCAAATACCTTTGTTTTTGTCTCTGCTTTGACCCGATCGGGGATCGAATCCCCATCTACTGCACTCTAGGCGAGCACGCTAACCATTACACCACTGATGTGGTTAAATAAAAATAGTTTTGTATTTAAGAGTAAATGATCATAAATTTAATTACCTGTATATAAATTAAATTACCTGTTTATAAATTTAATTACCTGTATATAAATTAAATTACCTGTATATAAATTAAATTACCTGTTTATAAATTAAATTACCTGTTTATAAATTTAATTACCTGTATATAAATTAAATTACCTGTTTATAAATTAAATTATCTGTTCATAAATTAAATTACCTGTATATAAATTAAATTACCTGTTTCCCGGCTTTTATTGCAATACAGTCGTTTTTGACATCAAATGATTTTTGTGGTCGTGGCGCATTTCTATTTCTGAAATATCGTACAGATCCACCTAAACACACAATCAGCCAAGTTTTCTTCCATTTCTTAAAAAACGTTCCTGAAAAATAAGAATTAAATCACATTGTATGTTTATCCTTCAATCTATTAACTGAAATTATATTTGAGATACAATTGGAACATACGGTCTTACCACCCACATGATTCCTTTTAGCTGAATTCAGATTTTTTTGGACAGATCGATATGTATCTATACATATATCCATTAACCCCGTATGATAGGAAGTACTGTTTGATCGTATTTATTGTATATAAGTCATTCAGTTATGTATAGAAAGATACAAAATAAGAGGAAAATGATATATTTTCGATCTGTCAAAAAAATATATTCTGAATTCAGCAAAAAAGCGGGGGCCAAAAGCTATCCTGTCCACACGTACCTGTGGTTTTACCCCTTCTTCCCGAAACACACTCCTCTATATTGGGGCTATTAACCGTTTATCCGTGGATATTTAATAGCAACGTGAAAACCCAGGGCAAAAATATTCAGCTTTTTTACAATTAGATTTGTCTCCCGTTATTTTTCTATTCCAAATTGTTGTGAAATATTTCTCAGTGATTGTTCTTTACCACCTATAAGTGTGCATTTATTCTGGTTGGAACACGTTTATTTGAGGGACTTGAGGAGGCAATGTTTTTTTTATTTAAAGTTATTCTGTCGCAAAATTTTATATAAAAAATAATTGGCCTGAAAGATGCAAAAAATAAATATTCTGACTGAAGTTCTCAACAGTAATTTTGGTATATTTTGAAGGAAAAAAATACTGATTTTTCATGAAAATAAATCCTTGCATTGGGAGCAACATAGACCCCCCTCCCCCCTCCCCAGTTAACGATATGAAGACAATGTCTGATTTGTACTATACACAAACTTCAACAGCAATCTATCGGTGGACTTCCAGGACACATCCAGAATAAGAGCCAACCAATCTCGGTTGCCTTTAATACGACAGATTTTTGCATTCTTTGCGGGAAAGCAGCAAATACCAATTTAATAATCATCCTTAATGTTGACCCAACCCTAGTAGCTCCAGTTCAAAATATGGTGGGAATTTTTCAAACAATTAATATGTTTCGTATTTCATTAATATTTTTTGTCCATATTAATTCATTTATTTATTTTTCATATTTAAATGTACCACCTCCTCATACCAAATGTCGTCAGGGAGGCATGCGTTTCAAACATGTACAGTATATCATGTAGTTTGATTGGATTTAATAGTTACTTTGTTTTGTATTTAATATATATGTTTTGTTTTGGTAACAATCCTTTGTACCGGTATATGAATTTCAAACCAATAAAAATTATGTTCTGTTCTGTTCTATAAAAATACACTCTTTAATTAATTTAGTTCTAAAATGTTATTTGTACATATCATTGTGTAATCATTTATATAATCAAAATTTTATTAATGTCTTTGAAGATTTAACTTCTTGTAATAAATTATGTTTATCACAAGGATGGTAAACAGCTAAGGATTCGTTTCGAATGACGTCTTTCACGTAAGTCTATCAAGGTCGTTATAAACTGAAGGGGTATGAACAATAAAAGGTTATCACTATCGTAAGGTCTCATAGTAAGGTCCACCGCTCGCGAGGTAATCCCAAGGAAATTCCCACTTGAGCCTCACGTGTTTCCAATTATAGTTACTTCCCTTGATTCAACAGACAACAAACATGGCGTCCAGCGACAGGTTCGTTGCAATCGTAACTACTCGGCCATTCTCGCTACCCTGCAAATAACCTCGTACGTACATAGTAGAAATTCTTCTTAAATTGATTGCCGGAAGTTAAGTTAAGTTAGGCCGCACACAAATATAGTCCACGAAAATCCAATATGGAAGACATACTAAGTAAAATCTAATCATGCAAAACTAATTAAAACTTTAATTGAAATATAGAAAATTGCTTAAAATATAACTTTATCAAACTTTCATGTAACTGACATGTGAAAAGTAGTGCGATTTATACGCCTAATGCATACGAGGTTATTTGCAGGGTAGCGAGAATGGCCGAGTAGTTACGATTGAGGTTAGTTGCTGTAAGCGAAGAGGACATTTTATATATTATATCGAATATTTTCGCAAAGCCGCAGGTATTCCCTATTACTTGGTGTCTGATGCAAAAATATTCGATATAACATACCAATTACAGGGGCGGATCCAGGATTTGTGGTTAGGGGGGCGTGAGTAGGCGAGGGGTCTGGGGACCGCTTTTAGGTCCCCAGCGGGTCGAGGGTAGAGCCCTGGTAGGGGGCCCAGGGGGGAGACCCCCCCCGAAGCTCTGGGAGTTTGAGGAATTACAGACATTTATTTGAACGACAATTTTGAACCAACCACACCATTTTTATCAGACCAAAAAAGCTTGACTTTGAGTCTTAATTTTGTCGGATAATTGTTAACAGTATGTTTTTGTCAGATTATAAGGACCTAACGTAAAACTTTTTTTGAACAACCGTGACGCGAATTGTTCAACTCATGACTGATCAATCACGATATTTTAACCCTTCAAAGAACTATTGGTTTAGTTTTAACGCGTTCCTCATTTCACTAATTGGTCTGTACTTTCGGTGCTTGTCCTTTCGGGTGGTTCTAGTTAATACTGCCCGTCCGGATGGAGTTTTTCTTTTCGTCGTTTGATTCATTCATTCGACCGTTCTTACTTAGACAAACAAAAGCGAAAATTGTCAATACATCAACTTGTTGTTGATTTCCGATTAGCTAACGTAACTAAATTAGATGATCAGAATCGTTTCATGCAGCATTAATATTAACATATTGTAAATGTGTCCGGGGAATTCCAAAATACATGAAGATGTCTTCTGCGTGTAATTCATCAATTTTTACCTGGTTATGAATGATACTGATGTTGAAAGAACATCAGTATCAGGATTTAAGTTTACTAAATGCTTTGATCTGTAAAGATTTGTTTTTCTTATAGTTGTAAAATTGACTGAAGAAATAATGCTTAATTAGCGTGAGAAAATAGTTGATGTCTGGTACCTCGGAACCAATCAGAATGGAATAATCTTTGAACTACTGACCATTCATGAAACAGTTGTTTGTTGAACTGCTTAATTAACGTTGCATAACATATGCTTTGCGAATTTTAGGGGGGGGGGGGGGCGCACGCCCCCTCTAAATCCGCCTCTGAATTATCACCCTTGTTGGAGTGTGGCCCGACGGTTTGTCTCCCAGAGAAAAGTAAGGTCACCCTCGGGCAAGCTTTCGGGTGACCTTACTTTTCTCTGGGAGACAAACCGTCGGGTCACACTCCAACAAGGGTGATAATTATATACGGCCATTAATACTGAGATTTAAAAAAAAAAAAAAAAACAAAATCACATACACCGAGATATATATATGTAAACTTCGAAAAGTTCACAAAGGTGGGAAATATAAATTATGCACTGACCTTTCAAAAAGACAAACTGTTATTTCAAAAAGAAGCGGTTCAAGGTTATAAGGTCATCATTATGGCAAGTCGTTCTCGTGAAATCTTTGTTAAGGCCACTCACATTGAGATTTCAAAAACAAAAACAAAACACATTTTAGCACACACACAAAGAAAAAATCACACACACAAAGAAAAAATAGAAGGTTATCAGTATGGCAAGTCGTTCTCGTGAAATCTTTGTTAAGGCCACTCACATCGAGATTTATAAAAAAAAACGCATTGAGTTTAAAAAAACAAAACAAAGCAAACAAGCAAAAAATAACACACACACATAAATTTCAAGAAGACGCTGGTAATTAAAAATTATGCGCTGAGATTTCAAAAGACAAACTGATTTATACATACCATCGATGTTTGTTTGTTTGTTTGATGGTGTTTAACGCCACTTTCAACAATATTTCAGTTATATCGTGGCGGTCAGTCATTGGTGGAGGAAACCGGAGGACCCGGAGAAAACTCAAGTCGCTGACAAACTTTATCACATAATGTTGTACACCTCGCCCTGATCGAGATTCGAACTCACAACATCAGTGATGATATTATGCACTGATTATATAGGTAGTTGTAAATCCAACTACCATACGATCACGGCCACGACGGCCCTCATGTACATACCATTGAAGACACATTGTAACCGCAGGATGAACAACAACAGTGTTGTTCCTTACTTTCGGGGGTGGGGGGGGGGGGGGGGGGGGGCTAACATTTTGCAGAAGCGGGGTCTAAGGTCTTCCAGTGGGTCCATGACAGCGATGGGTGGGAAAACCTCTGTAATGAGAATTAGTAGACATTAGAGAGGGGATTAGGATCATGGTATTTAACGCCACTTTCAACAATATTTCAGCTATATCGTGGCGGGTTTGAGAGTGTGAATAGTGAATAGTTATAAAGAAAATAATATTGTTTGATTGAAAAATAGATGATCGGCAGTCGACCCCCACTTTTTCCCCCTTTTTGAGGAGTCGCGTGCCGGAGGTGTTCCCCGACTTCATTCACACCTGTAATTGATCACTTACTTTGTCGGTAAATATACCCAGCTCTCAGTATCATAACATCTTTATCGTCAACTTTTATTGATGCCATTCTTCATGTTGTTTTTAAAAATAACAAACGGCCATTTTGAAATTTAACAATACTAAAAATAACAGTTCCCAGGATTAGAACCTATTAGTCAAGAGATTATCGGATATTGGTCACTTGGTCAATTTAGGTCAGCTGTGTCAAACTGCATACCCTGTTTGTTTTGACCACCCGAACTTTCATTGGGTTCAACCAAGCACGGCATGTTACACTGCATAATAAAAAGTTTCATATCTGATATAGAATGTTCCCTTTTCATTGTTACAAAATCGTTTTTGTTTCGCATTTCCCCGTATAGAACCCCATTTTAACATAATAAATTTGTTATAACTAGCCCTTTAATTACGAAAAGTACATGTATATAAATTCATTATGACATATTTATTTAATACCAATTGAAAATTTAAATAAAATACAATGTAATTGTAGAAAGTGTGACGAATAAGGACATGTACAGATCTAGGACAAAATTGTAAACTTCCATTCAATCAACCAATCAATCAAACTTGTAACGATAGAGTATGGCGAAAAACAACACTTCACGGACACAAATTAAATTTTCAAACTAAGAAAGACAGCATTAACAAATGTAATTTCATTCCATGTCCTTGTTTGCGACAGGCACAAAGTATGGCGCGGTTAAACCGGTTAAATGAAACCGAAACTTTCCTATTTTGATATCTAGTTATCCAACAGCCAAAGTGAAGTATGTTTTTTTTCTAAAAAAATATTCTGATTCCCAATGTTGCTGAAAAAAATATTCTGATTTTGGTGGAGGAAAAAAAAATAATCTGATTCAGAGTTTTTGTCATATAACCTAATGTTGAATTCTGGAAAAAAAATTCGCGCTTCGCGCGACAAAAAAAATAAATATTCTAACTCTCGTGTTGTCCGAAACAAAATTTCTGAACGAAACAAAAAACCATAACCCCCCCCCCCCCCCCCTTTCAAGATAAATGGTCGGTCCCTTAGGTATAGGAGAATGTCCGAGTAACTCTCCATTCATTAAAAATAATGGAGCCGAGGCCCCGAAGGGACCGAGGCCCATTGTTTTTAAGGAATGGAGAGATACGAGGACATTCTCCAACTTAAAATCCACCCATTGTACTTTATTAATTTTATTAATTATTAATCTTGTAACAAGAAAAAGTCTGTGTATAGTATCTAAAGTACAAAGAGAACAATAACTCCGCCCCTGTCCACATTGTTCATAACTCTCCATTCCTTAAAAATAATGGAGAGTTTAGACAATAGATTTACATCACAGGTGGATTTTAAACAATATTAAAAGTAATGGTTTATTAAAAAAATCAATAAAAAATCACTGATAGAACATTTAATACAATTACCGTTAGAACATAGTGCAATTTTTGTTAGAATACATATACAATTACCGGTAGACATTGAAATTCAATTACCGATAGAACATATATAAATGCCGGTTGAACATATAATTCAATTAACCGATAGAGTGGGTGAGTGAGTGATTGCTGTTTAACGCCAATTCGGATATTTTTCAGCTATATCATGGCGGGAACAAGTTAATTTTCAATGAGATGAGGGTGAAGTACGCTTTGTACTAGACCAACACGCTGAGTTGGATTTTATAGAGCTAGCTCACTGAAACAACAGTCCGCGGGTAATGATCTACAAGTACAAAGCGGACCTCATCATGATCTCATCGAAATGCGTTTTATCATAGTCATGATATAGCCGAAAAACTGCTTACTACCAATCATTGCTCATCATGAGACAAAACTATATACTGTCGTCATCACGAACTGGTTGACCGTTACACATTATCAATTTCTAAAATAGCAATGGATTTTTCTCTTTCCCCTATCTCTGACAATTCTTTTACAAAAAAAAATTTGCACTTTTATTAGATTTATTAATAAAAATGTTTGCTCTCATTGGCTGAAAAAATGCAACTCTCTCTCATGTTGTAATCAAATCAAAATCAAAAAGTTTTATTTAAAGTCGGTACATTTTATAACAATACAACATAAGCTCTCAAGAGCTTTTCAAACCGACATGCATAATAAATTACATAAATTAAATACAGCACATTAAAACATGTCATGCAATACAAATACATATCCAGATAATATTTATGCATACATTTCTGTGTTTTGACTTCTGGATCCCTACAGCCAGTGCGCATGTGGCAAGTGTCTCTCTGTGCACTTACTGTCATAGGACCAGAAGTCAAAACACGCGAAGCTGGATATTTATAGTGCTAGCTCACTGAAACAACAGTCCGCGGGTAGACATGTCGCTCCACTCGGACACATTATTCTGATTCCGAGCCAACCAGTCTTTGCTCTTTGTAATGCTGTGTGCTTAGCGGAGAAGCAACACATACCAATTTTATAGTCTTTGGTTTGACCCGACAGGGACTCGAACCAACGATCTACCGCACTCGAGACGAACACGCTAACCATTACGCCACCGATCCAGTTCAACTACCGATAGAATATTTAATGCAATTACCGGTAGAACATAAAATGCAATTATACCGGTATAATATATAATAAGATTACCGGTAGAACATATAATAAGATTACCGGTAGAACATATAATTATATTACCGGTAGAACATAATACAATTACCGGTAGAACATATAACACAATTACCGGTTTCACATATATACCATTACCGGTATAACATATGTACAATTACCGGTAGAGCATAAGCACAATTACCGTTATAATATATACAATTACCGGTAGAACATATACCGGTTGAACATATCATACAATTACCGATAGAACATTTAATTCAGTTACCGGTATGACATAAGTACAATTACCGGCAGAACATATATAAATACCGATTGAAAATATCATACAATTACCTATAGAACATATACACAATTACCGGCAGAGTAAATCATACAATTACCGGTAGAACATATGTACAATTACCAGCAGAGCAAATCATACAATTACCGGTAGAACATACACAATTACCTGTAGAACATATGTACAATTACCGGCAGAGCAAATCATACAATTACCGGTAGAACATACACAATTACTGGTAGAACATATGTACAATTACCGGCAGAACATATGTACAATTACCGGCAGAACATATGATACAATTACCGGTAGAACATGTAATACAACTTAACTACAATATAAACACTATGCATTACATCTTGATTTGTTAAGGTGAGAATGTTATACCAGTAGATAGGAATGATTTATAACACCGAAGACACCAGCGCCTAAGGGAAAGCTTAACTGTTTAAAGGTATCAAAACGTTTAGCTATAACATTTGTGTTTAATCAGAAATATTATCATAATAGAAATAAAATAAATTTAAACAGATTTAATGTAAACTATAGAACTTCTCTGGTTCAGTGTGGGGATTCGTTTTCAGATAGCAAAGTTCTTGTCTGAACAACAAAATGTACAGCTGTTATAAGAAGAAGGTACCGGTAACCTGGGGAGATTTAGTTACTATTTCGACACCTGAATAAGATATGCTAAGAAGTCGCTGAAAAGTAATATTATAAAGGTCACACGGTGCGATTTTCCATCCAATATTTCATTTCGACGCAATTTCGACAAAAATCATATCTTGTGAACACAAAACTGACTCGAAAGTCGAATCGAAACGTCATTTTAAAATCGATTGGCGTCCTACTTCCATCCGGCAGCCTGGAGAGAACAGGAGGAGAAATAAAATAAAAACGTAGATATCTAATTTAGTGCGCACGACGCGCTTCTGGAATATCCTTCATCAGGTGACGCTCAAAGCCAACATATTTGAAAGCCAAATAATTTTTTTTAAACTCTTGGAGCAAGAAAACCAAAGGGCCTAAACAGAATGGTCAAAGTCGACTAAGGTCACCTAAGCCTAAAGTTGTATCAAAATCGAATGGAAAGTTGAACTGTGTGAACGCTTTGCCACTCGACTTACCTGTGCCACAGATGCAGCATCGTTTGGAAATCGGACGAAAATCGTATCGTGTGATATACCTTTAATGCCAAAAATGGTATGTAATTAATTATATACTAGTCAAAAAAAGAAACGTTACATCGGTTTTTCATATTTTTTTGTACAGCAGGTGCTCCATACATATGTTTTTAATTAATTAATATAAAAATTAGGTTATTAGCCTATCGATTCCGACATTGCTATTTTTTTACAGAATGACGTTATGTCAGTTTCGGGAATTCACGTTTTTCATCATTTCGATCATTTAATATGTATGCAGGTGTGCTCGATTAGAATTAAAGGTCATAAACTGTGTTGTCATAACTTGTGTCCAATCCCATTTGCAACTTTTATGCAAATAAAATATGTTTAAACTAAACATAAACTGTGTCGTTTGCAATTGTAAACAAAAGGCCACTTCAACAAACAAGTTTTCTACACGTAAGTCTATGCCCCGCTTACTCCAAAATGAGAGGGAACGTGCCGTAGGGATTTTTCAAGCCGGAATGACACAAACAGAGATAGCAAACCATTTTAATTGCTCAAGAATGACAATTTACAGATTGCTCGTTCGTGTAAGAGCAACCGGCACAACATCTGATCGTCGACGTAGTGGTCACTGTGTACAAACGGACCCGGCAAAAAATGTTTGGACTCGTACATATCTAATTCCGGAACGGAACCGGACCGGCAAGAAGAAGGTAAGAATTCTGTTTATTTATTTGTTTTTTGCATGAACTTGGGGGAAATAAATGCTTTATTAACCATTTCCTGCTGTCAGATGAAACATTTTGGCTATGTCATCGTATATTAATTGAGAAATAAGCGAAAATGTGCCGCAAAATGACGATCAGCTTGACCCCAACACCGAATTTCGCTCAGTTTCTCTTTGAATTGCTCACATTTAATGGAACGAAATGTATTGAAGGAACGATTGATGAATAAAGATGACAAGAATCGTCACTTTGTGCTTTTAATTATTGATATAAGTAAGCACGGAGCGAAAGAAATGGGTCATGTCAAAATGGCAGGACCCGGTTTCGTGAATGATGTTACAGCATGATGACCCGGTTTTGTTCCAAAAATTTTTATGAACAAACAGGAAACAAAGCAACAGAAATCCACAGCCACCATTGTTTATACTGTGATACAATATTTCCACAATTCGATGACTTAATAAAACATTCTAGAGAAAATCATCCGTACCATTGTTATTACTGTAAAACAACCTTCGTTCTATTTGAAGAAGTAATAAAACACTCGACGGAAAACCACGGCTCACTAATGTTGAAAGTTAAATACCTTGAACTTAATCCATCTAGTGGACATTATGGTTACAAAAGCCATAATTTCAATGTTATTCCAGAGAAAATAAAGGCTTTGGTTCCTGTTTGTTCGTATTTTTTTTTGGAACAAAACCGGGTCACCATGCTGTAACATCATTCACGAAACCGGGTCCTGCCATTTTGACATGACCCATTTCTTTCGCCCCGTGCTTACTTATATCAATATTCTTGTCATCTTTATTCATCAATCGTTCCTTCAATACATTTCGTTCCATTCAATGTGGGCAATTCAAAGAGAAACTGAGCGAAATTCGGGGTTGGGGTCAAGCTGATCATCATTTTGCGGCACATTATCGCTTATTTCTCAATTAATATACGATGACATAGCCAAAATGTTTCATCTGACAGCAGGAAATGGTTAATAGAGCATTTATTTCCCCCAAGTTCATGCAAAAAACAAATAAATAAACAGAGTTCTTACCTTCTTCTTGCCTTCTTACAGTCCGGTTCCGTTTCGGAATTAGATATGTACGAGTCCAAACATTTTTTGCCGGGTCCGTTTGTACACAGTGGTGGTAGGCCACGAGAAACGACGTTACGTCAAGATAGACCCATCACACTAATCCACTTACGTAATCGCTTTGTTACTGTTGTGGACACAGCAAGGCGAAACCCTCGTATACGTAACAACAGAATTTCTGACCAAACCGTTCGTAATCGGTTGCGTCAGTCTGGTCTCCGTTCACGTCGCCCTCTCAAAGGTATGGAGTTAACAGGATTGCTAGGCTTCAATGGGCACGTGCACGTCTTCGGTGGAGGCGAAACACTTGGCAGAACATTTTGTTTTCTGATGAATCCAAGTTTAATCTGAAATTTAGCGACGGAAGAGTGCGTATTTATTGTCGTCGTAGGGAACGTTTCGCTGATGATTGTGTAAAGGAAACCGACCGATTTGGAGGCGGTGGTGTAATGGTATGGGGTGGAATTAGTCATGTTGGAAAGACTAACCTTAAATAGTGGTTGGAAGCTTAAATGGCATTCGTTATCGTGACGAAATCTTGGCTCCAATTGTACTCCCGTTTATTCGAACACATCACTTCAATCATGTTTTTCAGCAAGATAACGCTAGATGCCATATTTCACGTGTTGCCATGAACTTCCTTAATGATAACCACATTCGCACTCTACCTTGGCCGGCATTATCACCAGACTTAAATCTCATCGAACATTTGTGGGATGAGCTTGGAAGACGCGTCAGTAGACGAGTTAATCCCCCTGAATCTATTGATCAGCTTCAAAGGACACTCACAGATGAGTGGAACAACATTCCACAGGCATTTGTCATGCGTTTGATAGGATCTATGCGCCGTAGGTGTCTATTTTGTCATCAATGCAAGAGGAGGACACACACGCTATTAAACTGTTATTTACGCTCCCTTACAGTTAAAGTTGAACTGAAATTAATTTTGTGCACATGTCTATGTTCATAACGACATAAAGACTTGAAAACAATAACTTATCATAATATATTGTTTGTATTAAACATGTTATAAAAATAGAAAGAGGTGTAACGTTTCTTTTTTTGACTAGTATATTATAATTACATGTACTACATTTATATATTTTAATTACAGATTACATTCCATTACTCTGAAAAATGTAATGAAGTACAGCTAATTACATTATTTCAATATTTTATAAAACAACCACGTTTTTTTTAATTTCCACATGTCTGACCGAGCTATAATTATATAAGACAAAGGTAAAGGTCGCCGTGTGGTTGTTTAAAGTTGCAGCTTCCACAAGAAATGAAACTATCAATTAACGGTGTGTGTGTTTGAATGTCGTCAGAGATATTTGTCTTTAATCATGATGGTGTCAAGGATATATTCCATGACCCCATAATCGGACACTGGTTGTTGGTGTTGAAAGAATGGGTTTTGAATCACATATGTGCATTACTTCCATAAATTTGTCAATGAGAGATCGAATTTCCCCGCTATTTCTTCTTTTGCTTTAATACCCTTTTCTCCTTATTAGTCAACCATTGCAACCATGAAACTTCTTCTTTGCTGTCAAATTACTTTCCTTTGTTTGACGATACCTTTGTACTTATACTTCAGTCACCTCTCATAGTTGGGTCATTATCAAAATACACGCACTTTTTCCTGTTCATATTTTGGTGACATCAAATATGTTCGTTCCCGTTTTGCTTTAACCTATTAGTTTTTCCTACATTACAATGACATATTTACATAATATGCAGTCGGGAAAACCACCATGAAATAAAATATTTCTAGATATGTAGCACCCCCTAATACCTTTCAGTCCGTGGTGTTACCAACATAAAATTATTCTTTTTAGGAAAATGAAAAATATTTTTTATATAAAAAGTGGTTACATACATAATATACAGGGAAACTATGCATAATGTAGGATATTTTCTTTGGAGCACTATTTTTTTTCACAATATTTGGATATGTAGTTGTGGAATTCCATTTAAGCTGCATTATGAAACAAACAAGTTTTCATAATTGTATTTTGTTTCACTTTATATAAAGAAAAGATGACTTATATATAGTTATCAAAGTCAACTTTATTCAACTATAATACAATTCACTTCAATTATATCATTTATCCTTTTTATGAAGCAATTTACATGAGGTAACACCATTGACAAGAGGTAACACCACAGATGACAAAAGTAACACCAGGGACATCTTCATGAATGTAAACATTTAATTCAAGAAAAAAACACAACTATCAACCTATATTTCTTGTTTTCTTAATGTTTTCAGTACAATATTCAGTTTTTCAACATATTGGTTTAATGCATGAGCAATATCAGTTTTGTCCATGGTGCTATGAAGATATGTCCATGGTGTTATGAAGATATGTCCCTGGTGTTACCAGGTCTAAAAAGTATACTCCCATCAGCTTGTTAAACTATATGTTACACGTAAATGACGATATTTGAACAATTTTTCTGCATAGGTTAAAGAGCAATATTTTGTTCTGTATATTACTGTTTATGGAATAATATGTTTATTGACAATTTTAATGCTAAATGTCTGTGGTGTTACATAATCTTTATGGTAACACCATTGACAGTAACACCACAGAAAACAGTTAAGTCTTTTCAGGATAAAAGAAAAATAATTTCTCCCCGACTATATTTTATATGTATATCCTGTGAAGAATACCAAATGTAATGTATTGTATATTTTTTACATTTTGTTCAATTCTAACAAAAAGAAGTAGTGAGAAGTACACCACAGACATAAAATTTATATACTATACCAATCGCACGTACCTTTTCGGCTCTATAATTAGTTTATGGATCACTTTTGTTTCTGTCGTCTGCACATGTAATGAAACAGGAAATAAGCAAAGGGAGAAACTATTTTTGCTTCAAATATGACAAGACAGATAACTCTTACCAGCCTTAATAGGAAGGGTAACACCACAGACATGAAAATCTATAACAGCAGGTTTTTGCTAATTTTCTTTTTGAATTTTAATATATATCAAGCAAAAATAATGTTGTGCTATTAGAGTTTTAGGGATAGTTCAAAAATAATATAAAGATCGAATAAAATCATAACATCTGAATAGTACAAATGACCAAAAGTAAGTCATTCTGGAAAAATAACACGTAACACCAAGGAAAAAACAGGTCTTCGTGTAGCTAGTATGAATTCGCAATTGGACCAATCTGGATTTAGATGGTAAAACTATAGAAAGCTGATGTGCCTTCATGCAAAACATGTTTTCTCCAATCAGTTTGGTGTATATATATGTCTTTTAATTACGTAATAACAGAAAAGTGCGTGTTTTTTGATAATGACCCAGTTACAGTCTATGTTTTCAATATAACACACTTCTATTTCTAATTATTTTTGTCATGTACATTATATGCGGATGTATCTCTGTCTTTTTTGTATGTAGCAAGACCTTGAATCGTCTTCCGTTGAAACGAAAAATTAAAAACCTTATATTGACATACATGTACTGTTTTTTGTGATTTTCGATATTTCAGGACAAAAGTTTTCCGGGTTTTTTTTAAAATTTACTCCCCAGTAAGAAAAGTATGGAGATACCATAAAAGTTCATTAGAAGCAATAAATCGAAGAATGGCACAATACAATTTCCAAATGAATAGGGACAAACATTGACCAACAAAACACTGCACAGAAAACTCAAGATTGAGAAACACAAACCCCACTAAATGTGACTTCTTGTGCTCCGAAAGTATAAGCAGTATCTGCTCCACAAATACCAGGGGCGGATCCAGGGGGCGCACCCGGCGCATGCCCCCCCCCCCCCTAAAATTGGAAAAAATTAGATTTTTTGGCGTAAAATCGTGATTTTTCACACGAAATACCCTAAATATTTTCGCGCCTCCCTCCGCTCGGCGCAATTTTTTTAAGTGCGCCCCCCCTCCCCCCCCTAACTTGAAATCCTGGATCCGCCCCTGAATACCACCTGTCTGGTTACTCTTCTTATTCTGTGATTTGTTTTAACTCTTATTGTTTCTTTTATACCAGATATTATTCTACAATTGCCGTCTCGTACATAAGTAAAACAAAGGGGCCGTCGTGGTCGTGATCGTATGGTAGTTGAATTTACAATCTCCTATGCAATCAGTGCATAACGTTGTGCGTTCGAATCCCACTCATCCGAGGTGTACTCGATATTTTATCAGTGACTTGCGATAGGTCAATGGTTTTCTCTAGGTACTCCGTTTTCCTCCACCAGTAAAACTGACAGCCACGATATAACAGAAATATTGTTGAAAGTGGCGTTAAACACCATAACCCTAACCCTATAAGTAAAATATTTCATGTGTATCTACAAACTTTCAGTCAAAGAATCTTTAATATGTCTGTTTAACATTTCATTACAATGTTCTCTTCTATATTTATTTACCTGAAATGCTCTGGTTACCAGTTTATTCTGTTTTCCATTATTCTTCATTTCATTATATGTTTGACAAGCTTCCTTTTTGGTCATCGAATCGCTTTCTTGAAAATATTTCAATCTCATTTTTTCAAACAGTTTTGTTGAATTTCGTTGTTCCCATTTAGTCATTATACAGATAATAAAAACGTAGATGTCAAATTTAGTGCACACGACGCATTTCTGGAATAACCTTCATCAGGTACGCTCATGGTCAAAAGGTTGGAAAACCAAATAATTTTAAAAGTTTTGGGAGCAAGTAAACCATATAGGGATTAAACAGGATCGCCAAAATCGGCTAAGGTCACCTATGCTTGAGGGAAGAGAGTCTTAGTTTTAATGATAATTACATTATTAAACCACGACCAAGTTATGTACAATTAGTCAGATAAACCATTTAACCAAGTTACCTACAATTAGTCAGATAAACCATTTAACCAAGTTATCTACAATTAGTCAGATAAACCATTTAACCAAATTACCTACAATTAGTCAGTTAAACCATTTAACCAAGTTATCTACAATTAGTCAGATAAACCATTTAACCAAGGTATCTACAATTAGTCAGTTGAACCATTTAACCAAGTTATCTACAATTAGTCAGATAAACCATTTAACCAAGTTACCTACAATTAGTCAGATAAACCATTTAACCAAGTTATCTACAATTAGTCAGATAAACCATTTAACCAAGTTACCTACAATTAGTCAGATAAACCATTTAACCAAGTTTCCTACAATTAGTCAGATAAACCATTTAACCAAGTTATCTACAATTAGTCAGATAAACCATTTAACCAAGTTACCTACAATTAGTCAGTTAAACCATTTAACCAAGTTATCTACAATTAGTCAGATAAACCATTTAACCAAGGTATCTACAATTAGTCAGATAAACCATTTAACCAAGTTTCTTACAATTAGTCAGATAAACCATTTAACCAAGTTACCTACAATTAGTCAGATAAACCATTTAACCAAGTTTCTTACAATTAGTCAGTTAAACCATTTAACCAAGTTATCTACAATTAGTCAGATAAACCATTTAACCAAGGTATCTACAATTAGTCAGATAAACCATTTAACCAAGGTATCTACAATTAGTCAGTTGAACCATTTAACCAAGTTATCTACAATTAGTCAGATAAACCATTTAACCAAGTTACCTACAATTAGTCAGATAAACCATTTAACCAAGTTATCTACAATTAGTCAGATAAACCATTTAACCAAGTTACCTACAATTAGTCAGATAAACCATTTAACCAAGTTTCCTACAATTAGTCAGATAAACCATTTAACCAAGTTATCTACAATTAGTCAGATAAACCATTTAACCAAGTTACCTACAATTAGTCAGTTAAACCATTTAACCAAGTTATCTACAATTAGTCAGATAAACCATTTAACCAAGGTATCTACAATTAGTCAGATAAACCATTTAACCAAGTTTCTTACAATTAGTCAGATAAACCATTTAACCAAGTTACCTACAATTAGTCAGATAAACCATTTAACCAAGTTTCTTACAATTAGTCAGTTAAACCATTTAACCAAGTTATCTACAATTAGTCAGATAAACCATTTAACCAAGGTATCTACAATTAGTCAGATAAACCATTTAACCAAGTTTCTTACAATTAGTCAGATAAACCATTTAACCAAGTTACCTACAATTAGTCAGATAAAGCATTTAACCAAGCTACCTACACTTAGTCAGATAAACCATTTAACCAAGTTACCGACAATTAACCAAGTAAACCACAAACGTGTTGCTATAACTGGTCAGATAAACCATTTACCCAAGTTTCCTACAATTAGTCAGATAAACCATTTAACCAAGTTACCTACAATTAGCCAAGTAAACCACAAACGTGTTGTTATAATTAGTCAGATAAACCATTTAACCAAGTTATCTACAATTAGTCAGACAAACAGTTTAACCAAGTTACCTACAATTAGCCAAGTAAACCATAAACATGTTGTTACAATTAGTCTATATATCTTTTATTCTCAATAAACCATCATAATTTGACAAGGTATAGAGACATACATATGTACAATATATACAATATACAATGACATGTACTTAGTACGTAAATAATGAAGAAAAAGAAATGACGAACCTTACAGAGATGAACAACTCAGTATGTTAACCCTGGAGTACATACAGTTTTATTTATGTTTTTAATGAATTTACTAAGCTTCATCAGATAAACCATTTAACCAAGTTACCTACAATTAGCCAAGTAAACCACAAACGTGTTGTTGCAATTATTTGGATAAACAATGTTAAATTAAGTACAATTAGGTAACCATAATCTTGTTACCGTACAGTAATAAAATGAGAAATAAAGAATACCACACTGTTTGAACAGTTCCAAAATCAAACAGAAAAATCGTAGAAAAAGACAAAATCGATATCATTAATACAAATACACGACCGCACACTTTCCTGGCTTTGTACGTGCACTTCAGTAAAAAAGTGGCGGGGTTAAGCTAGTTTTATGGGCTCAAACCTCCCGTCTTAGTGAAATGATAAGCCAGATACATTTTTTTTTGTAAACAACAACCTGGTTACGTAAATTGAACAAATAAACCATAACCTTGTTACGTGCAATACATCAGATACATTTTATCCTAGTTACGTACAATTAGTCAGATTAACCGTCATAACCAGGTTAAATTACGTGCAGTTATAAAGTCAGATAAACCATTACCCCGTTACGTACAATTGGCCAGATTAACCGTCATAACCAGGTTAAATTACGTGCAGTTATAAAGTCAGATAAACCACTACCCCGTTACGTACAATTATCCAGGTAAAACCGAGCTGAATAAAATAACATTTCACACGTGCTACAATGTCGCATGATGCGTCATCCGTAGACACCGCGACAACTATAAAGGGAGCATAAAGTGAGAGATGACATTTTAATCAGATTGTCCTTAAGATAAATCATGCCATGTTACACACTAAAATCAGATCACAGCCAGTAGACACTATATCAATACTTATTCCATGAGATCAATGGGAAGAAAATTGTGTCAACTGTAAGAAAAAGAGAAGGCATCTTATGCAAAAATCGTCAAATGCAAACAAATGAGTCTATTTTTTCTTGACCAGTTCTCACGTTGATATTGCGACATCTATGGATGCAGGACGAGAGTAACCTAATGATTGTCTACCCCATAAATTATCGGATATTAGACAATTATATTTAATCAGTCCATGGTGCTGGTGGAGTCCAAAGTTTCTGTCTTTCTTTTCGTATATATTCCTCCAATTTCGGGAGCACCACTTAAGTAGAATATATAGATTGTATCAACTGAATGTATGTGGAGGAGTAAACAACAAATAACCAATAGCAACACAACAGTTTGTTAGTAAAATTATTGTGATGTGCAGAATGTATCGACTATGGTAGAAATTCCAAGATATCATCCGTTTATATACCTAGTGAAAATGTTTTCGAAAAAATAAACCGCCGTATTTGTTTACATTTTTATTGATTTTTGCATTGTAAGTCTATTTTCTTTCCAATTGATCCTATGAAATTACCATGTTACAGTGTCTGTGATCTCATCACCTGTTTACTCATTACGCGGAATAATACAGATAAAAATATGAAAATATTACTTACAATAAGTCGGATCAACAATAAACATCTTATGTACACTAATTCAGATCAAATATTTGCATGTTACATACAGTAAATGGGATAAAATATAGACATATTACGCGTACATTAAATCGTATGAATTGTTACATACAATATTATGTAGATCAGAGGTTAACACGTTAATTGTCATACACTAAGAAGACCTGATATGCTGATATACATGTGTCGCTTGTTTTTCATTCAGCAAAAAGGAATTACTTAATACAACTAATGGTGTAGTGTCTCATAGATGCCAACCCTATATGAGTGAATTGCCGAGTATCGAAACTGTGTGGTTTAGGGAAAGGGATCTGTCATTCCAAGTTGTTTGTTTTTATATATTATTGAACCAATGCTGTGAATTCCCGTCCATCACATTGCGGCCATTTTTTTAAGAACTGTTGGGGTACAACGAATTTGTTTGAACATTAAAATGTCTGGATAAACAATTACATGTACTTGTTTTATGGGTGATTGGCGGATCCACGGGATATAATTTACCAATGCTGATCAGACCAACAGGTGCGATACGATCATTTTTATCATGTATATTCAGGGAAATTCCCTTGTATATTGTTACTAAAGTTTTTTTCTACAATATAACAGTAACAGAAAGAAACAACCAACAAGTTTCTATGTTTTAATAAAATAACAAATATTACTTAATAGTAGGGTGCCCAACGAAAGATTTTTGCGAATTTGCCTTAATGGAATTACACACACCTGTATGATACATCGTTGGAATGAGGAGAACAAGCCGCATCGAAATAAAGATGTCGTCGCTATGTATTGTGGTCACGTTTTTTTTAAATTGGGGTTAAAGGTCAAGAACCAAAAATTGGAACTAACACACCACAAGTTTTAAAAGGCTTCCTTCTTCGACAAGACTGTGAAGAACTTTAAACTGGAATGCCAATTTTATTTGTTAAGCTTAATATTTTATTATTTTATGCTTATTTTTTTATTTTACATTGTTTGAATATATAGCAAAAGACCATTTTCTAAAAAAAAAAAATGCCATTTTACAATTTTCGTATATATGAGAAATAAAAGTGACCTTGACCTGTCGTAGTTTGAACATTTTTTTTTTTTTTTTTTTTTTTTTTCTTTTAAAAAAAAAAAAAAAAAAAAAAAAAAAAAAAAAAAAAAAAGTTTGAACATTTCTCATTTTTATTTGATATTCATTTAAAGGAAACCTTCAAATTATTTTTTAACCCTTAACATTTGACAACTGGTGGACGGATTCCAAAAAAAAAACATGTTTCAGTTATGGTACACTTTGACTAATTACTGGTAAAATATCTATTAACCTCAAACTTCGTAAAAGGTACCAATATTCAAATTTAATGGCTTATGTGTTTGCAACATATCATTTGTAGGGTCAATCAATACTTAACAAATATTCTGTGCAAAAACATGGCAATTTATGGAAAGGTCAAACGTCATTTGTATAAAACGTAAGGTCTATGGACATATTATGCGTTTGGACGATGTGTGGCTACAAACCACTCTGAACACTCCAAATATCTCAGGTGTTTGGCAAATAAGAAAGTGTTCTCTTGTTAGTTTGAAAGCCCACCAACCACGTAAAGGTCAGAGTCCACTGTCAGGTTGTTTTTTTTTTGTTTTTTTTAAATTTTGTTTGTTTGTTTGAAACATCGGCAGTAGTATACCGAAGGAACAAAGGAACAAGTCATAGAAAATGTTAAAGAAATCATAGTCCGGAGACTGGGCAAATTCCAGAAAAAACATAAAACGGAAACAAGCTACGACATAACCACTACAACATATAAAAAGAACACCTTAAAAAACATTGCAACAAATGAAACTGCTATTTACTGAAAAACACATAGTACATATGAACTTGTCTAAGTTTACTAAGCACAGAAAACAGTGATGCTTGCCTAAAACAGACATTAGACCAAGTCTCAATGAAACAAAAGACGTCAACGGGAAGTCGTGGTAACTGGACAACTATGACTAACGTGAGTTGATGGTCACAATGTTGGAAATGAAAGACTGTTTTATCTGAGATCATAGTTTTGATAACAACAGTTTTATTCGGTGAAATAGATGGAGACTGGATGAAAAAGAAAAAAAAATGAGATCATATGTCATCATCTTCATCAGTATTTCTAGATATTGCTAGGTGGGTATTTTCATTGCGGCATAAGTCGCCAGTTTGGCAAGGGCAAAGGTCTGTGCAAGATAGACTTTGCTCAAAACAAATGCATCCTTTCATGCACACAGATTTTCCTTTGCAAGTACAGATAAGGTCTTGCAAAAAATCAGAAGACATCTGGCCTTTGAAATAAACTGGAACTAATCCATTCCTGTCTTCCCACCCAAATAGCACTGCAGACTTCATTGGCGGTTTTACAACATGGGCAGTCATCCAAATATTTATTTGTAGTGAGGATCGCAAAACATGCTGAATGAAGGTGGCTTCACAGGGTGAAAGTTTGGCCAAACATGCATCCCTCAGTGTCGCTAACCTTACCCTCAATTTGTTAAGATCGACGTGATCTTCCTTCAGTTTTCCTTTTTGGTCGTACAGTCGACAAACAAGTTTACTGGCGGCATCTATAGATTTATCAGTGTCACAGTCTGCAAGGGTGGACAAATCTCTAAAGTTTTCTGGACTGTCTTTAAGTACTTTAAAAACGGTTCGTTTGCCAATCCCAAACAAGGGTGATGTGGAATCACATCTTGTGATGGCATGTGCAGCTGGTAAAATGTTACATAAAACAGGATTGAGGATGCTACAGATCGAATGTACGGGAATGAAAACGCCCATCCTTGGTGTGTGTGATAGAACCCGTATGAAACCATAATTCCTGTGTATGTTGCATTGAAGGAAAGTAATGGATGCATAGAATCAAGAAATCTGTATCAGGCGATTTAACAATGATCCGACCTTTGATTCCACTTTCACCGAACGTTTTGTCTGCATGGATAGCATGTAAAATCATACGAGTGTCCGTCTCTTCATGTGTACAGTATAACTCTTGGCAATCGGAGACTCCATCTCTGCAGATGTTCTTGGCAATGATTAGAAGCACCATAAAGATACGGAACTTCTCCGGATGACATCTCAAGAGATGATAAACGATAGTGTTACACAATCGATTCGCCAAGAAATTTTATTAATGCTTGTTTGTTGGCAGCGACTGCAAGAAACCTTTTCCAATCAGGAATCGGTCGGCCTTCTATGAAACTGAGCCATTTCCGGTCTTATAACGTATCCTGCAGGATTGGTCCGTGTATTAGAAACACATGAATTAAACAAATGTTAAAACCAATCAACGGCCGACATAAAAATGAATGTTTTTAAAACATAAAAACCACAAACAATTCTACTGAACAATTAAAACCA
The DNA here is from genome assembly GCA_963680875.1 of Bathymodiolus brooksi. NCBI lineage: Eukaryota > Metazoa > Mollusca > Bivalvia > Mytilida > Modiolidae > Bathymodiolus > Bathymodiolus brooksi. Next base: position 10,400,704 of record OY804590.1, read on the forward strand.
ATATATTTGCCATAAAAGAAGAGAAAATACTAAATGCATTGAGACAGAGATCGTGCTAGTTAATGACCGGCGAGCGAAACATCATTAACAAAAACCGGTACATAACAATCCGTGTATGACAAAGAGGAAATTTACAGTTATTTGAGTTTATATTTTGCCAATTTCGCAACAACCGCTGACATTTAGATTATGATTTTTGGCACACATGTACATTTCATCAATATGTTTTCTTCAAAATCAAAGTACATTTATAATGTAGTGTAATTACTTTGCTTTTGTTGAAAATACGGTTAATTTGGGGGTCAAATTTGAGGCTTAAAGTAAGGCTGATATACTCTTTCAAAAATCAATTATTTACATCCCGTTTTTATTTTAATTATATCTTTGATACATTATCTCTTATGTAGAAACCTTTTTAGCTATTTAGATAGCGGAGAATATTTTTATTTTTCATCCTGAAAATACCATGTACAATGTGTCAGCAGAGGGTACCTTTGAAAAACGTGAAATTAAAAAAAATCGTGACCACAGAAACTTACGACTACAATTAAAAATACAAAATGTAATAATTATTCTAGCGTTTAATACCAAAATTAGCCGTGTGTAATTCCGTTAGCCCAAACTCGATAACTAAGCGTCTTTTTTAACACTGGGCACCCTACTACAATGATAATATACAATTACAAAATCAAATTTATAAAGCTTACAACCGTGACTGGGCTGAAGGTTCACAGTTACACTCCCTTGCAATAAATGTCCTTTTCCTTTTCCAGAAGTAGTTCTATTCCTTTCCTATGAAAGTGAATTCCTGTTAAATCATAATATCCTTTGGTTCATATACACAACGTTAGAATTGTTTATAGTTCAAGTAACGTGACTTCACTGAAGTAAATATATCCAAATATAATGCTATATAAATTCCAGTTGTTTTATAAATCGCAAATTTCTGACTGACTGCTCTCAAATTTGCTGACCAAATTTTAAAGTATTGATTCTGCATGAAAAATATTGCCTCATGTGTAATTTTCTCTCATTTTCCAAAGATTTACATTGAAGAATGCAGAGAAATTCATAACCTATCTCTGCATCCGTGCATATATTACACAGTCTATTCCCATGATAAATACCATTCCATCGTCCTGTTTCGATTGGTAATCGAAATAATTTATAATATAACCTTTTTGACGAGTTTTCCATACTTGATCGCCATTCTTGTTGAAACTTGTAAAATAATTTTAGCTTTAATGTAATATTTAACCATGTAGAATTAAAATTTCCCTGGCTCTCCCAGATATTACTGAAACCACAATTATCTAAGATGCTCTTTACACTATCAAACCACGAAGACTGGTATTGACCATGATTGGCATGAACATTTTTAATATACATATATTTATAAAGAATGAGTGATAGTTTGCTATCTTTACCATTTATTAACTTAGACCAATAATTTACCATCCGCAGTTTTATATAAACAAACATAGGATATGCACCAATCTCTCCGTATATCATGAAATTAGGGGTTGATTTTGTTTTTAAATTAAAAAAATGTTTACAAAATTTTAGATGGACTCTTTCAATTATATCATTGTTACCAAAACTCCATATTTCACACCCGTATAGTAAAATAGGCTTTACCATCTTATCAAAAAGATCCTACTGGCATTTTATTGAAAGATTATGAACTCTGCCCTTTTTTAATATTTCATACATAGCTTTGGTAGCTTTTCCAATAATCTTTTTCTTTGTTTTCAAATAGCTGCCAGTACTAGAAAAATTTGTTCCAAGATAAATATAACCTTTTACAATTTCTAAATTAGAACCTTTATATGAAAAATGAAACTTATGCAATCGCGCTCTAGTGAAACAACAATTTTTGTTTTAGAAATATTACCTTTTAACTTCAATGTGTCACAGTATTAACTGGACTAAAACATTGTGGATCAACTTTACTTCCTTTATAAACAATTACTTGTTTTAGTTATAGTTATTGTTCAATCGATTCGGTATATGTTTAATTAGTTATACTGCACAGTTTGGGTGACCCTACTTGAGCCGAACGACGTAGGAGTTCGGGTCAAGGGTCACCCAAGCTGTGCAGTATAACTGAACATATACCGATTCGATTGGACAATAAGTGTTTTAACACATGACATCATCAGTCTTTTCCCGCGAAAAAAAATCGGCTGGTCACATTTGCGGGTTTACTAGCACACTGTCGTCAAAGAGCTCCGATCGAAAATGTTTGGTCAACATCCGGGATATTTTAAAGCGGTATTTTTAAAGAAGACACAGATAAATATCGTAAGTATTTATGAATATACTGTGTATATAATGTTTTGAATTATGATGCTTTATGATTGTTATTATTATTAATTTCATTTTTTGTCCAAATATCATTTATTTTTGCAATGTAAATATACAATATACGTACATTGTCGTTAAATATAAAATTTATTTGTACGAGCTTTAGAAACAGGCAGAATAGCGAGCCTTCGGCGAGCTTTTCAGGCCTGTTTCGCAGCGAGTATCAATCAATCAATCAATCAATCAAAGTTTTATTTAAAGTCGGTACATTTTATAACAATACAACATAAGCTCTCAAGAGCTTTTCAAACCGACATGCATAACAAAATTACATAAATTAAATACAGCACAACAAAAACATGTCATTCAATACAAAACCAATACACATCCAGACAAACCTATGCATACATCTCTGTGTTTTGACCTCTGGACCCCCACAGCCAGTGCGCATGTGGCAAGTGCCTCTCTGCGCACCCACTGTCACAGGACCAGAGGTCAAAACAGAAAATAGATGCCGACATTTAGCAGCCATTACACATACAAGTACATTCATGCAAATTATAAGCAGTCTATATTTAAGCAAAGAAGCAAATTAACTCAAAACACATAAAATATTCATGTACTTTTAAAACATATTTTTAAAAATTATTCTAAAAAAAATATTTTAAAAATATTCATGCAGAAATAGCCAAGCACTAAAATAGAGCACAAGTTAAACTGAAAAGCATCAAGTTAAGTAAAAAAAAATAAAGTCGGTATATGCTTTAATTAGAAACATATAAATAACAATAAAAACATAAGCTCGAAAGAGCTTTTTTAAACTGACATACAAATTACACATACAGGTATATATATATACCCACAAAAATACATGGACATACATTGACAAACATATAAAAATTCAAGCATAATTAAAATGCAGCAGCAGATAATTAGGTTATAAGCACTACGAAAACAAGCACTACCCTAAAAAAGTAGGGATTAAAATACAAAATAAAGCAAGCACATAAGCAGAGCAATGCAAGAAATATATGTATAGCAAAGCGAAAACAAAAATTTTAAATGCACATCACTGAGACATGGCACGGAAAACCTTGCGGAATAAAAGTTCTAGGAACAAAAAGAACACGAGCACCCATCCCCATCCCATTTGCTTATCAAGTTTTTAAAATTATTTAAACTTATTCCCTCACGCAAGTCATTTGGAAGTTCGTTCCACAATTTTGCTGCACCATATCTCAGTGAATGCAAACCATACCTGGTGGTGTTAACTCTTGGTATGTTGACAGTGTTGTTGTATCTAAAAGAGTAAGAACTTTTCTTTATAGTTACTAAATCATGTAAATATACAGGAGTTTGTTTATTTATTATCTTAAAAACTTCTATAGCCATGGAACGTAATCTCCTTAATCTCAGTGAAGGTAACTGTGATCGATTTTTCAAGTAAATTTTCATAGGAGCTGTCTGAATCATTATAAATGAACCTTAAAGCCCTTTCTTGTATTTTCTCTAATTTCTTTGTGTTACTTTCGCCACAAAAATGCCAAACTAAAGGGCAATAGTTAAAATTTGACAATATAAAAGAATAATAAATTGTAAGCTTGCCAAGTTTACTCAAGTTATTTCCAATGCGTTTTAGAACATTTAGTTGCTGAGAAGCCTTTTTACAAATATGTGATACATGAGAATTAAATGTTAATTTAAAATCAAAGGTTACACCTAAAAGTTTTACTTCATCTTCACAATCAATCTTATTTCCTTGTAGCATAAAACTTGTTCTCATGTGTTTTCCTACCAATTGAAATGGCCTAAAATTTATCAGGATTAACCTGCATGTGATTTTCAGTAAACCACTTAATAAGTATATCACTCGGTTCTTCAAGAGTTTCAATAACATCATCTACACTGTTTCTTCCGTAAGATAAAGTATTATCATCTGCATAATTGTGCAGATCTCCCTTTTTTACAAAATCAAAAATATCATTTATAAAGATATTAAACATCACAGGCCCCAGAATGGATTATTGGGGCACTCCTTTGTATATATCAAGAAAAGAACTACAAACAGACCCTATTTTAACACACTGTTTTCTTCCAGTAAGATAGCTTTGTAATAATTTTAAAAAATTTTCTGATACACCATAGTTTTCTAATTTCAATAGTAAAAGGTTATGGAGAAGGCAGTCAAAGGCCTTTGATAAGTCCATTAAGATGGCAGCGACATATTGGTTATTATCTAACAGATTCTTCCAATCTTCAATTATTCTAATTAGAGTGTCTTGACAGCTGTAACCTGATCTAAATGCTGACAAATATATATTAAAATGTAAATAAAAAAATGTTACCAATTGTTCATCTATAGCCCTTTCAAATTATTTTGATGTTGTTGGTAAGATGCTAACTGGTCTATAATTACCTTTCAAAAGAGTACTATTCTTTTTGTGAATTGGCACTACTTGCGCTATCTTCAGTTTGTCCAGAAAAGTACAAGTATTAATTGATAAATTTATAAGTTGGGTAATTGGAGCTACCACAGCATGTTTAGCTATCTTAAGTATTTTAGGGGATTTTGATCAATACCAGTAGCTTTTTTAATATTAATATTGTTTATCTGTTTTTCTACAAATTCATCTGAAACAGGTTTGAAAAATAACTCACTGTTACAATCATTTGTGATACATCTATCTTTAATTTTACAAATACTAGGATGACAATCATTTTTAGGTGTTGAATCTTTCCCTATATCCTTTGCAACATTTACAAAGAAATTGTTGAAAACATTTGATATCTCTGACTGATTATTCAAAAGTTTGTCATCTTCATTCAAGATAATGTCTGTTTCAAAATTACATCATTTATTGGTTAAAAAAGGTTTTATTGTAGGCCAAAAGTCTTTGTTTTTCTGGCCACCAACACATCTTTCTAGAAAATAATTCCTAATTGATTTTCTTTTTATTTTTGTAACAATATTTCTTTGTTTCCGGTACTGTTCCCAAGATTTAGAACTTCTTTGTGTTTTAAAAACATTGTGTAGTTGACGTTTCTTATATACAGCTTTTCTAAGTTTGCTGTTCATGTAAGGCACAGGGGATTTTACCATTGCCCTTTTCTTTAAAGGTACATGTTTATCATAAACTTGTGTAAACTGATGATTAAAATTCTCATATGCTAAATTTACATCAGAAAAATTTGAAAAATCTAAATTCAGTTCATTATGATCTTTAATAAAATTTTCATTATCAAAATTTTTATAACTTCTAAACAGTCTTTTTGACTTTGATTTCTGTGGTATTTCACTTTTAAACTGTACTGAAATTATGTTATGCACATCACTTAGGCCGCAATCAAAATAAATAATTATACTATAACTAATTGACGAGTTTCATTTTCAAAAATATGTCACGAATGACCAAATAACACAGTAACTCACGAATGCGCGCAGAGGAATCTCGGACTAACCTGGCAGCCGCCACGGCTTCAGCAAGTCGAGAAAAAAAAGCCGTCGGACGGCAGAGGAATCTCGGACTAATCTCGTTGAAATTAGGATTCCGAAGAAATTTTCTGTCTGTTCTTCTTAGGAGATGAAGAACAGACAGAAAATTTCTTCGGAATCAATCTCGGACTAACAACAGGTGTGCTTGAATGTATTTGTTGTTCTGATTAATTTTGTGAGTTTTTTTAGTTTTTTTAAATAATTACCTAGTTTCTTTTCATATGTTTGTTATTCATTTTTGTGCATTTACCTTTTTAAATACCAGACTTGGTTGGTATGAACACAGGCGCTTGTGTAGAGTCCAAAATATGCTCGCTATGTACCTAAAATACCAGGTACATAACGAGCATATTTTTGACTCTACACAAGCGCCTGTGGCATGAACTGGTGAACGAATTTTCACAGAAAACACCCCAGTTGTCGTTACTAAAAATATACTTTTTACTTTTCTTGTCTGGCTTATGGATGTTTACAGAACTTTTCGCCTCCGCTATATATCTCATATCGTTTTGGGTCGGAACAACCTTCATGTTTTTCGCATGACTTATTTTTACACCGATCACGTGTTTCACGGTTTAATGAAAGATGAGACTGCAGTACTCAATCAATAACAACCTCGACACAACAGTCATGCGTTAAACCTCCATGATTGACCTACAAGTTTGCTCTAGTTTTACTGATAAACAGTGATAAATCAGCCATGTCTACATTGAACTGATAAGATCGTAAAATCAAATCGAGGCACCTCACAGTTACACAGGAAATATTTTCATGGTTGGTAAGTCGTGCGTATTTTTACATATTCAAGGTTTTGCATCACTGTGTACACATTTATTTACAGAATTACAAAGTACGTCAACATCTGTACGTACGTGGGGCATGAGAATGAATGTATTGAAAGTAATGTTATTCAGAAAAGCCAAAAGGGTGACAACTTTCTCTTTGGAGATCGAGTCAATAAATGTCTATTGACATTGTTTTAAAAATTGATCCCTCAATCCCAGTCACTATGTAAAAGAGTCATGACACCTTATTCATATACCAGTCTCTGATGTGTACACTATTAAGTTCACTCACACTAACAAAATTAGCTTCTAAAAATAATGCAAACTTCAAAAAAATCATTCTTTTCCAGCTTTTTATATTGTTAATTTATTATTATTATTTATTGTTAATGAACATTAATAAATGTATGATAAAGACAATCTATATTAAGAACAAGATAATTATATAAAATGGAATAATAATAATAATATTAATAATAGTAGGGAGGTCAGACATTTTTCAATTTTATTTACACAATGGCAAATTCTGTAATTCTGTCTTACATTTGAAGACAGCTGCAGTGACCATGCACTAGAACACTATTATTTAAAGTGAATTATTTAAAAGGTGACATGTTGAAATAAATAAATAATGCACATGTTTGGAGAAAATTCTTCATATGTCACAATTTTTTTATATTTAAACTGGACAGAAGCAACCAAAATTGAATGGAAACTTTGGAAATGGCACCGCTATTTTGAAACTATTTATTCCCTGAAACACATGTTGCTGACCAGTTAGACTGGAAGTAAAACTCTTCTGTAGTGGATAGTAGGCTAGGTTTTAATAATCTCATACAGTTTGATGAGAAAATTCAAAATTTTTATTTATACGTTCAATTTTATGGGTAAAATTTATCCAATTTTGGTGCCGTTTTCAATTTTCTCATTGAAATGCATGGTAAAAAATGATTTTAAAAATGTGTTTGGAAACACATGTTGCTGATGAAACAAAGACTACAACTATGCAATTTCTTTTAGAACAATGTCTAAGCTACATTTATCAAGTACAGTTTCATTAGATTTCATTATTGTTTTCAAATAATTTCTGATATTCTATTTCTTAGTAAAGACAGATAAAATTCAAAATGGCCATCATTATAAAATATAAATGGTCATTTTCCGAACTTCAAATTGTCATAACTTTTGAACCGCTTAACAGATTTTAAAAAACTAAACACCACTGTAAATATCTTCAGGAGATCTGATCATTGGTGTGTACTTTAAGATATTTTAACACATTTTCAAAAAAAGTCTGACCCTCCTAATAATAGAGAATAAACCAAAAATAACAGGATTAACCAAATATCTAGTACAGAAATGAAGTTTATGTATTGGCAAGCCTGTACAAATGATCCATGTGGGGTACTGGACAGTAACATCACTTTGTGTCTGTTATTATCTTTGTCTGTTATATTTTCACATTCAGTATTCAGTCATCTGTCTCAAAACCACAGAATCAACTAAAATCAAACTTGGTACTCGATGGTAATTTATAAGATTTTTGTTTCATTTACAGAAATTCAAGATGGCTGCTTGAAGTCGGACATAGTTTTAGCATAAGACCCTATGGGAAAAGGAATAGATAATTTTTCTTCTGAGAAACTATAAACTTGATTTAACCCAAACTCAACATGAATACAATTACATGTAATCAAAATGCATTCAACATGTCAAATGGTCCCTTACAAAATTAACATTTATATTTGGTGCTGATCAGAAAGTCAAGATGGCTGCCACAACAGCAAAATTTAAACATAGGAACCTGTTGAAAAATATTTTATAATTACTTTTATCTGAAGCCATTATACATCATTTGACAGCGAACTCCTCCCTTTGGATTGTTCGGAAACTTTACTCAATATATATTTTTTGTGTCAAAAGAAATTCTAAGATGACTGCCACCATAGAACAGTTTTAATACATTTATGCATGCTATTGTACTAATTATATGAACCATATGTATGCATGTACCGGGTATATATAATTACAGTAAAACCTGTATTAAGAGCAGTGTTCTAGCTGGGATTTCAAAAGGGCATGGTGCTACTTCTGAAAAGGGCACTTTTATGCATAAACGTTGGCTGAAAAGGGGCACTTTAATGTGCAAAGATTGACTTGAAAAGGGCACTTCTCTTCAGTAAATAGAAGTCAATAAGTAATGTTTTTTATTATTTAATTATGTATTTTCTACAAATGTACCTCTACTTCTTACAATTGCATATTTCCACAACTGTAATATAGTTATACTTCAAACTTTTTTTTTTATATTAGTATAACTATAGGTAACTTTATTCAAAGACATTCATATTAATATAATCTCCATCCAAACACTGTGGAAATGCATACTGCAAAGTGTTTTTGGATTGTTTTTACAATTAAATTGAAAAGAAACGAGCTTTAATATCCCTTTAAATATTTCCGTCCTTTGTGTTAAACGAATGTTGACAGAAATATATGCTGGGAACCAGAACTTCATACATAATCCAATAATTTTCAAAATCACGATTACTGTATTTATTTATAAAACTGAAAGAATATAACGGTATTTTCTATAGTAAGCAATTTTAAATATTTAATATAAATAAGAAATAAACCCAAATAAACCAAAACAACAATAATAAATCATCACGTGAACAACTTACCTGTAAAAAAAAATGGCGGTCTTACACAATAACGCTAATCGTGACTTTATGCATTTAATATGAAAAATCGATTATTATGAACTAGTAACAGGTATGGAAAAAGACATCCACATTAGTCACAAAGGGCAGGGCGCTGCTACAAATAGAGAAAAGAGCAGGGCATCACTCGGACAAGGGCGGGCGCTGCGCCCTGTAAAAACGGGCTATCGATAACACTGAAGAGGTCACCTTTGGGACAAAAAAAAAAGTGGTCTTCTAAGACAGGTTACCTCTTAAAAGAGGTTCAATTCATATGAAATTATCTATGATGGGACAAGAAAATGATGACCTTTTTAATACAGGTGACTGCTTAAGAGAGCCTAGAGGTGACCACATGGACAGGTTTGACTGTATTATATATAAAGGAAAAAATGTACTAGAGAAGAAGAAAACAAAACGTTTCAATACGGTTGTTTCGAATCATTTCCATTCTGTCAATTTTTTTTTTTTTTTCGTCTGCCAGATCACGTGATTTCGATGGAACTCCTGGCACTGAACTTCCGGTGTCAATGTACACAACAAAAACTCCAATCGATATGTGCTGTTTTAACGTTCGATCCTCAACTTAAAAAAATCTTAACATTTTCTGTGAAAGACAGATATCAATTAAATTATTTTATTTGTATCAAAGACTTCAATGCAGAGACAAATACTTCTTTAAAATTAAAATTGTTTTCTTTTTTTATTTGCGGCTGTCAGCATCATCAAAGGAAAACGATCTGCCTTTATGTATATATTTCTGATATCGGACAGATAGTGGTGTACCGAACACCAGTATTTATTCAGTGGTTTCCTAGGCGTCTCCATATTATAATTACTTATAATCTACCGCATCTACGACTATGATATGCTGACGTCACAGTAATAGCGTAAATACCGGAAGTCGCCTGCTGATTTGTTCAGACGTCAAGACAAGAAAAAGACGGAACGTGGTCGGAATTTGACACGATTCGAAACAACCGTATCGGACAGGTGTCAATAGACAGAGGTGTCAATTTACAGTTTGTTGTTTTATGTAGAGTAAAAGAGAAAACAATCAAGTTACGTTTCAATTGGTGCCAGTTAACACTGTGATGTTTGTCATACCCTGGTAGCTTAACTAGATAATTCTGGAAATTATAATGTTTTAACGCCTACCATACTGAATTGTATGCACAAGATATTACCTGTATGCTGAATTGTTTTGAAGAAATATCACAAAATTTAGTATTTTGTTGTTTTTCCTCTGTACTAAGGGACCAACCATTTAACTTGAAGGGGGGGGGGTTATGGTTTTTAGCTCACCTGACCCAAAGGGTCATGTGAGGTATTGCCATCACTTGGCGTCCGTCGTCCGTCCGTTAACTTTTCATATTTTAATCTACTCCTCTGAAACAACTGGACCAAATGGAACCAAACTTGGCAGAAAGCATCTATATAAGGTCCTCTATAAATTGTCTTCATTTCGTCCCATTGCGCCAACAAATATGGCCACCAAGGGCAATTCTTGTTTCTGATTGGCTAATATTAAAAAAATCTTCTCCTCTGAAACTGCTTGGCCAAATGGAGCCAAACTTGGCAGGAAGCATCTATGTAAGATCCTCTATAAAACTTCTTCATTTAGTTCCATTTGGCCAACAAACATGGCCACTGTTACTAAAAATAGAACATATGGTAAAATTGCACGTTTTTGGTAATAACTCAAAAACCGTTAATAATATCAGAAATCTGACATGGGTAAAAATGATCAGCACAGCAAGATCTAACTACCCTGAAATTTTCAAGAAAATCTGATTACCTATCTTGGAGTTATTGTCCTTTTTTTCATCAAATTTTCAAAATTTTAATACTTTTCGTTTTTATTTAAAAAATTATAAGAGATAGACGTTAAGTTTAAACAGCAAACATGTGCAGCATGTCAAGATATACATGCCCTGCAATTTTGAAGTAAATCTGATTACCCGTCTAGGAGTTATTGCCCTTTTTTATTTTATCTTTTTTAATTTAACATTTTTGTCTGATATTTCAAAAACTATTAGAGATAAAGGTTAAGTTTAAATTGCAAAAATGTGCAGCATATTAAGATCTACCTACCCTGCAATTTTGAAGTTAATCTGAGTACCCAATATGGAGTTATTGCCCTTTTTTTCGTCAAATTTTCAAAATGTTAATACCTTTTGTCCTTTATTTCAAAAACTATAAGAGATAGATGTTAAGTTTAAACAGCAAACATGTTCAGCATGTCAAGATCTACCTAGCCTGCAATTCTAAAGTAAATCTGATTACCCATCTTGAAGTTATTGCCCTTTTTTCATCAAATTTAAAAAATGTTAATACTTTTCATCCTTTATTTCAAAAACTATAAAAGATAGATGTTGAGTGTAAACTGAAAACATGTTCAGCTTGTCGAGATCTACATGCCCTGCAATTTTGAAGAAAATCTGATTACCCGTCTAGGAGTTATTGCCCTTTTTTCATCATTTTTTAGCTCACCTGACCCAAAGGGCCATGTGAGGTATTGCCATCACTTGGCGTCCGTTGTCCGACTGTTAACTTTTTCATATTTTAATCTTCTCCTCTGAAACAACTTGGCCAAATGGAACCAAACTTGGCAGTAAGCATCTATGTAAGGTCCTCTATAAAGTTTCTCCATTTCGTTCCGTTCCACCAACAAATATGGCCGCCAAGGGCAATTCTTGTTTCTGATTGGCCACTGTTTAAAAAAATCTTCTCCTCTGAAACTGCTTGGTAAAATGGAGCCAAACTTGGCAGGAAGCATCTATGTAAGATCCTCTATAAAGCTTCTTCATTTGGTTCCATTCGGCCTACAAACATGGCTGCCAAGATTAATTCTTTTTTCTGATTGGCTAATGTTAAAAAAATCTTCTCCTCTGAAACAGCTTGGCCAAATGGAGCCAAACTTGGCATAGATGGTCCCTGGGTGTGTCCCTTTCAAAATTGTGTCCGACAGCCCCACCCTCCATTCAAAATGGCTGCTGTTTTTTAAGGTAATGATTATCTCCCTTTGAAATTTGCTTCAGTATCATTCTATTGTCAGGTGAGCGATACAGGCTCAGTGGGCTGAGCCTCTAGTTTGTTTCGTTCAGAATTTTTTTTTCGGACAACACAAGTTAGAATTTTTTTTTTTTTTTTTGTCGCGCAAAGCGTGAATTTTTTTTCCAGAATTCCACATTAGGTTATATGACAAAAACACTGAATCAAAATATTTTTTTTTTCCTCCACCAAAATCAGAATATTTTTTCAGCAACATTGGGAATCAGAATATTTTTTTAGGTGAGCGATACAGGAGCATGAAATAACCAGGTGAGTGATACAGGAGCAGATAAACCTCTAATAACCAGGTGAGCGATACAGGAGCAGATAAACCTCTAATAACCAGGTGAGCGATACAGGAGCAGATAAACCTCTAATTTTCTCATCAATTTCTATATCTTCTCCCTTGGAACAATCTTCTCTTGATTTGTTTGAAATCTATGCTTTTTTTCAAAGCCTTAACTAAAAGATCTGTCATATAAAACACAATCTTGTACTATATGTCCATGATGTACAGTATATGGGACCGTGGTAGTCATGATCATATGGTAGTGGGATTTACAACTACCTGTGCAATCAGTGCCTATCGCCACTAAAGTTGTGAGTTCGAACCCCATTCATGGCGAGGCATACTCGATACAACATTATGTGATAAAGTTTGTCAGTGACTTGCGGCAGGTCTGTGGTTTAATTTTCTCGGGGTCACTCGGGTTTCCTTCACCTATAAAACTGACCACCACAATATAGCTGAAATAGTGTTGAAAGTGGCATTAAACACCATAACTGTAACCCATTTAATACTTGTTAACTCTCAGATGTAGCGTCAGGTTACAGGACTCAATTTTGTCTACTGAAATGGTGGCCTGTGCGACCAAATTTCGTTTTTGGCGACCAAAATTTAAATCTGGTGGCTAACGTGACCACTAACTCGAATAATGCTGCGCCCTCTATCGGCACTTTCGCTGGATGAGGGCTTGAACACGCTTAATGGAAAAACTCTGTCTGCTGCTGTCTGGTTCAGACGACCAATCAAATGTCAGATATTAGCATGTACCGGTATGCGTATTAGTGACTTCTGTTTGTAAAATTGACAAAATAAACATGGAGAATGATTGTGCCTTTGCAAATTTAGAAGACAAATACACCTTTAAATTCAAAGAAAAACAAAAAGTGGCAGTAGAATCTATACTACACGCTCCATTGGACATTATTTACAAACACTCCTATTTTATGCGCCATTCATGCCTAATGGCCATGTCGTAATACCCATAAGTCATAGCGATTTACTATTTCCGGTTTGACAGATTTTATCAATGAATGCATCCAGGCATTAATGTAGCGACCAGCGGGAGTGTAATATAGCGACTGGATTATTCGGGTTACATGACCACCAGCGTAATTGAGGTTGGCGACCGGAAATTCTGGAGAATTTTCTGTCATTGATTTGATTTTACTGATGCCGTGATGGTCATTTTTGCGATTGAAAGTTAAGTGAAATCAAAGTAATTTAAAGCGTAAAATCGATATTGATCTTTATTAATGTGCTGTGTGCATACGTAAACATGTGAAAATGTCCCAGCAGTTGAAATTATCAAACTTTGTAAAGAGAAAGCAGGGACGGATCCAGGATTTCATTTTAGGGGGGGTGCACTTAAAAAAATTGCGCCGAGCGAAGGGAGCTGCGAAAAATTTTGGGGTATTTCGTGTGAAAAATCACGATTTTGCGCCAAAAAAATCAGATTTTTTCCAAATGCAGAGAGAAGCGTGAAAATTTTTGGGGTATTTCGTGTGAAAAATCACGATTTTACGCCAAAAAATCATATTTTTTTCCAATTTTAGGGGGGGGGGGAGCGTGCGCCGGGTGTGCCCCCCCCCTGAATCCGCCCCTGGAAAGGGTGATAATAATGACACTGTCGCAGGTGCAAGCAGGCAATTATAAAACATATAATGTTTTATAATTCCCTGGTGCAGGTAAGCAATCAAAATCATCATCCATTAACGATGTTGAAGTAGTACACGCCAGTCCGACGAGTGAGGATTGTAACTGTAAGAGTGATACCAAAAACGGACGTTGTAGCGGAAAAAAATATCAAAAGAAAGTTTCAGGATTCATGACTTTCCGATTTTTCCTGGTTCGTGTATGAGAATGGCCTAATGACTTGTAAATTTTGTAAGACAATTCCGAGTATGGCCGGAAATTCCGATTTCTTTAAGGGTTGTAAGACTTTCAAGAAAGATACCCTTAAAAATCCACAATGAGAGCCAAAAGCATAAAAGAATAGTCATTAGGGAACGACCATTTAACTTGAAGGGGGGGGGGGGGGGTTTATGGTTTTTTTCTAAAAAAATATTCTGATTCCCAATGTTGCTGAAAAAAATATTCTGATTTTGGTGGAGGCAAAAAAAAATAATATGATTCAGTTTTTGTCATATAACATAACGTTATTTTCTGGAAAAAATTTCGCGCTTTGCGCGACAAATAAAAAATATTCGAACTCTTGTGTTGTCCGAAAATTAAATTCTGAACGAAACAAAAAACCATACCCCCCCCCCCTTCAAGTCAAATGGTCGGTCCCTTAGTGGTGAAGGGCCTGACGTGGAAGAATATGACCGAGCAAAAGTTGTCGAAACTTGGTTTTCCAGAGAGAGGGAAATATTGAACTTTCAAACTGGCCTATAGAAGAGGACATTGAACTTGAAGACTCTGATTAAATCATTGAAAGAATATTTGTTTTTACTCTTTTACCTTGTATCTTTGGCTACCATTTTTTTTACATTGGCCACTAAAATTTGAGTTTAGCCACCAGATTTTTGGAGTTCTCACCAAATTTGAGTCCTGGGTTACTGGTTAGATTGATTAAAACACTGATGAAGCCCTTGTGTCGAACAAATTTGAATAAAGAAAAGGATTTGAAGGCTGTCAGAATTGATTTTTTTTTTATATTAAAAGTTGCCAATATTCAATGTTTTATACTAATTGCAGTTGAAATTTTTCATAATATCATACGTAAATAGCCTTGAACGAAGGAAATACGTCGCTGTTTGATTTTCTTACATCCCGTAAAGAATTCAATGTTGACCCGCGCAATATTCATACGACCTGAAAGTGAACTCATTCGGGAAAGTGTTTGCGCATGTGCGAAATTGTTTGTTGATGAAGAAAATGTCGGATGTGCAAAAATCATCACATATTTCCGATTTTAAGTGTCATTCTTACTAAATACCATTATATAATAATAACTGATTATCCCGGATCCAATTTCATAGATATATTTATTAAATTATATTAATTCTAATGCATTTACATGCAACATGCTTACCTCATTATCCATCCTCAGTTATTTATAGCAGTTACTACGTGCTGTTTGGCAAACTTCGGAAATGCAGCCGATTTATAATTAGGTCGTGTTAATGGTGATTCTACCAACAGATGATGCTAAACATTCAAATTCTTTTCACTGATTATGCCATTTTAGCAGATTTTTTAAACCTGGATTTTTAAATTATTTTTTTTTATAGATTTATATATAACTGAAAAAATGATTGCTGTCCGAAATCAAAGAATTGCAGAATTTCAATTACATTGGAGTACTTTTGAAAAACTGTTTGAGGATTGTTGACATATTTTTTATTCTTATGTAAATTCCCTTTCCATAGAGACACCATTAAATATTAACTGATATAGTCTATCTAAATATACTTTTCTTGTTTATATTTACTATACAATAGTATATACTTATTGACTGGGTATGAGGGAATAGCAAGTTTGTTGTCCCTGAGACACTGACTATTGACCGAGGCGAAGCCGAGGTCAATAGTCAGGGTCGAGGGGACAACAAACTTGATATTCCTGAATACACAGTCTATAAGTATTTTATTATACCGAAAAAATTAGACTCATAGTTGAATGATCACCTCAAATTGATAAAGACCAATAAAATCATGCATCTTTTGGCAGTATTTTGCATTATAAATCTGAATATTGTCTCATGGACATTGTTATGCTATTTCCCCAGTCATTCATAAGAGTTTGATTCTTTTGAGAAAGTAGACTTCAACATAAATGTACATGGTGACTACAAGTTTTATGAATTAATTTTTTTGAAATTTTGTGAAAATTTTGAAATTTTGAACTTTTGGAAAAAAAATCCGGGTTTCTCGATAGCGACGATAACGCCAGAGGATCACGCATAGCAATTACCGTAGTTTGTCCAATAAGCGATGTCCAATTAAGAATTCCGCGAAAGTTGTTTAAATTGCCAGTAAATAGTTCAGCGGCAGTCAATAGTCTTGAAAACTATGGACCGGTCAATAGTCTCAGTGTTAAAAATGTGAAACAATAGCATTTTTATTTCTTTAAAAAAGCTTTAAGAAAGTATATACTGAGGTATAATAATATACTTTATAGTATACTCATTACGGGGTAATTAAAACAATATGAATATTTGATCCATCCAAATAATACTTTTGTATATCTGGTACAGTGTTATAGTCCAATTGATTGTTTGCACCAGTCCAGACCATAAAAGTTTTACATATAAATGCCAATTTAAAGTACAATCTCATCTTCTCAATGTCTTTTTTTGTTCTTTTTAAAAATGCACTAAAATTCTTATCTACTTTTTTTCCTAATTATACAAAAAAAAATATTTACCGGTATCACATATATCAATAGTAAACAATTTTAAACTCTGCTAAACACCTCTTTTCTCATCTTTTATATTCTAAAAATAAAAATAAAACCTCCACTGCAATATACATACGATTATATATTGGAAAAGATTATAAGAAGATTTAATTGTACTTTACTATATAGATTGTATGATGTTTTATATGTTATTATATTATTGTACTCTATTCTGTATTGATGTATTTTGCAGTTGAGAAAAAAAACAAAAAAACCCGGATTTTTGTTCAGAACATTTTATTAGTATAAAACATCAAATATTTGCAACTTTTAATACAAACAAAAAATCATTTCTGACAGCCTGTATGCCTTTAACGTCACTTTCAGCAATATTTCAGCTATATCATGGTGACCAGTTTTAGTGGTGAAGGAAGGCAGAGTACCCGGAGAGAACCACCGACCATGGGCAAGCAACTGTATGCCTTTAAACACAATTACATTTTGTTAAATACATTCAAACCTGCCCATGCAGTCACTTCTATTAAAGGTCACCTTTGCTTGTCCCCTGGTAGAAAATTTCATATGAATTGAACCTCTTTTAAAAGGTCATCTGTCTTATAATAAGGCCACTTTTTCTTTGTCCCAAAGGTGACCTCTTAATACAGTTTTGACTGTAATTGTTAATATTATTGCAAGGTAAACTGCTGTACCGGTACATTGTAGTGTAATGTTTTGTTTTATATTGTAAAGACAATCGTGATCAGTTCACCTGTACTTGTCTTTAAATTTCCGTGTAGTTAAAAAATAGGTAGGGGTAATGGAATGAGGAACTGAAATAGAATCCTTGACAGAGTGTTTGTCATGCCTATTTAGTAAGATCAAATTTTATTAAATTGATTAACCAAATCAAGCTTAGTAAGATCAAATTTTATTAAATTGATTAACCAAATCAAGCTTTGCTATAATTTTTTTAATCAATTTTTATATTATTAAAATTTTTGTTATTAAAAAAATATGTTATAATCAAATTTTATTAAATTGATTAACCAAATCAAGCTTTGCAATAAATTTTTTACTCGGTTTTTATATTATTGAATTTTTTTTTTTATTAAAAAGATATGTTATAATCAAATGGTATTTTTGTGTAGTAAATTTAAAAGGTTATCATATAACATCTATCTGTGAATTACATCTTTTATAATTTTATAATTTTTCTCTATGTTGTCTTGGTTGCCCTCAAAATTAATTAATGGTTTTCTGTGATGAAAATTCATTACTTTAGGTCCTGTTTGATGTTCTCCACATCTTAACCAAGCGTAAATTGTAGAAGTTCCGCTGACTGCACTCTTGATTTGGTTGGCTAGGCAACGGTTTATAGATGTCATAGCTGAGAGCCAAGATGCATCTATCACTTCTCAGTTTAATGGATTTTTTCTTCATTCTGTTTACACCAGTTCACTGACTTTGTAGATTTGCTCCTAATGACTTTGGGGATAATTACGTTTTTTTTCCTTGATTTCTAGAGTTTTCTACAAAAACAATTTTCAGACTATTGAAATGTAAGTCTTAAATGTATGGTACTTTATATAGATACATGTAGGCTGATTGCACGCATGTTCATTTAATATACATGTAGTACTGATAGTATCAAACATCATAAATCGTTGAAATGATTTAAATGTAAAAAAAATGTAAATCAAATCATTTAACAAATATTATTTCATTCATGCAATTTAATAAAAAAAATAAAATGATGTCTTTTTTCAATAAAAGTGCATTTTTCATATGCATATATTAAATTGGGTGATTGAATTAAATTGATTATAAGTACATCATTGTGGTGCCCTGTCTGAAATAAATAAAGCTAGGCTGTACATTTTGTATATACATGTATATATACAGTCAAACCTGTATTAAGAAGTCATCTTCAGGACAAAGAAAATGTGGCCTTATAAGACAGGTGACCTCATAAAAGAGGTTAAATTCATATGAAATTTTCATGACAGGACAAGAAAAATGTGACCTTTTGACACTGGTGACTGCTTGATAGAGGTGACCACATGGGCAGGTTTTATTGTATATATATATATATATATATATATATATATATACATGCGTCTAGAAGCAAGTGACAACCATACAATATATCTGTCCCACTGGATCTCAAAGTTACTTGTGATACTAGGTTAATACTAAATATTATATACGTCTGAAAATTAAACCAAACAGTGTTAGAATTAGATTTTAGAGCTGTCAAATTTTTGTTCTTCCCTCGACAGGATTTGAACCCACACCATTGATACACTGCAGCACCATTCGCTTAGCCTTACGTCCAGCGCCCTAGACCACTCGACCACATCCACTCCCTGGATGTGGTCGAGTGGTCTAGGGCGCTGGACGTAAGGCTAAACCCACACCATTGATACACTGCAGCACCATTCGCTTAGCCTTACGTCCAGCGCCCTAGACCACTCGACCACATCCTCACTCCCTGGATGTGGTCGAGTGGTCTAGGGCGCTGGACGTAAGGCTAAGCGAATGGTGCTGCAGTGTATCAATGGTGTGGGTTCAAATCCCGTCGAGGGAAGAACAAAAATTTGACAGCTCTAAAATCTAATTCTAACACTGTTTGGTTTAATTTTCAGACGTATATATATATACATGTATATAGATATATTTTTGAGTATGTCCGTAGACCTAATTTGAGGTTTAAACAAAAATATTTGGAATTTGTGCTTAAAACCATGAGATCTTTTTTTTTAAAGGATGTTTACTATACCATTCATATTTTTGTTTGAAAATAGGTTTTTTGGGTCAAAATTCAAATATCAATAATTTTTTAAAATTACATTAAAAAGCTGAATATTGGAGGTACATGTTTGCGTATTTATCACATTCCTCATGATTAGCAGTTGTTAGCTCACCTTGCCAAAGGCAACGTGAGCTTTTGCCATCACTTGGCGTCAGTCGTCCGTTAACTTTTCACATTTTAATCTTCTCCTCTGAAACCCCTCAGCCAAATGAAGTGAAACTTGGTAGGGAGCATCTATGGAAGGTCCTCTCTAAAGATTGTTCATTTTGTCCCGATCTATCAACAAACATGGCCGCCATAGGCAATTCTTGTTTCTGATTGGCCGATTTAAAAAAATCTTTTCCTCTGAAACCGCTTGGCCAAATGAACCAAAACTTGGTAAGAAGCATCTATTGCAGGTCCTCTATAAAGATTGCTCATTTCGTCCCGATCCGTTAACAAACATGGCCACCACAGACCATTCTTGTTTCTGATTGGTTGATTTCTAAAAAATCTTCTCCTCTGAAATCGCTTGGCCAAATGAATCGAAACTTGGTAGGGAGCATCCTTGGAAGGTTTTCTATAAAGATTGCTCATTTCCTCCCGATCCGTTAACAAACATGGTCGCCACAGGCGACTCATGTTTCTGATTGGCTGATTTTCAAAATTCTTCTCTTCTGAAACCGTTTAGTTAAACATATTTGATTAATTAATAAATATAGTACAATAAGATAAATTTCAATATGATACAATACAAATAATTAAAGGGATTCGAAAACAAGTTTAGAAAAACTTATATTAATTCGTTTACCTGAAACTGTTTGGCCAAATGAACCGAAACTTGGTAGGAAGCATCTATGGGCGGTCCTCTATAAAGATTGCTCATTTCGTCCCAAATCCATTAACAAACATGACCGCCACAGGCAATTCTTGTTTCTGATTGGTTGATTTCTAAAAATCTTCTCCTCTGAAACCGCTTGGCCAAATGAACCGAAACTTAGTAGGAAGTATCTATGGAAGTTCCTCTATGAAATTGCTCATTTTGTCCCGATCGGTTAACAAACATGGCTGCCACAGGCAATTCTTGTTTCTGATTGGTTGATTTCTAAAAAATCTTCTCCTCTTTTAAAAGAAAGATAACTCTTGCCATTATCTCCCTTAGAAATTAACTAATGCTGATATAGTGTAACATGTTTATTCTATACATTACAAGTAGGTATTCACATTTTAATATTCTTTTTAGCAAACCTTGCCAAAGGCAATTTGAGCTTTTGCCATTACTTGGTGTCCGTCGTCTGTCATCCGTTTACTTTTCACATTTTAATCTTCTCCTCTGAAAACCCTCAGCCAAATGAACTAAAACGTGGTAGGAAGCATCTATGGAAGGTCCTCTCTAAATAGTGCACATTTTGTTATGATCCATTACCAAGCATGGCAGTCACAGACAATTTTTGTTTCTGATTGGCCGATTTCTAAAAATCTTCTCCTTGAAACTGCTTGGCCAAATGAACCGAAACTTGGTAGGAAGCATCTATGGAATGTCCTCTATGAACATTGCTCATATCGTCCTGATCGGTTAACAAACATAGCTACCACTGAAACTTGGTAGGAATCATCTATGGAATGTCCTCTATGAAGATTGCTCATTTCGTCCCGATCGGTTAGCAAACATGGCTACCACCGAAACTTGGTAGGAAGCATCTATGGAATGTCCTCTATGAAGATTGCTCATGTTGTCCCGATCGGTTAGCAAACATGGCCACCACATGCAATTCTTGTTTCTGATTGGTCGATTTCTAAAAAAAATCTTCTCCTTTGAAACTGCTTAACCATATGAACCGAAACTTGGTAGGAAGCATCTACATGTATGGAAGGTTCTGTATTAAGTTTCCTCAAATCAGAATGAAAGGTGAGCGACACAGGCTCAGCCCACTGAGCCTCTAGTTATTTAGAACTATATCAAAATAGATTAAAGAATTTGATTCGGACCAGCAAATTCAAATTTTCATTTCGAGGACTATTATCACATGACATATGTCAGGAATTTTGATATCTGTGTAAATATTATGGGTACATGTACACTCAGCACCATATTTATTCTCCAATAATTTTGAAAATGAAAGAGGAAATTAGTTTAGAAATTTCGTGCAGATTTACATGTACATATACATGTACTATTGATCGTGAAGGATCAAAGAGTCAGACAGAGTCTTGAATCAATATTTATTTGCATCTTGCATGATATGTTAAGTGTCGTTAAGTTGCATTTTTTCAAAATTAGTACAGAATATAGAAAAGACAGGAACTTGCCTATCAGGCCATTCAATCAGGAGTGGTACCAGGTACTTTTACCTGCATAAAATGGTGATTGGTACCTCCTGATTTTAAAGATTGTATAAGATATTCATGAACATTTTTCAAATTTTAATACAAAGTACTGCCTGTAAATAGTGAAGTACTGGTAGACTTGAAAAATATTGAAAGCCCTGGCCTATCAAAAGGCAATGTTTATGTAAGCTTTTGATTCACCATCACTTGGTGTCTGTGATCTTTCTGTCTGTTAACTTTTTATATCAAATATTTCAATTTTCTCCTTAAAACCACTGGGTATGGAGGATTCTCTACGAAAAGTCATCATTTTCCTATGATCAGACTAAATGCATGTCAGCTAGATGGTTGGTTTATGGTGTTTAATGCTACTTTCAACAATATTTCAATTATATTATGGCTGTCAGTTTTATTGGTGGAAACCGGAGAAAACCACTGACCTGCCGTAAGTCACTGACAATATTTATTACATAATGTTGTATCGAGTAAACCTCGCCTGAATGGGATTCAAGCTCACAACGTTAGTGGTGATAGACACTGATTGCATAGGTAGTTGTAAATCCAATTACTGTATGATCACGACCACGACAGCCTCAACCTCTTCTGGATGACTTTATTTATTACATGTAGAATCTTATTTATATAAAATCAAAGCTTCTTTGTGCATTTGTTAATACTCAGAAACAACAAATTTGATTGAACACTAACTGTATATGAATGATAATAGGGTGGTCCTTTACAAAGTTTTCAGTTATCAAAATGAAAATTTGAATTTACTGGTCCGAATCAAATTCTGGAATTTATTTTCATATGTATAAATCTAAATAAAAACTGAAATATTTACTGATCCGAACAAAGTTTTACTGGTCTTGGACCAGAGGACCGGTGCTCAATGAGGACTGAATTTTTATTTGTCAGTATGGATGGCTGTCATTGATACAAAGATGTACCACTGCATACAATTTTTTTAACAGGATCGAATGGAAAATGTTAAAATATTTTCTTCCTCAACAATATTAAGACTTGTGTGTATGACATCATCCATGAATTTTCGTCGGCTCACAAACATGATAGGGTTTCAGTTAGTTTCAAATTACCTTAGCATTCAGTTTAGCGATATTCTTAAATATAAAATATTACAAACACTTTTTTTTTTAGGTGACTTTGACATTTGTATTGTGTAGTCAAAATATTAGAAAGGTCATAGGTCATTATATTACAAAATATGTATGCACATGATATATGTAAGAGCTGTATATGTGTGTTCAGATTTAAAGCTATGATAAGCTACTACATGGGTAGACAAACTGTCTTAGTGGGTATTACTGTGAATTGATGAAAGTACAGTCAAACCTACCTTAAAGAGCACCTCTATATAACAAATCACTGTCTATAAAGAACAGTCTCATTTTTCCCATTAATGAATACTGGTAGTGCATATAATTTTAAAAGGCAACTGCTCATAAAGGCCAAATTTTCAGGTTCCCTTGAGTGGTTTTTATATACAGGTGAGTGGTCTTTATATACAGGTATGACTGGACATTAATTTGTGATTCACAGACATTGTGAATTGATGGTTGAAGTCAAATGTGTGTGTGTGTGAGAAGTAAAAATGCATGTTGATATTGTGGTAAAATGTGTGTGTGTGTGTGTGTGAGAAGTAAAAAGACATGTTGATATTGTTGTAAAATGTGTGTGTGTGTGTGTGTGTGTGAGAAGTAAAAATACATGTTGATATTGTGGTAAAATGTGTGTGTGTGTGAGAAGTAAAAATGCATGTTGATATTGTGATAAAATGTGTGTGTGTGAGAAGTAAAAATACATGTTGATATTGTGGTAAAATGTGTGTGTATGAGAAGTAAAAATGCATGTTGATATTGTGGTGAAATGTGTGTGTGTGAGAAGTAAAAATACATGTTGATATTGTGATAAAATGTGTGTGTGTGAGAAGTAAAAATACATGTTGATATTGTGGTGAAATGTGTGTGTGTGAGAAGTAAAAATACATGTTGATATTGTGATAAAATGTGTGTGTGAGAAGTAAAAATACATGTTGATATTGTGATAAAATGTGTGTGTGTGAGAAATAAAAATGCATGTTGATATTGTGGTAAAATGTGTGTGTGAGAAGTAAAAATACATGTTGATATTGTGATAAAATGTGTGTGTGTGAGAAGTAAAAATACATGTTGATATTGTGGTAAAATGTGTGTGTGTGAGAAGTAAAAATACATGTTGATATTGTGGTAAAATGTGTGTGTGTGAGAAGTAAAAATACTATGTTGATATTGTGATAAAATGTGTGTGTGTGAGAAGTAAAAATACATGTCGATATTGTGGTAAAATGTGTGTGTGTGAGAAGTAAAAATACATGTTGATATTGTGGTAAAATAAATTGATGTTAAGGTAACTTAATACAAATGTATTTTGGTCTAAAAATCATACTCTTGAGTTTATGGCAAAATGTAAAAATTTGCCAGTTTGATGTAAAATTATGTTGTAAAATGATTTTGTATAGTAAAAGTACATTCTGAGTTTTGAGTAAAAGGTACCATGAGTAAGAAGTAAAAGTGCATTGTGAGGTGGAGATAACAATATGTTGTGAGTTAGAATGAGGGAGTGATTGCAATTTAATTAACGTCAAATGAGGAATTTTTACATTACACCAATGCAGTTTGAGTTGGAGGTTAAAGTACATTGTGAGTCAAGATATGACAGTATATTGAGCATTTAAATAAAAGTACATTGTGAGTTAGAGTTAAATGTACATTGTGAGTCAAGAGATTACAATGCATTAGAAATAAAAGTCCATTTTGAGTTAGAGATAAAAGTACATTGTGAGTAAGGGAACGACCATTTAACTTGAAGGGGGGGGGGGGGGGGGGGGGGTTATGGTTTTTTTCTAAAAAAAATATTCTGATTCCCAATGTTGCTGAAAAAAATATTCTGATTTTGGTGGAGGAAAAAAAAAATAATCTGATTCAGAGTTTTTGTCATATAACCTAATGTTGAATTCTGGAAAAAAATTAATATTCTAACTCTTGTGTCCCTTAGATATAAAAGTATATTGTGAGTTAAAGATAAAAGTACATTGTGAGTTAGATATAAAAGTACATTGTGAGTTAGATATAAAAGTACATTGTGAATTAAAGATAAAAGTACATTGTGAGTTAGATATAAAAGTACATTGTGAGTTACACAAAATGTAGATATAAAAGTACATTGTGAATTAAAGATAAAAGTACATTGTGAGTTACACAAAATGTAGATATAAAAGTACATTGTGAAGTAGAGATAAAAATGCATTGTGAGTTTAGGATAAAAGTACATTGTGAGTTAGATATACAAGTACATTGTGAGTTAGAGATAAAATACATTGTGAGTTAGATATAAAAGTACATTGTGAGTTACACAAAATGTAGATATAAAAGTACATAGTGAGCTAGAGATAAAAATGCATTGTGAGTTAAAGATAAAAGTACATTGTGAGTTAGATATAAAAGTACATTGTGAGTTACACAAAATGTAGATATAAAAGTCCATAGTGAGCTAGAGATAAAAATGCATTGTGAGTTAAAGATAAAAGTACATTGTAAGTTAGATATAAAAGTACATTGTGAGTTAAAGATAAAAGTACAAATGTGAGTTAGATATAAAATGTTGATATGAATAGTATGTTGTGAGTTAGAGATACAAGTGCATTGTGAGTTAACTATAAAAATACATTGTGAGTTAGATATAAAAGTACATTGTGAGTTAAATATAGAAGTACATTGTGAGTTAGAGATAAAAGTACATTGTGAGTTAGAAATAAAAGTATATTGTGAGTTAGAGATAAATGTACCTTGGGAGTTGGAGATAGAAATATCTTGACGTTGTGAGTTAGATATAAAAATACCTTGCGAGTTGGAGATAAAAAGTACACTGTGAGTCAAATGATGACAGTACATTGAGTATTAGAAATAAAAGTATCTTGCATTTGTGAGTTAGAAATAAAAGTGTATTGTGAGTCAAGATATGACAGTACATCATGAGTTAGAGATAATAGTACATTGTGAGTTAATGATAAAAGTACATTGTGAGTTAGATATAAAAGTACATTGTGAGTTAGATATAAAAGTACATTGTGAATAAGTGATAACAAATACATGTAGATTCGGTATGCTATTTAAGTGCAATGTTAATTTAGGAGATGACAGTTTATTGTTAATATTTAATAAATTTCAAGTAAAGTGCAATGAAAGTACATTAAATGCTAGATACGGGTGGTACACATGTTGTTTTTTTTTAACATAGATGTGTACAGGGCCTTAAATATTGTGATTGTTGCTTACACAACAGAAATTAAACTGTAGTTAACGTAGATTTGTGCTTAAGGTGAAAATTATTCATGGAAATTTAGTTGTGAAGAATAAATATCAATCTTATTTCAATATTTCATCAAACTATAAAACGTATTTGTCGTAATTTATGTAGATATTTTGCAATATGTTTCTTCTATTTCTCATTAATCCTGTTATGATTATGTATTGAAGCATATCCGATAGAAAGACTTATGTGCATGACTTCATTCATGAATTTTCATTAGACTGTTAGCTTTGTTCTAAAGTTTTTGGATCATTTATTCGGTAAATTACAATACTGTGTGTGTTCAGCATGAAATGTCAAAGCTTTGATATTCCGCATCGCTTGTTTTAATAATGAACGAAAACATGCATTGTTATGAAAATGAATGCATATCAATATAAAATCTTGATGCTACGGCTAATGATGCTGGTTACTGAACATTTTACGAAATTAAAAATCACTCTTGTAAATATTGATAACGTTTCGTTTGGCTTGAAGCTGAAGAGACGTAATATTGGCTGACTTAATTTTTCTCTCGCGTCACATAGTGTGAAAATATGTATTCAGTACGAAATTAACCCCCTTTTACTTTTGTATTTCTACCAATCTAATTATAATTAGATCTTCTCACATGCTCCCCCCCCCCCCCCCCCCCCCCCCCCCCCCTTTTTTTTTCTTCTGATGAGTCATATCGGATGCCAGGTTTGATTTTCTCTCATATCACTTAGAACGAAAGTAGGTATTCAGAACAAGGGATCATCGTGGTGGTGATCCTATGGTAGTTGGATTTCCAACTACCTGTGCAAGCAGTGCCTATCACCACTAAAGTTGTGAGTTCAAATTCCACTCATGGCAGGTGTACTTGACACAACTTTATGTGATAAAGTTTGTCAGCGAGTTGTGGCAGGTCGGTGGTTTTCTCCGTGTACACTGGTTTCCTCCAACAATTAAACAGACCTCCACTATATAACTGGAATATTGTTGAAAGTGGCGTTAACCACCATAAACCTAACCCTGTTCCCCCCTTTTTCTTTGTCGTTCCAAAAAGTGTGTGGGGGGGGGTGACAAGTGAGGAGATCTAATTTTAATTTCATGTATGTTGTGCTTCCACCAAATATTGACCTCCTTCAACTAATTGAAGGTAATTTCAGATAACCTCTGAACATTACATGTCCATTGTTCTCATTTCGTTTGCCACATAGTTGTTTTAATGCCAGTCCATTTTTTCCAGATGTCTTTAACGATTCAATTAGTGATCATGGTCAATTTAATTTCATACCCCTTCAGAGAAAAGTGCAATATTTTTGTTGACAAGACATACCAATATATTAACACTAGGGAAGCACTTTTTCACCTATTATTGAAGTATTTTGCAGTTATCATGATGATCACCGGTCCTCTGACCCAAGACCAGTACAATTTTGTTCAGTCCAGTAAATTTTTCAATTTTTATTTAGATATATAAAATAAAAATTCAAGAATTTGATTCTGACCAGTAAATTTTAAATTTTCATTTCAAGGACTGATTTTATTTGGTGCTGAATCTCATTGATTTAATTTATAACCAAAGAATAACATTTGAATTCATTTTTAAAGCTGTTACATAGCATAACGTACCATAACGTAACATATTTGTACACAGAGAGTTTATTTTTCATTTGATTGTAATGGATTTTTTTTAATGAATTTCTTTGAAAAAACTTTTTCAGAAAAATGCATTGTATTATTATGTAACTATTACCGTTTTTGGACGTAAAATGGGTAAATTTCTAATTTTTTACCTTTTTTTTCAACCAATTATAATGCATTTTCTTGTAAATTGATCATGAGCATCCTTAATACATTTTTGGGGGTATTTTATTTCAAAAAAGGATCTAAAATTGCAAAATATCTCATATTTTAAAGATATGTGGAATTTTATTTTTAGCCCAATTGTGATGCAATTTTTATCTTTGCATTGATTGAGCTTTTGGTAATATATCAACAAATTTCCTCTTATATATTATACGGTTTCAGAGATAAACTTAAAGGAAAAAAATTTAATTGAATTTTCTTATTTTCATCCAATTTTGATGCAGTTTTTTTGTTTTGCAAAATGATTGTCTTGATGATAAATGATAATAGCATATTGAAGAATCATAAAAAAATTGTTATTTTCAAGAAGTGGTGTAAAAGGGGCCCAAATTCCGAAGCGTTGCTCTTTAAAATAGTAAGAGCAAGACAAATGTCCAAAATACAACGGATCCAGCATATTACTGTGTCCAACACATTATTGGTTCAGCAATCTACAGTGTCAAGTAAAATACTGTGTCCACACTTACTTTTAATATACACTAATGTTCAACTTTACATTGTCAACATTTTTTTTGTGCATGCTGCGGTCGTATCATGCTTCGCTCTGCATAGCCCTTAATTTGAAAATTGTTTATGTCACATCAAAATGATGTCCCCCCAATCAAAATTAGATACATATGTATTTCTTGTATCTTATTTAAATAATTCCATGACATTGCACTAACATCAGTGATGAGCCTACTTTTTAAAACCAAATACACATCAAGAGCTGTTGTCCGATTTACCAATATATTTAACTGTCTTGTATATAATTCAAAGATGAACAAAAGGTTACCTGACATGACCCCAAACGGGGATGTTACTAGATGGTAGTTTATCTCTAGAAAAAACGTTTTATGTTTGTTTGATGGTGTTTAAAGCCACTTTCAACAATATTTCAGTTATATCGTGGCGTTAGTTTTATTGGTGGAGGAAACCGAAGGACCCGGAGATAACCACCGACCTGTTGCAAGTCACTGACAAACTTCATCACA
This sequence comes from Bathymodiolus brooksi, assembly GCA_963680875.1. Classification (NCBI taxonomy): domain Eukaryota; kingdom Metazoa; phylum Mollusca; class Bivalvia; order Mytilida; family Modiolidae; genus Bathymodiolus; species Bathymodiolus brooksi. The sequence goes on from OY804590.1 coordinate 10,429,966, forward strand.
TAATGTTGTATCGAGTATGCCTCGTCATGAGCCGGGTTCAAACCCATGTCAGTGGTGATAGGCACTGATTGCACAGGTAGTTGTAAATCCAACTACCATACGATCATGACCAGGACGGCCTCAAAAAAGATACAACAGACAACTAATTTGAATTAGATTGAAATATCCCCGTTCCTATTTACACAAATGTTAGACATATTTGATATATAATACTTGTAATATGGATTGTTACATATATTTTATTCAATGGCATATGTTACCACTGGAGTTTGAAATCAGATCCGCATGAATGAACACAGCTATAAATCAGATGTAACAGAATCTATAATAAATGTGAATTATATCCACATGACTGCATCTCACATTAAATGATGCCAATTTCGTAATTACTTTCAGTTTATTAGTGGTTTTTTTTGTAGATTGCATGGGGCACCTGTCAGTGAGCATGGAAATGAAATCAGAGTCAAGGTTTTAGAGTTAGAAGGTTGGTCTCAGAACAATGTTTTTATAACAGTAAATTATGTAAATTTTTTAATTACTAACAAGACTTCTATTGGATGCAATTTCTGATTTCCTCGGTTTGAATATAGACTGTGAGCAAGAAGGTTTATTTTTTTTTGTAATTTAATTTTCATTAGAAATTAATGCTGATTTTCTTTAATAACAAAAATACTTTTTTTTAGCTCACGTGAGCTTTTCCCATAACTTGTCATCAGTCATCAGTTAAATTTTCACATTTTGATCTTCTCAAGACCTACTTGGCCAAATTAGAAATTACTTAGATGTGATACTCCTTGTATAGATCATCTTCCAAGGTTGTGTCCATTGATATTGCCCTAAATCCAAGATGTCTACCATGGCTTCTGATTGGTTAAAAAATTGTCTATTGTCTGTTCTCTATTGTCCATATTATTATTTTTATACATTTTCATTCAATGTAATGGTCATTTAATGGTATAACATATAACATCAGTTTATATGGCAGTTTTTTTAGCCCTTTATTTAGAAATAAATCAACCAAATGTAGTAATATGTGAGTGTCAGCGAGCTCTTTATGGTATAAAATGTGTACTTAGGATTTTTTGACAAACATGGCTGCACATACTGATGGATACAAAAAATTTCTGCACATTGTAAACACATTCCATGTAACACACTAACACACTCAACTAATGAAGATCTTCTTAACATAAAGTGCAAAGGTGATACTAAATCTCGGACCCTCTCTCGTACGTCCGATACCACTGAAACCCCGAACCTGTGTGTAATAAAAGTAATTTTGTTAGCTTGTTTTACTTATATTGATATTTAAGTCTCCCAAACAACGTTTGGAGACTTATTGTTTTTGCTCTGTTTCTTATTATTATTATTAAGTCTCCCAAACAACGTTTGGAGACTTATTGTTTTTGCTCCGTTTCTTCTTCTTATTATTATTATTCTCCTCTTTCTTTCTTTCTTTCTTTCTTTCTTTCTTTCTTTCCATGGACCATGAACTTGTCCACGGCAGATCTCAGGAACTACTGGACAGAATTTTATGAAACTTGGTGGAGTTATAGATATATATTTCTAGTTGGTCCTAAAGTTTTCAGCTTTGTGGTAAAGGGGGTCAAAGTCATATTTTTAGGGGTTCAAAGGGGGTGGGGGTTACTATAGAATCCTATGGGAAAGTTGAAATTTCGTACAGTAATGTTGATAACTTCTAAATGGATAATGATAGAGACATAAAATTTGACATAGTGATAGGTCACCATTAGAGGAGCAATTCTGCATTTCAAAATTTTCGAGATGTTTGCCATTTTCAAAATGGCTGCCAAACACGGCATAAAAAATGGGCGGTAAAAATTCAACATTGTCCGATATCATCAGAATTTGATATGTGGGTAGATAATGATGTCCCGAATTGATTCCCGACATTGAAAAATTTCTACCGATCACCATTTTCAAAATGGCCGCCACAATACCGCAAAAATTCAGCATTGTCCGATATCATCTAAATTTGATCGGGGTAATAACAAAATTACCGAACTCCGAACAATCTTACAAAGGGAAAGTCAAAACTCATAATTATATAAACAGACAAAATCAGTCAACAACCGGAAAACTGTGAAAACCGTAATGACCCTGACTTGGTACAGGCATTTCTAAAGAAATGTGGGTAGATTATGATGTCTCGAATTTATTCCCGACATTGAAAAATTTCTAGCGGTCACCATTTTCAAAATGGCCATCACAATACTGCACAAATTCAACATTGTCCGATTTCAACGACATTTCATATGTGGGTAGATTATGATGTCCCAAATTTATTCCCGACATTGAAAAATTTCTAGCAGTCGCCATTTTCAAAATGGCTGGCACAATACCGCACAAATTCAACAATGTCCGATTTCAACGACATTTCATGCGTAGGTAGATTATGATGTCCCGAATTGATTCCTGACATCGAAAAATTTTTACTGGTCGCCATTTTCAAAATGACCACCACAATACCGCACAAATTCAACATTGTTCGATTTCAACGAAATTTCATATGTAGGTAGATTATGATGACCTGAATTGATTCCCGACATTGAAATTTTTTACTGGTCTCCATTTTCAAAATGGCCACCACAATACCGCAAAAATTCAACATTGTTCGATTTCAAAGGTAGCTTTTGATTTATTTTTTAAACCTGTTTTCAGTGGCCGGTTTGGAAGACTTGAGACTTCATAATCGTTAGATTATAATCATATCTTGTTTTTAATTGATTAAATCTCTTCTGACATACTGACAATAATTTTTGTTTCTACACGGAAGTTAACTTTTGAGATTTCGTAAGGAACGATAGTTCGATTGAATGAGACTAGATTCGGCCCTAAAAAAAGTTGTCCCCGATATATCTCGGCCCAAATCAATCTCGACACTTTTTGATGCACTGGATGAGCGTGTAATTGCCAGATAATTTTCAGATTTGCAAGCATTCATGGCCGTGCCTGTTTCATATTAATTGAGTTATATCATACATCAGATTACTTAAGTTCCAATGGTAGTTACTTGGATTACCTACCTTGGATAAAAACAAACTATTTCTTAACTGACTATATTGGTTAATAGACCATTTGCATGTTTCCATCTTGATTCTAAAAATTTTTGTTTGTATACTTTTTTATAGGAGTTCTTTCCCTTTAAAGCAGACAAAGTTCAATGACTATAACATGTATTTTGTCATTAATCTATACACTGTTTTAATGTTGTAACAACTTGTGAGTTTTCATTTTACTATAAAACTCTCCCATAATTTTTTTTAAACAAGGTTCAAATATCTGTAAATTATAAGAAAATTCTACTCAAATTCTTTGTTCCTTTTCATTACTCTAGAAAAGGACAGGTGCCATTTTACTAGCCATAAGGGAAGTAACTCCTATAAAAAGCATTTAATTTTAGAATCAAATCAGGAATATGCAAATTATTATTTTAATAATTTTTTTGGGAAACATTGATCATTCAATTAACAGCATGTAAAAATATATAATAATATAGATAGAAGTATATACTGTGAAGTGACACTAGTCTGCCTGTGCTTAAATTGCGAAATTAATGGGTGGTGGCAGCAGTTACCGTGAAGATACCATCACATACAATAGTTGTTGTATATATTGAACTTGTACATAAGGATACTTTTTAGATTTTACTGGCTGAACTTCTCAGCGACCCATTAACTGTATATATATAGGATATTGAATACAACCACATTGGTTTTTTTACCTTTTATCCGAAATTTTTAATTATTCGATACTGTGGGTGTAAATAAGGTGCATATAGTGCAACCCTTAAAAAGAAAAAAAAAGAAAGATTAATACAAGTTTATACTTGGTGGTTCAAACCTGGACGTAAATACGGAAGAAAGAAGAAGCAGGGCTCTACTGAAAATTGAAATCAAAATTTGTAGAATTGGATTTTTTTGGAAACACGAAATAAACAAACAGTAATATATATATATATGCAAGATAAACATTTCTTTGAATTTATCTTTTGGGTTTCTATCCTTTTCAACTTGTCACCTTGAAAGTTCTTTTCTGCTTTTGACCAACGAGAAAGCGAAGTGAACCTCCACAAGACAACTTCTTCTCCCAAATTGCCCTCAAACGTGAGCCCTGAAACTGTAAAATATGTCTTTTCATTTATCTTCAATAATAATCTAGGTTTCTATCCTTTTCAACTTGTCACCTTGAAAGTTCTTTTCTTTAAACCAATATCAGTTAAGATATAATTGTTCAGTTCTGACAAAATAACATGAGTAAGAAAATAATAGAAATGAATTCTTCCTGAGAGATACATAGCTGTTAATGTTATCATGCTATGATGAGCTTCCTTTAGCATGATCCTTTATCGCCCATATAATTAATAATCCATGGAATATAAAAAAAATCATAATGGCAAATCTATTTTAGTAGAATTGAAAGTGTTGGTGCATTTCCTGTATATCATGTAGGAGGAGTGCGTGACCAGGTAAATACTAGCCAATGACATCTTCTGACAACCAGCTGATGTTTGGCCAAAAATTAGTAAGAAACGATATGGTGAGTGATTGTTGTTTAATGCCAAATCAGCAATATCATGGTGAGAACAAGTTAGTTTTCAAATATGAGATGATGACGAGGTCCTCATTATGCTAGACCAACACGCTGGAATTTTATAGCTCACTGAAGCAAAAGTCCATGTGAAGACATGTTGCTCCATTTTGACACATTATCCTGATTCCAAGCCAACCAGTCTTTGCTTTTTCCCTTTAATGCTGCGTGCTTGGCAGAGAAGCAACAAATATCAATTTTATAGTCTTTGGTTTGATCAGATCAGGGCTCGAACCCACAATCTACCACATTCGAGGCGAGCACATTAACCATTATGCCACTGATGCGGTTGAAAGGATATGGATGTAGAATATATCAGTGGCGATCCAATGATACACTTAAGATACAACCTTAAGTAAAGATAAAGAACAGCACTTTTATTGCTGTTCTACATTTCACAGGTCGTCGTGGTCATGGCCATATGATGGTTGGATTTATATCTACCTATGCAATCAGTACCTATCACCGCTAGCGTTGTCAGTGACTTGCGATAGGTCGGTGGTTTTCTCCGGGTACTCCTGTTTCCTCCACCAATAAAACTGACCTCCACAATATAACTGAAATATTGTTGAAAGTGGCGTTAAACACCATAACCCATAACCCCCTATATAGAGGGAAAAAGGAGGGTGGATATTAGATTAATTTATAGTAAAATGCATTGGTGCCTAATACTCGATTTTATTATTGTTATAAAAACGTAAATGACGATCGCTTCACCTACATGTACTTGGTGAATTACATGTAAGAAATATAACTACACGTGACCACTGTCCTTGGAGACAATACAACTTGTTATTTAACACAACACAATATGTCTGATTGTACTGATTAAATCCTTGGTATGGGCATATCATGACATAGCTTCATAATTAAGACATGTCAGATTGTACTGATTAAATCCTTGGTATGGGCATATCATGACATAGCTTCATAATTAAGACATGTTAGATTGTACTGATTAAATCCTTGGTATGGGCATATCATGACGTAGTTTCATAATTAATACATGTCAGAACAATTATCTTGTTCACACAAGCCGTTGTTTGAACGTGTTCTCATGTATTTGTTTCACAGTCAATTTATTACGATCTCTGCGTGATAATTAAAGAAAATTTACAGTGTATTATACAAATATATACTGTTAGTGAGAGTTATTTGCGAAAAATAGCGATTGAGAATAGAGGTAAATGTCTCAAAATTTGACTGTCCTCAAAACTGGTATTTTTTGCAAATAACTCTAACTAACCAGATATATTTATTTAATTCTACCAAATATTTAACAGCAAGTAAAACAGTGGTATACAAGCAGGTTCAGAACTTCAGACCACCTTGTTCATTTGATTTTCAAGACTTTTATCAATCTAGGAAAACAGGAAAAATCTTTTCAAAGAAGTGTATTTCTGGAACAAAATCGAAAATAGAATAAATCACCGTTTTGCTTTGATATACAACATGTAAAAAAAATAATACAAATAAATTTGAAATATATACATTTCAAATATTTCAAACATAACGGCTGACACTGTTGTCTGTCATTTTTCTTTACTTTAGTGTTGGTTGAAAGAAGAAACCAGAGTAATTCGGAATTACATCCGTGACGTCATAAACTATTTAAAGAAGGGATTTTCCCTCGAGTGGGGTTTAATTTGCCTAGTACAAATACCACACTATAGGGAATTTCCAAGGGCAAATACCCCTGTGATGGGGATGAATCGGGGAAAAAACTAAGAATTGGTGAAAAAAAATAATACCCCTTTTATCAACCATTCAGAAGACAGCATTCATATATATATGAGATGGAATTAATTGTAAATTAGTTTTATTGAAATGTTGAACTTCTTATATATTGAAAATTCGCAACTTGAAGATTGTTTTACTTATAACTGTGACCAACGTCATTTATGTTTTTGAGTTCAATTTCTGTGTTCGTAGCGGATTCAAGATCAAGATTGTCAGTTACTTGTCATTAGTGCCGATAAGTTGTTTCTCCCAGTTCTCTGGTTTCTAGCACCAAATGAACTCAGACCACCACAAAATCATGTAAATATTATTGAAAGTGCTGTTAAGTATATTTCTATTTTGGTTATATGGGATTTCCCTTTTTAGTTTCAATGTTTTTATTTAGAATAAAACTGGTTTGTTAAGAAGTCTTTAAGGTCTGTTTGATTTGGAAATTATTTATGCACGAACATTTTTTGTGGGTAATACATGCAGGTTGTCACTGAGCTATAAATAGCTGATACATGTACAACTATTATCAAGCCGCTCTCAGTAACTTAGAATGTTGGTACGTTCTGCTTAGTATATTACAGGGCATTTATTTTTTATGTGCAATTGTATGACATGTATATTGATGTTTTTGTTTGTATTTGTCAATAAAGGTTGTTTTGCAAAAAGAAAATATGAGAAAGTTACTGCCAGCAAACAAGCCTAATCCAAGTCTTGTCTCTTATTTAACCCTTATATTAGATTAGCAATTTTTTAATTCGGATGATTTCAAGAGGGAGAATTCAAACATCCGTAATTATTGAATTGAGTCAAAAATTTAAGAAAATTAAAAAAAAAACCCTGAAGAAATATTTTTTTTTTTATTCATCTGCAAAGAGAGACAGAACATATAGCTGATTGAATTGTAGAAATAAAAATCTTTTTTTTACTCATGGCTATATTACATTTCATGGCCTTTGAAAGATAGTTATAGGGCTTTTAATCAAGAAAGGTTAGTTGGAGCTTGAAATTAATTCTTCAGAAAAATTGCTGAAGTTGGATGGCTTTCCGTGTGATTAATCAAGTGTAACTTCCGCGTTTATTCTCACAGCTGTGGTAGAACGGAAATTTCGATATTTTGGGAGAAAATTTGTTTTGGATCTTAAAACAGAATAATTAAACCATAAAATTGAATTTCTATAGTTAGCTTTAATTGTGTTGTGAGGCAACAAGTTTTTGATTGGATTGAACTGACTTGAGTAAGATAGAATTTGTTCCTGTACTGATTTTTTTCAGTTAGATTGTATAATTGTCTTTTCGTCGCTTGATCAAACTAACGGGTATTGGGTATATAAGTATTGATATTTGACAAATTTAGATTAATTTTATTGATGGCTGAATGCAATTGAATAGAGGGCCGTCATGATCGTATGGTACCTATCACCACTAAAGTTGTCAATTCGAATCATACTCGGGCAACATTATGTGATAAAGTTTGCCAGTGACTTGTGGCAGGTCGGTGGTTTTATCCGGGTACTCCGGTTTCCTCCATCAACAAAACTGACCACAACGATATAACTGAAATATTGTTGAAAGTGGCGATAAACACCATAACCCTGACCCCTCTCTCCAAATAAGAAAAACTTTGAACATGCAACATTTATCTAAATTCACAAATTTTATAAGAATGAAGACGTGAAAAGAAGAAAGAAAAAAAACAGGGCTTAATATGTTGCAATTAACTTTTTCCTTATTTATTATTTTTATTATTTATTTTTAAATCATGTATTTCTGACTGGAAGTCAATGAACTTCTACGTTTTACATAAACATTTCAGATTTTTATAAATTTTAAATATAATGGGATACAGCAATACTCAGAAAAGGGATTCTCCTTCATTGAAGGAATTTTCATATACCGATACAGATTACCAATCAAAATGAATCAATGCATTTATTTCTTGTAGTTACAGTGAAACCAGTCTAAATCAAACTCTGAATAAAGCAGAATCCTGTATAAACCGAATTTTACAGTGTAAGAAATCTTTGTTTATTTTGCCTGTAAAAACCAAGCACCTGTATATTCTGAACACAAAAACTCATGCCAAAGTTCGGTTTAGACAGGTTTCACTGTATTTGACAATCGAACAGATTTTTGGTGCTAATAAGTAACTCGAGGGACTAGACAACACATCTCTTCACAGTTAGTCAATTGTTTGTATTTGTGTATAACACTTTCATAGTTATATGTATGTTAGAGGTATGAATTTTTTTTGCATCTATTCTGCAATTTTTTTATTGAATTTTTGGAATTGTTCCGATTTTTCATTTTATTAGTTAATATTAATAATAAAATTGCATATAATTATTGTTTACATTTTTGTTTTGATAGATGATGAATGACAACAAAATGGTTGTAAACAAAATATGAAGAAATGTATAATGGTAGGTGTTGTAGTAAATAGAAATAATACCCAGTAATAGTTCTGTAGAAACAGATAATGGTAGGTGTCGTAGTAAATAGAAATAATACCCAGTAATAGTTCTGTAGAAACAGATAATGGTAGGTGTCATAGTAAATACAAATAATACCCAGTAATAGTTCTGTAGAAACAGATAATGGTAGGTGTCGTAGTAAATACAAATAATACCCAGTAATAGTTCTGTAGAAACAGATAATGGTAGGTGTCGTAGTAAATACAAATAATACCCAATAATAGTTCTGTAGAAACAGATAATGGTAGGTGTTGTAGTAAATAGAAATAATACCCAATAATAGTTCTGTAGAAACAGATAATGGTAGGTGTTGTAGTAAATAGAAATAATACCCAGTAATAGTTCTGTAGAAACAGATAATGGTAGGTGTTGTAGTAAATACAAATAATACCCAGTAATAGTTCTGTAGAAACAGATAATGGTAGGTGTTGTAGTAAATAGAAATAATACCCAGTAATAGTTCTGTAGAAACAGATAATGGTAGGTGTCGTAGTAAATAGAAATAATACCCAGTAATAGTTCTGTAGAAACAGATAATGGTAGGTGTCGTAGTAAATACAAATAATACCCAGTAATAGTTCTGTAGAAACAGATAATGGTAGGTGTCGTAGTAAATAGAAATAATACCCAGTAATAGTTCTGTAGAAACAGATAATGGTAGGTGTCATAGTAAATACAAATAATACCCAGTAATAGTTCTGTAGAAACAGATAATGGTAGGTGTCGTAGTAAATAGAAATAATACCCAGTAATAGTTCTGTAGAAACAGATAATGGTAGGTGTCGTAGTAAATACAAATAATACCCAGTAATAGTTCTGTAGAAACAGATAATGGTAGGTGTCGTAGTAAATAGAAATAATACCCAGTAATAGTTCTGTAGAAACAGATAATGGTAGGTGTCGTAGTAAATACAAATAATACCCAATAATAGTTCTGTAGAAACAGATAATGGTAGGTGTTGTAGTAAATAGAAATAATACCCAGTAATAGTTCTGTAGAAACAGATAATGGTAGGTGTCGTAGTAAATACAAATAATACCCAGTAATAGTTTTGTAGAAACAGATAATGGTAGGTGTCGTAGTAAATACAAATAATACCCAGTAATAGTTCTGTAGAAGCAGATAATGGTAGGTGTCGTAGTAAATAGAAATAATACCCAGTAATAGTTCTGTAGAAACAGATAATGGTAGGTGTCGTAGTAAATAGAAATAATACCCAGTAATAGTTCTGTAGAAACAGATAATGGTAGGTGTCGTAGTAAATACAAATAATACCCAGTAATAGTTCTGTAGAAACAGATAATGGTAGGTGTTGTAGTAAATAGAAATAATACCCAGTAATAGTTCTGTAGAAACAGATAATGGTAGGTGTCGTAGTAAATACAAATAATACCCAGTAATAGTTCTGTAGAAACAGATAATGGTAGGTGTCGTAGTAAATACAAATAATACCCAGTAATAGTTCTGTAGAAACAGATAATGGTAGGTGTCGTAGTAAATACAAATAATACCCAGTAATAGTTCTGTAGAAACAGATAATGGTAGGTGTCGTAGTAAATAGAAATAATACCCAGTAATAGTTCTGTAGAAACAGATAATGGTAGGTGTCGTAGTAAATAGAAATAATACCCAGTAATAGTTCTGTAGAAACAGATAATGGTAGGTGTCGTAGTAAATACAAATAATACCCAGTAATAGTTCTGTAGAAACAGATAATGGTAGGTGTCGTAGTAAATAGAAATAATACCCAGTAATAGTTCTGTAGCGTTGATTCTCAAACACTGTAGTTTAGTGGTGGTTTTAACATGAATGTCCGTCACTGATGCAAACTTTTTCTTCACACTCATGCTAAGTTCACACACATCTCTGTGTGAGATCAAGTAACATAAGAGTTGGTCTGTTTTCTGACGTCACACTATTTCAGGATATAAAATTAAAAAAATTCACAGCTTTACCTATTCCGATTTTATCGGTAGAATTCGAATCTAGAGCTTGACTTCGTTCCCTTATAAAAAAATTGTAATTTCATACAGAGATATATAGATCGTGCTGCACTAAGTCAGTGCAATATCTAATGTAACTGTGTTTCACTCATAACAGGTAAGTTACATTTGCTTTATACCTGTACCAGACATTTATGTTTGGTTAATAATTAATTAGTGTTAATTAAGATTAATTAGTATTATTAAGTGTACATGTCCTATTTTCTATTTTAAATATTATTGCAGGCTTTATTTAGGCCCTTTGGTTTTCTTGTGTCAAGGTTTTTTTTAAATTATTTGTCTTCATTTATGTCCTTTTTTTTTTTTTTGCTTAATAGGGAAATTGTTAAAAAAAAAAGAATCAAATTTTAAGAATCAAACCTGTTATAAATGGGACTAATTTATGGATAACACTTTACAACTGTCCTGTAGCCCCAAGACTACTAAAATATGCAGAGATCACACTAGCCTTTGAAGGACCATCATCATCAAAAGTAATGGGCCATTAGGCTGGTGTATGGGGGCCCCCCGGCCCGAAAACGATTTTCAGCAATTTAAGCAATTCTGAGCAATTCTAGAGGCAATAAACAGCTGTCATAGTATTGTTTGCTCCAATGCTAATGCATTTACTGCAGTACATTTTGTTTTTATCTTTGTCATATGTTAACCACATGTATAAACTGGCCCAACGGGACTGAAACGTTCCTTGTTCCTTGTTTTCGCTGGTTTCGTGTGATACATCATCATCGACCTCAATAGGCTCATTCGCCTCTGGTTGTACCTGTGTCCGTTTCATCTTCTGACCAAGGATTTTCCTTCTCTGACGTCGTGAAAAATGATATTTTCGGTTGATTTTTTTCAGATCTAGCATTTTTGGGAGGCAATATGTTGTCATTCGACAGTTTTCGTTATAATCGAGACCCAAGTATGAAAAACACTGAGAGTATCGGATGATTATACGACTGGTTTACTTTTTCGCCTGATTACGTTCGCGGGATGAAGCAAAAATTAAGAACCAGTCAAAACAAAATAAGTATGCAGATCCCGGTTACCGGCGCACGATGTACAATTGTACAACGGTAATACTGGCGCACACATCATTTTTTAATGGGCCATATCAAGTTTTGGCGCCATGGCGCGGCCCAAAGTGATCTCTGATATGGTCTCAGAATTTAGAATATGTCATGTAAAAGGTCGATTGCTGTAACTCCAGAAATTTTGCTGTGCTACTAATTTATTTTTTTGGGAGCCCAGCTGGCAACAGCAGCAAGTGTGCCAAGTTTTGTCCCTGTAATCAACGTTATATGCCGATTCAAACTTTAAATGAAAACTCCAGTGTTCAGGATCCTAGCCATTGATGACAAAGCTTTCATAGACCAATGGTTTCCTTGGTATAACTGTAGTTCTAGTCAATCGATCCTTCATTTTTATGTCCCGGCCACTAAGTGGCCGGGACATATAGTGTTACCAATGTCCGTCATTCCGTAATTCCGAAATAAAACAGTTGTCACCCATATTTTTCACTATGCTTTGAAATATTGACTTGATATTTGGTATGTGGGTGTATAATGATGAGTTACAGATTAAGTTTACATTTCGTTCCGGTCCAATGATTTTTGGCAGAGTTATGCCCCTTGGACTTCGAAATTTGGCCAAATATTTAGTTGTCACCACTTTATTTCACTATGATTTGAGATATTGACTTGATTTTGGGTATGAGAGTGTATAATCATATGTTACAGATCAAGTTTGAATTTCGTTCCGATTGAATGATTTTGGGCTATTTTATGCACCTTGGACTTTTAACTTTGGCCAAATATTTAGTTGTCACCACTTTATTTCACTATGCTTTGAAATATTGACTTGAATTTTGGTATTTGGAATTACAATGATGAGTTACAGATCAAGTTTAGCTTTTGTTCTCACTGAATAATTTTGGCTAAATTACTGTCCTTGGATATTATAATTTTACATAGTATTCAAATTGTTGTTCCCACTTAATGCAACTGTGCTTTTAGATATTTGATTTGATTTTTGAAATGTTAGTGTATTATTAAGTAGAGGTTGAGTTTACGGTTTATTTCGGGTTGAGTGATCTTTGGCAGAAAAACATTTGCAGTTTGGTATCTGTATCTGTATCTGTATTATACTGGAAGTTAACTAAGTCACTGAGCAAAAGTTATCCAGGAATGTGTTTGCGCACTAGGTTCTTGTTAGTCACGCGAAATTGCAACTTTGAAGCCTTCTACAGTTTTGCTGCTCACGGCACTTTCTGTTAGCGTGTTCCAATCTTTCACAGTTCTTGGGAAGAAACTGTTAGCGTGTTCCAATCTTTCACAGTTCTTGGGAAGAAAGAGTGTTTATATATCTCTGTGGTGGCTGAAAGTACTTTGATTTGTTTACTGTTGGATGTTCTTGATGGACGTTGGTTATATTCAATATTACAAAATGTATTGTATATATTATTATTATTGGTAAGTTGATACACGGCAGGGACATTCGTGTCGTTCCGACATATCTAGTTTAACACAAAGATCATTGGCACATAATTAAGATTGACATGGATTAATGGTAAACCCCAAGACCTGCAAAAAATGGTTGTTTTCTGTTGTTTTGTATGTGGAGAGTTTGTTGTTCATCTGATTTGTCATTTGAAAAGGTTTTTACTCCTTTTTTAGCTCACCTGGCCTTTAGGCCATGTGAGCTATTGTCATCACTTTTCTTCCGTCGTCCGTCCGTCAACATTTCACATTTTAATCTTCTTCTCGGAAACTACTGAGCCAATATCAACCAGACTTTGGTGGAATGGTCCTTGGATGGCCCCCTTTCAAAATTGTGTCCGGTGATCCCGACTTCCAACCAAGATGGCCACCAAGCTAAAAATAGAAAAAAGGGGGGATGAAATTTTAATTGTCCATTGCTGCTTTAGTGTAAGTCAAAATGAGCTCAAATTTTAACTGCAGCTACATGGCAAGGAGTAGTTTAACATATATTCCGTGTTTTTCTGTGAAATTTTTCTTTCAGCCGATATATACCGATTATGCAAATTAGGCATATTTTGATAAAAGATCACATTTAAATCTTCTCCTCTGAAACCGCTGAACCAAATTAAGCCAAACCTGGCAGGGATGGTCCCTGGGTGGGTCCCTTTCAAAATTGTGTCCGACAGCCCCGCCCTCCATTCAAGATGGCCACTGTTACTAAAAATAGAAATTTCTTCAAATGGCCAAAACTGCTCTATTTTAAGCCAGAATGTGCCCAAATTTGAACTGTGTAAGCATAATGATGAGCTTTTTAGCATATATTACAGGATTTTTTATGAACTTTGAACTTTTGCCGATTTTGACCGATTATACAAATTAGAAAAAAGGGGGGATGAAATTTAAAAAAAATCTTCTCCTCGGAAACTACTGAGCCAATATCAACCAAATTTTGCTGAAGTGATTCTTGGATGGCCCCCTTCCAAAATTGTGTCCGTTTATCCCGACTTCCAACCAAGATGGCCGCCAAGCTCAAAATAGAAAAAAGGGGGGATGAAATTTTAATTGTCCATTGCTGCTTTAGTGTAAGTCAAAATGAGCTGAAATTTTAACTGCAGCTACATGGCAAGGAATAGTTTAACATATATTCCGTGTTTTTCTGTGAAATTTTCTTTCAGCCGATATATACCGATTATGCAAATTAGGCATATTTTGATAAAAGATCACATTTAAATCTTCTCCTCTGAAACCGCTGAACCAAATTAAGCCAAACCTGGCAGGGATGGTCCCTGGGTGGGTCCCTTTCAAAATTGTGTCCGACAGCCCCGCCCTCCATTCAAGATGGCCACTGTTACTAAAAATAGAAATTTCTTCAAATGGCCAAAACTGCTCTATTTTAAGCCAGAATGTGCCCAAATTTGAACTGTGTAAGCATAATGATGAGCTTTTTAGCATATATTACAGGATTTTTTATGAACTTTGAACTTTTGCCGATTTTGACCGATTATACAAATTAGAAAAAAGGGGGGATGAAATTTAAAAAAAATCTTCTCCTCGGAAACTACTGAGCCAATATCAACCAAATTTTGCTGAAGTGATTCTTGGATGGCCCCCTTCCAAAATTGTGTCCGTTGATCCCGACTTCCAACCAAGATGGCCGCCAAGCTCAAAATAGAAAAAAGGGGGGATGAAATTTTAATTGTCCATTGCTGCTTTAGTGTAAGTCAAAATGAGCTGAAATTTTAACTGCAGCTACATGGCAAGGAATAGTTTAACATATATTCCGTGTTTTTCTGTGAAATTTTCTTTCAGCCGATATATACCGATTATGCAAATTAGGCATATTTTGATAAAAGATCACATTTAAATCTTCTCCTCTGAAACCGCTGAACCAAATTAAACCAAACCTGGCAGGGATGGTCCCTGGGTGGGTCCCTTTCAAAATTGTGTCCGACAGCCCCGCCCTCCATTCAAGATGGCCGCTGTTACTAAAAATAGAAATTTCTTCAAATGGCCAAAACTGCTCTATTTTAAGCCAGAATGTGCCCAAATTTGAACTGTGTAAGCATAATGATGAGCTTTTTAGCATATATTACAGGATTTTTTATGAACTTTGAACTTTTGCCGATTTTGACCGATTATGCAAATTAGAAAAAAGGGGGGGATGAAATTTAAGAAAAATCTTCTCCTCGGAAACTACTGAGCCAATATCAACCAAATTTTGCTGAAATGATTCTTGGATGGCCCCCTTCCAAAATTGTGTCCGTTGATCCCGACTTCCAACCAAGATGGCCGCCAAGCTCAAAATAGAAAAAAGGGGGGATGAAATTTTAATTGTCCATTGCTGCTTTAGTGTAAGTCAAAATGAGCTGAAATTTTAACTGCAGCTACATGGCAAGGAATAGTTTAACATATATTCCGTGTTTTTCTGTGAAATTTTCTTTCAGCCGATATATACCGATTATGCAAATTAGGCATATTTTGATAAAAGATCACATTTAAATCTTCTCCTCTGAAACCGCTGAACCAAATTAAACCAAACCTGGCAGGGATGGTCCCTGGGTGGGTCCCTTTCAAAATTGTGTCCGACAGCCCCGCCCTCATTCAAGATGGCCACTGTTACTAAAAATAGAAATTTCTTCAAATGGCCAAAACTGCTCTATTTTAAGCCAGAATGTGCCCAAATTTGAACTGTATAAGCATAATGATGAGCTTTTCAGCATCTATGACAGGAGTTTTTATGAACTTTGAACTTTTGCCGATTTTGACCGATTATGCAAATTAGAAAAAAGGGGGGATGAAAATTTAAAAAAATCTTCTCCTCGGAAACTACTAAGCCAATCTCAACCAAACTTTGCTGAAATGATTCTTGGACGGCCCCCTTCCAAAATTGTGTCCGGTGATCCCGACTTCCAACCAAGATGGCCGCCAAGCTCAAAATAGAAAAAAGGGGGGATGAAATTTTAATTGTCCATTGCTGCTTTAGTGTAAGTCAAAATGAGCTGAAATTTTAACTGCAGCTACATGGCAAGAAGTAGTTTAGCATATATTCCGTGTTTTTCTGTGAAATATTTCTTTCAGCCGATATATACCGATTATGCAAATTAGGCATATTTTGATAAAAGATCACATTTAAATCTTCTCCTCTGAAACCGCTGAACCAAATTAAGCCAAACCTGGCAGGGATGGTCCCTGGGTGGGTCCCTTTCAAAATTGTGTCTGACAGCCCCGCCCTCCATTCAAGATGGCCACTGTTACTAAAAATAGAAATTTCTTCAAATGGCCAAAACTGCTCTATTTTAAGCCAGAATGTGCCCAAATTTGAACTGTGTAAGCATAATGATGAGCTTTTTAGCATATATTACAGGATTTTTTATGAACTTTGAACTTTTGCCGATTTTGACCGATTATACAAATTAGAAAAAAGGGGGGATGAAATTAAAAAAAAATCTTCTCCTCGGAAACTACTGAGCCAATATCAACCAAATTTTGCTGAAGTGATTCTTGGATGGCCCCCTTCCAAAATTGTGTCCGTTTATCCCGACTTCCAACCAAGATGGCCGCCAAGCTCAAAATAGAAAAAAGGGGGGATGAAATTTTAATTGTCCATTGCTGCTTTAGTGTAAGTCAAAATGAGCTGAAATTTTAACTGCAGCTACATGGCAAGGAATAGTTTAACATATATTCCGTGTTTTTCTGTGAAATTTTCTTTCAGCCGATATATACCGATTATGCAAATTAGGCATATTTTGATAAAAGATCACATTTAAATCTTCTCCTCTGAAACCGCTGAACCAAATTAAGCCAAACCTGGCAGGGATGGTCCCTGGGTGGGTCCCTTTCAAAATTGTGTCCGACAGCCCCGCCCTCCATTCAAGATGGCCACTGTTACTAAAAATAGAAATTTCTTCAAATGGCCAAAACTGCTCTATTTTAAGCCAGAATGTGCCCAAATTTGAACTGTGTAAGCATAATGATGAGCTTTTTAGCATATATTACAGGATTTTTTATGAACTTTGAACTTTTGCCGATTTTGACCGATTATACAAATTAGAAAAAAGGGGGGATGAAATTTAAAAAAAATCTTCTCCTCGGAAACTACTGAGCCAATATCAACCAAATTTTGCTGAAGTGATTCTTGGATGGCACCCTTCCAAAATTGTGTCCGTTGATCCCGACTTCCAACCAAGATGGCCGCCAAGCTCAAAATAGAAAAAAGGGGGGATGAAATTTTAATTGTCCATTGCTGCTTTAGTGTAAGTCAAAATGAGCTGAAATTTTAACTGCAGCTACATGGCAAGGAATAGTTTAACATATATTCCGTGTTTTTCTGTGAAATTTTCTTTCAGCCGATATATACCGATTATGCAAATTAGGCATATTTTGATAAAAGATCACATTTAAATCTTCTCCTCTGAAACCGCTGAACCAAATTAAACCAAACCTGGCAGGGATGGTCCCTGGGTGGGTCCCTTTCAAAATTGTGTCCGACAGCCCCGCCCTCCATTCAAGATGGCCGCTGTTACTAAAAATAGAAATTTCTTCAAATGGCCAAAACTGCTCTATTTTAAGCCAGAATGTGCCCAAATTTGAACTGTGTAAGCATAATGATGAGCTTTTTAGCATATATTACAGGATTTTTTATGAACTTTGAACTTTTGCCGATTTTGACCGATTATGCAAATTAGAAAAAAGGGGGGGATGAAATTTAAAAAAAATCTTCTCCTCGGAAACTACTGAGCCAATATCAACCAAATTTTGCTGAAATGATTCTTGGATGGCCCCCTTCCAAAATTGTGTCCGTTGATCCCGACTTCCAACCAAGATGGCCGCCAAGCTCAAAATAGAAAAAAGGGGGGATGAAATTTTAATTGTCCATTGCTGCTTTAGTGTAAGTCAAAATGAGCTGAAATTTTAACTGCAGCTACATGGCAAGGAATAGTTTAACATATATTCCGTGTTTTTCTGTGAAATTTTCTTTCAGCCGATATATACCGATTATGCAAATTAGGCATATTTTGATAAAAGATCACATTTAAATCTTCTCCTCTGAAACCGCTGAACCAAATTAAACCAAACCTGGCAGGGATGGTCCCTGGGTGGGTCCCTTTCAAAATTGTGTCCGACAGCCCCGCCCTCATTCAAGATGGCCACTGTTACTAAAAATAGAAATTTCTTCAAATGGCCAAAACTGCTCTATTTTAAGCCAGAATGTGCCCAAATTTGAACTGTATAAGCATAATGATGAGCTTTTCAGCATCTATGACAGGAGTTTTTATGAACTTTGAACTTTTGCCGATTTTGACCGATTATGCAAATTAGAAAAAAGGGGGGATGAAAATTTAAATAAATCTTCTCCTCGGAAACTACTAAGCCAATCTCAACCAAACTTTGCTGAAATGATTCTTGGACGGCCCCCTTCCAAAATTGTGTCCGGTGATCCCGACTTCCAACCAAGATGGCCGCCAAGCTCAAAATAGAAAAAAGGGGGGATGAAATTTTAATTGTCCATTGCTGCTTTAGTGTAAGTCAAAATGAGCTGAAATTTTAACTGCAGCTACATGGCAAGAAGTAGTTTAGCATATATTCCGTGTTTTTCTGTGAAATATTTCTTTCAGCCGATATATACCGATTATGCAAATTAGGCATATTTTGATAAAAGATCACATTTAAATCTTCTCCTCTGAAACCGCTGAACCAAATTAAACCAAACTTGACAGGGATGGTCCCTGGGTGGTTCCCTTTCAAAATTGTGTCCGACAGCCCCGCCCTCCATTCAAGATGGCCACTGTTACTAAAAATAGAAATTTCTTCAATTGTCCATTGCTGCTTTAGTATAAGTCAAAATGAGCTCAAATTTGAACTGCAGCTACATGGCAAGGAGTAGTTTAGCATATGTTCGGGATTTTTTTTTGAAATTTTTCTTTCAGCCGATTTATATCGATTATGCAAATTAGGCATATTTTGATAAAAGATCACATTTAAATCTTCTCCTCTGAAACCGCTGAACCAAATTTGTGTCTGGTGGTCCCGCCCTCTGACCAAGATGGCTGCACAGCTGTACTTAGTTTAACATAGGACCCTATGGGAAATTCACATAAAAACCATCTTGTCTGGAACCAGTAGCTCAATTAAAACCAAACTTTGATGGAATAGTCATTGGATGGTCCTCTTCCAAAATGGTGTCCGGCAGTTGCGCTCTCCAGCCAAGATGGCCGCCACAGTGCAGTTGCGTTGTTATTGAAAGCAGCTTTGATCCAGGTGAGCGATTACAGGCTCCTGGGAGGAGCCTCTGGTTTTCTTCATTTTTGTTTTGTTTTGGGAAAATCCCTTTCTGAAAAATGCATTGAGTTATTGTGTTATTAGTACCATTTTTGACATGGTCCAAGAAGGGAAATTTCAAAATTTGCACTTTTTTTTATTTTTAATCCAATTTTATTGCAATTTTTTTAAATGATTTTCTTGTTGGACTAAAAAGTTGCACCTGTTTTTTTTAAAAAAGGGCCTAAAAGGGGGTAAAATTCTGAAATTTTACACATTTGCAAGGTATATGTATTTTTCTTCAAATTTCTGATGCAGCTTTTTATTTTGAATTGATTGTGTTGAGAGCTTCTAGTAGTTAGTCAAACAGATTTCCCTGTCTCTTACGGTTTCCAAGATAAACTTCACCGAAAAGGGCCAACAAGTGGCAAATTCCAAAATTTGATTTTTTTAATCTATTTTCCAATTTTATTTGCAAAATACTCATCCTTAGGAGTAACCTCTGAGTTAATACAGAAAATGAGTTTTTTTTTAAAATGAAAAATAGTCTAAATGGGGCCTAAAATCTGAATTTCGCAAATTTGGAATATATACACATTTATATTTTTCATCTAAGTTTAACATGTTTTTTTCTTTGAGTTAATTGATTAATTATTTTTAGTTATATTTCCTTATAGGATTCCCTGGCTGTATTTTGCAATCAGATTTGACCTAGCTAGTTTTTAGCTCACCTTGCCAAAGGCAAAGTGAGCTTTTGCCATCATTTGGCGTCCGTCGTCCGTTAACTTTTCACATTTTAATCTTCTCCTCTGAAACCCCTCAGCCAAATGAAGTGAAACTTGGTAGGAAGCATCTTTGGAAGGTTCTCCCTAAAGATTGCTTATTTTGTCCCGATCCATTAACAAACATGGCCGCCATAGGTAATTCTTGTTTCTGATTGGCCAATTTTTAAAAATCTTCTCCTATGAAACCGCTTGGCCAAATGAACCGAAACTTGGTAGGAAGCATTTACGACAGGCCCTCTATAAAGATTGCTCATTTCGGCCCGATCCTTTAACAAATGTGGCAGCCACAGGCAATTTTCTGATTGGTTCATTTCTAAAAAATCTTCTCCTCTGAAACCGCTTGGCCAAATGAATCGAAACTTCGTAGGAAGCATCATTGGTAGGTCCTCTATAAAGAGTGCTCATTTAGATTCGATCCGTTAACAAACATGGCCACCACAGACAATTCTTGTTTCTGATTGGTTGATTTCTAGAAAATCATCTCCTCTAAAACTGCTTTGCCAAATGAATCGAAACATGGTAGGAAGTATCCTTGGAAGGTCTTCTATAAAGATTGGTCATTTAGTTCCGATCCGTTTACAAACATGGCCGCCATAGGTAATTCTTGTTTCTGATTGGCCAATTTAAAAAAAATCTTCTCCTTTGAAACCGAAACTTGGTAGGAAGCATCTATGGCAGATCCTCGATAAAGAGTGCTAATTTCGTACTGATCCGTTTAAAAACATGGCCAGCACAGGCCATTCTTGTTTCTGATTGGTCAATTTCTAAAATCTTCTTATCTGTAACTGCTTAGCCAAATGAACCGAATCTTGGTGGGAAGCACCTATGAAAGGTTCTGTATTAAGTTTCCTCAAAGCAGAATGAAAGGTGAGCGACACAGGCTCAGCCCACTGAGCCTCTAGTTATAGTTTCCAAGGGGTTAATTGGAGCTAAAAAGAACCAATGCTTCAAAAAGTAAAATGAGGCAAATGTCCAAAAATACAGGGGATCCAGCCATACTGTCTCCAGCCATACTGTGTCCAGCCATACTGTCTAAGCATATTACTTGTGTCCAGCAATTTATTGTGCACTAGTTAAATACTTGTACTGTGTTCACACTTGATTTTAATTTACACTTGTTTAGC
Source organism: Bathymodiolus brooksi (assembly GCA_963680875.1). Lineage (NCBI taxonomy): Eukaryota > Metazoa > Mollusca > Bivalvia > Mytilida > Modiolidae > Bathymodiolus > Bathymodiolus brooksi. The sequence goes on from OY804590.1 coordinate 10,451,412, forward strand.
TTTCCATCGTCAACATGCTGTGGTCGTATCATGTTGTGCATCACATGACGATTTATATTCTTTGACTTGATTATGAGGTGAGGTTGTTATAGGTTAGGAACAGATTTACTCCATCTTTTACAGTTAACGAGATAAACTTGATTAAAATGTGCCGAAAAAATGCCAAATTTAAATTTTGAATTTTTTAAATTTTTTATCCAATTTGCATGCTATTTTTTTTTTTTTTATTAAAAAGAATTTGCTATTTCTTTTGAAAAGTGTACCCAATGTTGAAAAATTTACATATTTGGAAGGTCACAGATATTTAAGTCATTTTTCAATTGATTTTTGCTTGAAAATTTTCAGTATTCAGGCTACATGTATATCTTCTTGATTTACCCACAGAGATCAATATGGAAAAGGTAAAGAGAGAATATGGTTTCTTCTTTATTTACAACAAACAATATTTGATTGCTTGATTGATTGATTGGTGTTTAACACCAACTTTAACCAATTAGATTTACATATACCATCAAAAACTTTATTACTTGGCTTTCCAATCTTTTGACTTTGGGTGTACAGGCCTTTCAATAAGGGACGGCACCAGGTACTTTTACCTGTTTAAAATGGTATTTGGTACCTCCTGATTTTAAAGAGTATTGTATAAGATATTCATGAAAATGTTCAAATCTTAATACAAAGTACCACCTGTAAATAGTGAAGTACTGGTAGACTTGAAACATATTGAAAGCCGTGGCCTATCAAAAGGCAAATGTAAGCTTTTGATTCACCATCACTTGGTGTCTGTCATCTTTCTGTCTGTTAACTGTTTATATCAATAAAAATATTGAAAGCCCTGGGAGTTGATGATAAAGGTTATTCAAGAAACATCTCATAAACACTAAAATTTTCCAGTTACATAAAGATGATTCTTACTTATCAACCCTCATGAGTTAACTCTTCCTCCACTCATGAACCTTTTAAGAGTGTTCTAGTACACAGGCCCATAGACAAGATTTTTCAAGAAGGGGGTCTTAATAAACTCTTGATTGCAGCGGAGGTCACAATCCGGATTTCAATAGTCATAATTCAACCAAATTCTTGACCTTAATACAAATATAGTCATAATTCAACCAAATTCTTGGCTTTAATACAAATATAGTCATAATTCAACCAAATTATTGACTTTAATACAAATATAGTCATAATTCAACCAAATTCTTGGTTTTAATACAAATGTAGTCATAATTCAACCAAATTCTTGACTTTAATACAAATAGTCATAATTCAACCAAATTATTGGCTTTAATACAAATATAGTCATAATTCAACCAAATTATTGACTAATACAAATGTAGTCATAATTCAACCAAATTCTTGATTTTAATACAAATATAGTCATAATTCAACCAAATTCTTGACTAATACAAATATAGTCATAATTCAACCAAATTCTTGACTTTAATACAAATAGTCATAATTCAACCAAATTCTTGACTTTAATACAAATATAGTCATAATTCAACCAAATTCTTGACTTTAATACTAATGTAGTCATAATTCAACCAAATTCTTGACTTTAATACAAATATAGTCATAATTCAACCAAATTATTGGCTTTAATACAAATATAGTCATAATTCAACCAAATTATTGACTTTAATACAAATATAGTCATAATTCAACCAAATTATTGGCTTTAATACAAATATAGTCATAATTCAACCAAATTCTTGACTTTAATACAAATGTAGTCATAATTCAACCAAATTCTTGACTTTAATACAAATATAGTCATAATTCAACCAAATTCTTGACTAATACAAATATAGTCATAATTCAACCAAATTCTTGACTAATACAAATATAGTCATAATTCAACCAAATTCTTGACTTTAATACAAATATAGACATAATTCAACCAAATTATTGACTTTAATACAAATATAGTCATAAATCAACCAAATTCTTGACTTTAATACAAATGTAGTCATAATTCAACCAAATTATTGACTTTAATACAAATATAGTCATAATTCAACCAAATTCTTGACTTTAATACAAATATAGTCATAATTCAACCAAATTCTTGACTTTAATACAAATGTAGTCATAATTCAACCAAATTCTTGACTTTAATACAAATATAGTCATAATTCAACCAAATTCTTGACTAATACAAATATAGTCATAATTCAACCAAATTCTTGACTTTAATACAAATATAGTCATAATTCAACCAAATTCTTGACTTTAATACAAATATAGTCATAATTCAACCAAATTCTTGACTTTAATACAAATATAGTCATAATTCAACCAAATTATTGACTTTAATACAAATATAGTCATAATTCAACCAAATTATTGACTTTAATACAAATATAGTCATAATTCAACCAAATTCTTGACTTTAATACAAATATAGTCATAATTCAACCAAATTCTTGACTTTAATACAAATATAGTCATAATTCAACCAAATTCTTGACTTTAATACAAATGTAGTCATAATTCAACCAAATTATTGACTTTAATACAAATATAGTCATAATTCAACCAAATTCTTGACTTTAATCGTAATAATTCAACGAAAATCGTTGACTTAGTCCTTCTTGGATTTCAAGGGGAGGATTTTGTGAACCCCTGGACCCCCTTCCCCCCCCCCCCCCCCTGCCTATGTTTTCCTGCTAGATACATAAGTTTCTTATCATCTGTGTATATTATTAAGACCATTTTACCCCCTGACAGAGTTTAATTTGTAAGAAATGATAAGACGTATTAGTTAAATTGATTCTAGTTTCTTTTTAAGATTAATTATTTATAGTTTCATCGGTTGCCATTTGTTTGTGGTTAATTGGATGTGTACCATGACTAAATCTAGCAGAAAACTTTGTCAGTGATGAATTTTTAATCAGTCTTTTATACATGAATTCACACTGTGAAAATTCCAAATGTAAAATGTAGTTTTGATATAAGGCCAAAAATAAAATTACATGTGTTTCCCCTAACCTTACCAACCCTAATTTTTAGTGCCTACCGTTAAGTTTTTTTTTGCCATTTTTGAACAAGCACTATTAAAGTCGGAATGTATCCCCTGTAGAAACTAGCTAAAAAAAATTAAAATAAAATATTTTCCCTATCTATCGACCCTAATATTTTACAGCATACTAGCAGAAACATGGGTATTTTTTTTCTTGGCCTAAGTCTGTAATGAGAACTGAAATTATAGAAAGAAGCTATAGACTGTATTTATTGACATGGTACATACAGTACAGATCAAGTTAGAGTATGATGGCAGATAGACTAGTGGGTTGTGAAAAAGTGTAGTTACTTTGTGTAATTGACTCCTCTTACTGTTTAGGGTTAGGGTTAGCATTACAGTTTAGGGTTAGTGTTAGGGTTAGGGTTATAGTTTAGGGTTAGGGTTAGGGTTACACTTTAGGGTTAGGGTTAGGGTTATAGGTTAGTGTTAGGGTTAGGGTTACAGTTTAGGGTTAGGATTACAGTTTAGGGTTAGGGTTACACTTTAGGGTTAGGGTTACACTTTAGGGTTAGGATTACAGTTTAGGGTTAGGGTTACAGTTTAGCTTTATGGTTAGGGTTACACTTTAGGGTTAGGATTACAGTTTAGAGTTAGGGTTACACTTTAGGGTTAGGGTTACAGTTTAGGGTTAGTGTTAGGGTTAGGGTTACTGTTTAGGGTTAGCATTACAGTTTAGGGTTAGGGTTACACTTTAGGGTTAGGGCTACAGTTTAGGGTTAGGATTACAGTTTAGGATTAGGGTTACAGTTTAGGATTAGGGTTACAGTTTAGCTTTAGGGTTAGGGTTAGGATTGCAGTTTAGGATTAGGGTTACAGTTTAGGATTAGGGTTACAGTTTAGGGTTAGGGTTACTGTTTAGGGTTAGGGTTACAATTTAGGGTTAGGGTTACAGGTTAGGGTTAGTGTTAGCATTACAGTTTAGGGTAAGGGTTAGCATTATAGTTTAGGATTAGGGTTACAGTTTAGGGTTACAGATTAGGGTTAGGGTTACAATTTAGTGTTAGAGTTACAGGTTAGGGTTATGATTACTGTTTAGGGTTAGGGTTATAGTTTAGGGTTAGGGTTAGCATTACAGGTTAGTGTTAGGGTTAGGGTTACACTTTAGGGTTAGGGTTATAGTTTAGGGTTACTGTTTAGGTTTAGTGTTAGGGTTAGCATTACAGGTTAGTGTTAGGGTTATAGTTTAGGGTTACAGGTTAGGGTTAGGGTTACAGTTTAGGGTTAGGGTTATAGTTTAAGGTTAGGGTTACACTTTAGGGTTAGGTTATAGTTTAGGGTTAGGGTTACAGTTTAGGGTTAGTGTTAGCATTACAGTTTAGGGTTAGGGTTACACTTTAGGGTTAGGGTTACAGTTTAGGATTAGGGTTAGGGTTACAGTTTAGCTTTAGGGTTAGGGTTATAGTTTAGGGTTAGAATTACAGTTTAGGATTAGGGTTACAGTTTAGGGTTAGGGTTAGGGTTACCATTTAGGGTTAGGGTTAGCATTACAGTTTAGGGTTATGGTTACAGTTTAGGGTTAAGGTTACAGGTTAGGGTTAGGGTTACAGTTTAGGGTTAGGGTTACACGTTAGGGTTAGGGTTACACTTTAGGGTTAGGGTTAGCATTACAGTTTAGGTTTAGTGTTAGGGTTAGGGTTACAGTTTAGGGTTAGGGTTACACTTTAGGGTTAGGGCTACAAATTAGGGTTAGGGTTAGTGTTACAGTTAGGGTTTAGTGTTAGGGTTACAGTTTAGGGTTAGTGTTAGGATTACAGTTTAGGGTTAGGGTTACTGTTTAGGGTTAGGATTACAGTTTAGGGTTAGTGTTACAGGTTACAGTTGAGGGTTAGGGTTACAGTTTAGGGTTAGTGTTAGGATTACAGTTTAGGTTTAGTATTAGGGTTAGGGTTAGTGTTAGTATTACAGTTTAGGGTTAGGGTTACTGTTTAGGGTTAGGGTTACCATTTAGGGTTAGGGTTACAGTTTAGGGTTAGGGTTATAGTTTAGGGTTAGGGTTACAGTTTAGGGTTAGGGTTACACTTTAGGGTTGGGGTTATACTTTAGGGTTAGGGTTACAGATTAGGGTTAGTTTTACAGGTTATGGTTAGGGTTACAGTTTAGGGATAGGGTTAGTGTTACAGTTTAGTGTTAGTGTTAGGGTTACAGTTTAGGGTTAGTGTTAGTATTACAGTTTATGGTTAGGGTTAGCATTACAGTTTAGGGTTAGGGTTAGGATTAATGTTTAGGGTTACTGTTAGGGTTAGGGTTATAGTTTAGGGTTAGGGTTAGCATTACAGGTTAGTGTTAGGGTTAGGGTTAGGGTTACACTTTAGGGTTAGGGTTATAATTTAGGGTTACAGTTTAGGGTTTAGTGTTTGCATTACAGTTTAGGATTAGGGTTACAGTTTAGCTTTAGGGTTAGGGTTAGGATTACAGTTTAGGATAAGGGTTAGGGTTACAGTGTAGGGTTAGTGTTAGTGTTAGGGTTACTGTTTAGGGTTAGCATTACAGTTTAGGTTTAGTGTTAGGGTTAGGGTTACACTTTAGGGTTAGCATTACAGTTTAGGTTTAGTGTTAGGGTTAGGGTTACACTTTAGGGTTAGCATTACAGTTTAGGTTTAGTGTTAGGGTTAGGGTTAGGGTTATAGCTTAGGGTTAGCATTACAGTTTAGGTTTAGGGTTATGGTTAGGGTTACAGTTTAGGGTTAGTGTTAGCATTACAGTTTAGGGTTAGGGTTAGCATTACAGTTTAGGATTAGGGTTAGCATTACAGTTTAGGATTAGGGTTGCAGTTTAGGGTTAGGGTTACACTTTAGGGTTAGTGTTACAGATTAGGGTTACAGTTTAGGGTTAGGGTTACTGTTTAGGTTTAGTGTTAGGGTTAGGGTTAGTGTTAGCATTACAGTTTAGCTTTAGGGTTAGGGTTATAGTTTAGGGTTAGTGTTAGGGTTAGGGTTATAGTTTAGGGTTAGGGTTACTGTTTAGGGTTAGTATTACAGTTTAGGGTTAGGATTACAGTTTAGGATTAGGGTTAGGGTTACAGTTTAGGGTTAGGGTTAGGGTTAGGGTTACACTTTAGGGTTAGGGTTATAGTTTAGGGTTAGGGTTACTGTTTAGGGTTAGTATTACAGTTTAGGGTTAGGATTACAGTTTAGGATTAGGGTTACACTTTAGGGTTAGGGTTATAGTTTATGGTTAGGGTTAGTATTACAGTTTAGGGTTAGGGTTAGGGTTACAGTTTAGGATTAGGGTTAGGGTTACAGTTTAGGATTAGGGTTAGGGTTACAGTTTAGGGTTAGGGGTAGGATTACAGTTTAGGGTTAGGGTTAGGGTTACAGTTTAGGGTTAGGGTTAGGGTTACACTTTAGGGTTAGGGTTATAGTTTAGGGTTAGGTTACTGTTTAGGGTTAGTATTACAGTTTAGGGTTAGGATTAGTTTAGGATTAGGGTTATACTTTAGGGTTAGGGTTATAGTTTAGGGTTAGGGTTACTGTTTAGGGTTAGGATTACAGTTTAGGGTTAGGATTACAGTTTAGGATTAGGGTTAGGGTTACAGTTTAGGATTAGGGTTAGGGTTAGGATTACAGTTTAGGGTTAGGGTTACACTTTAGGGTTAGGGTTACACTTTAGGGTTAGGGTTACAGTTTAGGGTTAGGGTTACTGTTTAGGGTTAGTATTACAGTTTAGGGTTAGGATTACAGTTTAGGGTTAGGATTAGGGTTACTCTTTAGGGTTAGGGTTATAGTTTAGGGTTAGGGTTACTCTTTAGGGTTAGTATTACAGTTTAGGGTTAGGGTTACAGTTTAGGGTTAGGGTTACAGTTTTGGGTTAGGGTTACACTTTAGGGTTAGGGTTATAGTTTAGGGTTAGGGTTACTGTTTAAGGTTAGGGTTACACTTTAGGGTTAGTATTACAGTTTAGGGTTACAGTTTAGGGTTAGGATTACAGTTTAGGATTAGGGTTACAGTTTAGGGTTAGTGTTACAGTTTAGGGTTAGGGTTACAGTTTAGGGTTAGGGTTAGGGTTTCAGTTTAGGGTTATGGTTACAGTTTAGGGTTAAGGTTACAGGTTAGTGTTAGGGTTACAGTTTAGGGTTAGGGTTATAGTTTAGGGTTAGTATTAGGGTTAGGGTTACACTTTAGGGTTAGGGTTATAGTTTAGGGTTAAGGTTACAGGTTAGGGTTAGTATTAGGGTTAGGGTTACACTTTAGGGTTAGGGTTACAGTTTAGGGTTAGGGTTACACTTTAGGGTTAGGGTTAGTGTTAGGGTTAGGGTTAGGGTTTCAGTTTAGGGTTATGGTTACAGTTTAGGGTTAAGGTTACAGGTTAGGGTTAGTGTTAGTGTTAGGGTTACACTTTAGGATTAGGGTTACAGTTTAGGGTTAGGGTTAGGGTTACAGTTTAGGGTTAGGGTTACACTTTAGGGTTAGGGTTACAGTTTAGGGTTATGGTTAGGGTTTCAGTTTAGGGTTATGGTTACAGTTTAGGGTTAAGGTTACAGGTTAGGGTTAGGGTTAGTGTTAGTGTTAGGGTTACAGTTTAGGGTTAGGGTTATAGTTTAGGGTTAGTATTAGGGTTAGGGTTACACTTTAGGGTTAGGGTTATAGTTTAGGGTTAGGGCTACACTTTAGGGTTAGGGTTATAGTTTAGGGTTAGGGTTATAGTTTTAGGGTTAGTGTTAGGGTTAGGGTTACACGTTAGGGTTACACTTTAGGGTTAGGGTTACAGTTTAGGGTTAGGGTTAGGGTTACACTTTAGGGTTAGGGTTACAGTTTAGGGTTAGGGTTAGTGTTAGGATTACAGCTTAGGGTTAGACTGACTGAGAGATCAGGAATTATTTAATGTATAAAATACTTTAGACTGACTGAGAGATCAGGAATTATTTAATGTATAAAATACCTTAGACTGACTGAGAGATCAGGAATTATTTAATGTATAAAATACTTTAGACTGACTGAGAGATCAGGAATTATTTAATGTATAAAATACTTTAGACTGACTGAGAGATCAGGAAATATTTAATGTATAAAATACTTTAGACTGACTGAGAGATCAGGAAATATTTAATGTATAAAATACCCTAGACTGACTGAGAGATCAGGAATTATTTAATGTATAAGATACCCTAGACTGACTGAGAGATCAGGAATTATTTAATGTATAAAATACCTTAGACTGACTGAGAGATCAGGAATTATTTAATGTATAAAATACCTTAGACTGACTGAGAGATCAGGAATTATTTAATGTATTAAATACCCTAGACTGACTGAGAGATCAGGAATTATTTAATGTATAAAATACCCTAGACTGACTGAGAGATCAGGAATTATTTAATGTATAAAATACCTTAGACTGACTGAGAGATCAGGAATTATTTAATGTATAAAATACCTTAGACTGACTGAGAGATCAGGAATTATTTATTGTATCTAATACCTTAGACTGACTGAGAGATCAGGAATTATTTAATGTATAAAATACCTTAGACTGAATGAGAGATCAGGAATCATTTAATGTATAAGATACCCTAGACTGACTGAGAGATCAGGAATTATTTAATGTATAAAATATCTTAGAATGACTGAGAGATCAGTAATTATTTAATGTATAAAATATCTTAGACTGACTGAGAGATCAGGAATTATTTATTGTATAAAATACCTTAGACTGACTGAGAGATCAGGAATTATTTAATGTATAAAATACTTTAGACTGACTGAGAGATCAGGAATTATTTAATGTATAAAATACTTTAGACTGACTGAGAGATCAGGAAATATTTAATGTATAAAATACTTTAGACTGACTGAGAGATCAGGAAATATTTAATGTATAAAATACCCTAGACTGACTGAGAGATCAGGAATTATTTAATGTATCAAATACCTTAGACTGACTGAGAGATCAGGAATTATTTAATGTATAAAATACCTTAGACTGACTGAGAGATCAGGAATTATTTAATGTATAAAATATCTTAGACTGACTGAGAGATCAGGAATTATTTAATGTATAAGATACCCTAGACTGACTGAGAGATCAGGAATTATTTAATGTATAAAATACCTTAGACTGACTGAGAGATCAGGAATTATTTAATGTATAAAATACCTTAGACTGACTGAGAGATCAGGAATTATTTAATGTATTAAATACCCTAGACTGACTGAGGGATCAGGAATTATTTAATGTATAAAATACCCTAGACTGACTGAGAGATCAGGAATTATTTATTGTATAAAATACCTTAGACTGACTGAGAGATCAGGAATTATTTAAGGTATAAAATACCTTAGACTGACTGAGAGATCAGGAATTATTTAATGTATAAAATACCTTAGACTGACTGAGAGATCAGGAATTATTTATTGTATCTAATACCTTAGACTGACTGAGAGATCAGGAATTATTTAATGTATAAAATACCTTAGACTGAATGAGAGATCAGGAATCATTTAATGTATAAGATACCCTAGACTGACTGAGAGATCAGGAATTATTTAATGTATAAAATATCTTAGAATGACTGAGAGATCAGTAATTATTTAATGTATAAAATATCTTAGACTGACTGAGAGATCAGGAATTATTTATTGTATAAAATACCTTAGACTGACTGAGAGATCAGGAATTATTTAATGTATAAAATACTTTAGACTGACTGAGAGATTAGGAATTATTTAATGTATAAAATATCTTAGAATGACTGAGAGATCAGTAATTATTTAATGTATAAAATATCTTAGACTGACTGAGAGATCAGGAATTATTTATTGTATAAAATACCTTAGACTGACTGAGAGATCAGGAATTATTTAATGTATAAAATACTTTAGACTGACTGAGAGATCAAGAATTATTTAATGTATAAAATACCTTAGACTGACAGAGATCAAGAATTATGTAATATATAAGATACCCTAGACTGACTGAGAGATCAAGAATTATTTATTGTATAAAATACCCTAGACTGACTGAGAGATCAGGAATTATTTAATGTATAAAATACCCTAGACTGACTGAGAGATCAGGAATTATTTAATGTATTTAATACCCTAGACTGACTGAGAGATCAGGAATTATTTAATGTATAAAATACCCTAGACTGACTGAGAGATCAGGAATTATTTAATGTATCAAATACCTTAGACTGACTGAGAGATCAGGAATTATTTAATGTATAAGATACCCTAGACTGACTGAGAGATCAGGAATTATTTAATGTATAAAATACCTTAGACTGACTGAGAGATCAGGAATTATTTAATGTATAAAATACCTTAGACTGACTGAGAGATCAGGAATTATTTAATGTATAAAATACCTTAGACTGACTGAGAGATCAGGAATTATTTAATATATAAGATACCCTAGACTGAACTGACTGAGAGATGAGGAATTATTTATTGTATAAAATACCTTGACTGACTGAGAGATCAGGAATTATTTAATGTATAAAATACCCTAGACTGACTGAGAGATGAGGAATTATTTAATGTATAAAATACCTTAGACTGACTGAGAGATCAGGAATTATTTAATGTATAAGATACCCTAGACTGACTGAGAGATCAGGAATTATTTAATGTATAAAATACCTTAGACTGACTGAGAGATCAGGAATTATTTAATGTATAAAATACCTTAGACTGACTGAGAGATCAGGAATTATTTAATGTATTAAATACCCTAGACTGACTGAGGGATCAGGAATTATTTAATGTATAAAATACCCTAGACTGACTGAGAGATCAGGAATTATTTATTGTATAAAATACCTTAGACTGACTGAGAGATCAGGAATTATTTAAGGTATAAAATACCTTAGACTGACTGAGAGATCAGGAATTATTTAATGTATAAAATACCTTAGACTGACTGAGAGATCAAGAATTATTTATTGTATCTAATACCTTAGACTGACTGAGAGATCAGGAATTATTTAATGTATAAAATACCTTAGACTGAATGAGAGATCAGGAATCATTTAATGTATAAGATACCCTAGACTGACTGAGAGATCAGGAATTATTTAATGTATAAAATATCTTAGAATGACTGAGAGATCAGTAATTATTTAATGTATAAAATATCTTAGACTGACTGAGAGATCAGGAATTATTTATTGTATAAAATACCTTAGACTGACTGAGAGATCAGGAATTATTTAATGTATAAAATACTTTAGACTGACTGAGAGATTAGGAATTATTTAATGTATAAAATATCTTAGAATGACTGAGAGATCAGTAATTATTTAATGTATAAAATATCTTAGACTGACTGAGAGATCAGGAATTATTTATTGTATAAAATACCTTAGACTGACTGAGAGATCAGGAATTATTTAATGTATAAAATACTTTAGACTGACTGAGAGATCAAGAATTATTTAATGTATAAAATACCTTAGACTGACAGAGATCAAGAATTATGTAATATATAAGATACCCTAGACTGACTGAGAGATCAAGAATTATTTATTGTATAAAATACCCTAGACTGACTGAGAGATCAGGAATTATTTAATGTATAACAGGAATTATTTAATGTATAAAATACCCTAGACTGACTGAGAGATCAGGAATTATTTAATGTATCAAATACCTTAGACTGACTGAGAGATCAGGAATTATTTAATGTATAAGATACCCTAGACTGACTGAGAGATCAGGAATTATTTAATGTATAAAATACCTTAGACTGACTGAGAGATCAGGAATTATTTAATGTATAAAATATCTTAGACTGACTGAGAGATCAGTAATTATTTAATGTATAAAATATCTTAGACTGACTGAGAGATCAGTAATTATTTAATGTATAAAATACTCTAGACTGACTGAAAGATCAGTAATTATTTATTGTATAAAATACCTTAGACTGACTGAGAGATTAATAATTATGTAATAATAATACTAATAAGATACCCTAGACTGACTGAGAGATCAGGAATTATTTAATGTATTAAATACCCTAGACTGACTGAGAGATCAGGAATTATTTAATGTATAAAATACCCTAGACTGACTGAGAGATCAGGAATTATTTAATGTATAAAATACCTTAGACTGACTGAGAGATCAGGAATTATTTAATGTATAAGATACCCTAGACTGACTGAGAGATCAGGAATTATTTAATGTATAAAATACCTTGACTGACTGAGAGATCAGGAATTATTTAATGTATAAAATACCCTAGACTGACTGAGAGATGAGGAATTATTTAATGTATAAAATACCTTGACTGACTGAGAGATCAGGAATTATTTAATGTATAAAATATCTTAGACTGACTGAGAGATCAGTAATTATTTAATGTATAAAATATCATAGACTGACTGCGAGATCAGGAATTATTTAATGTATAAAATATCTTAGACTGACTGAGAGATCAGGAATTATTTAATGTATTAAATACCCTAGACTGACTGACAGATCAGGAATTATTTAATGTATAAAATACTTTAGACTGACTGAGAGATCAGGAATTATTTAATGTATAAAATACCTTAGACTGACTGAGAGATCAGGAATTATTTAATGTATAAAATACCTTAGACTGACTGAGAGATTAATAATTATGTAATATATAAGATACCCTAGACTGACTGAAAGATCAGGAATTATTTATTGTATAAAATACCCTAGACTGACTGAGAGATCAGGAATTATTTAATGTATAAAATACTTTAGACTGACTGAGAGATCAGTAATTATTTAATGTATTTAATACCCTAGACTGACTGAGAGATCGGGAATTATTTAATATATAAAATACCCTAGACTGACTGAGAGATCAGGAATTATTTAATGTATCAAATACCTTAGACTGACTGAGAGATCAGGAATTATTTAATGTATAAGATACCCTAGACTGACTGAGAGATCAGGAATTATTTAATGTATAAAATACCTTAGACTGACTGAGAGATCAGGAATTATTTAATGTATAAAATACCTTAGACTGACTGAGAGATCAGGAATTATTTAATGTATAAGATACCCTAGACTGAACTGACTGAGAGATGAGGAATTATTTATTGTATAAAATACCTTGACTGACTGAGAGATCAGGAATTATTTAATGTATAAAATATCTTAGACTGACTGCGAGATCAGTAATTATTTAATGTATAAAATATCTTAGACTGACTGAGAGATCAGTAATTATTTAATGTATAAAATATCTTAGACTGACTGAGAGATCAGTAATTATTTAATGTATAAAATACCCTAGACTGACTGAAAGATCAGGAATTATTTATTGTATAAAATACCTTAGACTGACTGAGAGATTAATAATTATGTAATAATAATACTAATAAGATACCCTAGACTGACTGAGAGATCAGGAATTATTTAATGTATTAAATACCCTAGACTGACTGAGAGATGAGGAATTATTTAATGTATAAAATACCCTAGACTGACTGAGAGATCAGGAATTATTTAATGTATAGAATACCTTGACTGACTGAGAGATCAGGAATTATTTAATGTATAAAATATCTTAGAATGACTGAGAGATCAGGAATTATTTAATGTATAAAATACCTTGACTGACTGAGAGATCAGGAATTATTTAATGTATAAAATATCTTAGAATGACTGAGAGATCAGTAATTATTTAATGTATAAAATATCTTAGACTGACTGAGAGATCAGGAATTATTTAATGTATAAAATACTTTAGACTGACTGAGAGATCAGGAATTATTTAATGTATAAAATACCTTAGACTGACAGAGATCAAGAATTATGTAATATATAAGATACCCTAGACTGACTGAGAGATCAAGAATTATTTAATTTATAAAATACCCTAGACTGACTGAGAGATCAGGAATTATTTAATGTATTTAATACCCTAGACTGACTGAGAGATCAGGAATTATTTAATGTATAAAATACCCTAGACTGACTGAGAGATCAGGAATTATTTAATGTATCAAATACCTTAGACTGACTGAGAGATCAGGAATTATTTAATGTATAAGATACCCTAGACTGACTGAGAGATCAGGAATTATTTAATGTATAAAATACCTTAGACTGACTGAGAGATCAGGAATTATTTAATGTATAAAATACCTTAGACTGAATGAGAGATCAGGAATCATTTAATGTATAAGATACCTTAGACTGACTGAGAGATCAGGAATTATTTAATGTATAAGATACCCTAGACTGAACTGACTGAGAGATGAGGAATTATTTATTGTATAAAATACCTTGACTGACTGAGAGATCAGGAATTATTTAATGTATAAAATATCTTAGACTGACTGCGAGATCAGTAATTATTTAATGTATAAAATATCTTAGACTGACTGAGAGATCAGTAATTATTTAATGTATAAAATACTCTAGACTGACTGAAAGATCAGGAATTATTTATTGTATAAAATACCTTAGACTGACTGAGAGATTAATAATTATGTAATAATAATACTAATAAGATACCCTAGACTGACTGAGAGATCAGGAATTATTTAATGTATTAAATACCCTAGACTGACTGAGAGATCAGGAATTATTTAATGTATAAAATACCCTAGACTGACTGAGAGATCAGGAATTATTTAATGTATAAAATACCTTAGACTGACTGAGAGATCAGGAATTATTTAATGTATAAGATACCCTAGACTGACTGAGAGATCAGGAATTATTTAATGTATAAAATACCTTGACTGACTGAGAGATCAGGAATTATTTAATGTATAAAATATCTTAGACTGACTGAGAGATCAGGAATTATTTAATGTATAAAATATCTTAGACTGACTGAGAGATCGGGAATTATTTATTGTATAAAATACCTTAGACTGACTGAGAGATCAGGAATTATTTAATGTATAAAATACTTTAGACTGACTGAGAGATCAGGAATTATTTAATGTATAAAATACCTTAGACTGACAGAGATCAAGAATTATGTAATATATAAGATACCCTAGACTGACTGAGAGATCAAGAATTATTTATTGTATAAAATACCCTAGACTGACTGAGAGATCAGGAATTATTTAATGTATAAAATACCTTGACTGACTGAGAGATCAGGAATTATTTAATGTATAAAATATCTTAGACTGACTGAGAGATCAGTAATTATTTAATGTATAAAATATCTTAGACTGACTGAGAGATCAGGAATTATTTATTGTATAAAATACCTTAGACTGACTGAGAGATCAGGAATTATTTAATGTATAAAATACTTTAGACTGACTGAGAGATCAGGAATTATTTAATGTATAAAATACCTTAGACTGACAGAGATCAAGAATTATGTAATATATAAGATACCCTAGACTGACTGAGAGATCAAGAATTATTTATTGTATAAAATACCCTAGACTGACTTGAGAGATCAGGAATTATTTAATGTATAAAATACCCTAGACTGACTGAGAGATCAGGAATTATTTAATGTATAAAATATTAACATGTAATGGTCTCACCCAAGCTTTAACATTTTGCTGTGCTAAATTGCTTGTGAAATGATTAAGCAGATAATCAGGGTGATAATTTAGATTATCGACTGTTTTATAGGTCAATAAAGGTTTTTATAAGACATTGATTATTTCCTATTACTTATACTAATGAGGTTTGTTGACATTTAGGTGATGGGTTTATAGTGGGTTCAGAGTATTGATTTTTTTACCTGTGTCTACCCAGGTGTACTGTGTTTACCTGATTTGTTAAAGATAACTTCACGGTTACCAAAGCATGACATTTTATCGCAATAAATCATGAATTTATTTGATTAAGTTGGGGACAAATTAATGCAACAGCCCACCTATGTTGTTATAATATATGGCTGGTGGCATGTACTTTGGCCCTAAAATTTCCAATAATTTGTTCCTCGTTAATAAAGTTCTGGAAAATTTATTTTCAATTTACACATTTTGTTTTCAATGGCTACACTGAGTATTGAAGCATTATTTAATCATTTTTTGTACAAATCGGTTAGAAAAAATGCAATGAAACATCAATGTTATATTTAAACTTAAGATTGCACAAATATAGGCTGCAGGGTGTACTATGTCCAAGCTATTCTGCTTAGAGTTAAACAAAAGCTGCAATAGCTGAAACATTAAAAAAATCATCTTATGGAAATATAATTGTATTTGGCTAAGAGTATCATTGTGACATTAGGAGTTTACTTTTCTCATATAAAGTTCAAGAAGTATGTTGTCTGAACCCTGACATAACATAAGCTGAAATGAGGAAATTGTTTATAAATCACCTTCTCAAAAGCTGGAGGGGCCAGTCTTGCAGTTTTTTCAAACATTTATTTTATTAAAAGATACATATTTATTTTACCTTCAGATTTGTCTTTTTTGTAATTAAGTCAATATGAATAAACTTAAAAGACATTCAAAATAATGTTCTTATCTGATCTAGCAGTTAGAGACAACTATATTTAATTAGCGAAACTGGATTGTCAGACATGTTTGATATTATAATAGCTACTGATATTGTGAAAAACAATGTCTGTTAAGTGTTTATTTGATAAAAGTAGAGTTATAAAACTACAGTACAGATGACACTATAAAATTTGTTATTTAGGCCAAAAAAAATTATATGTGTGTTTACTGTCACATGTCAAAAAAATCTAGGGTTGGTCGGTCGTGATTAATTTTTTTTTTTTTTTTTTTTTTTTATTATCGGCAAAACCGGAAATAGTCGTTCCCGATTCCGGTATTTCATTTTACGAATTTTCCAGTAAAATGACGAATTATGCAGTTTTTCGACAAAAAGCTAGCAGTTGAATAAATAAAACATTGTTGCCTGTTAAACAACATAAATGGTTATCCGATTTCTGTGTAAAAATTCATAGGGTCGCTAGCAAAAATTAGGGTCGGTCGGGTGACCGTAAACACACATATTTTTTTTTGGCCCTACACTAAAATATATTTATTTGTGTTTTTTTCATACAGAGATTTGACACACCTTATACAAACAGTAGAACAATACACAGTCAAACCTGTCCATGTGGTCACCTCTGTTAAGCAGTCACCTGTATTAAAAGGTCACCTTTTTCTAGTCCAGACATAGAAAATTTCAAATGAATTGAACCTCTTTTAAGAGGTCACCTGTCTTATAAGGCCACTTTTTCTTTGTCCCAATGGTGACCTCTTGATACAGGCTTAACTATATTTACTTTAAAGTTAGTTGTTAAAAATTTAAACATCTTGTACAGAAAACATATGTTTATTTACAGTTGGCCTATTATTTTACACAAATTATTATGGATTTTATTTTCGGTGCAATGTTATATTGAACTCTTATCAGTCTCATTTATCTTGGGGACACAGATTTTCTACGGTTAGGCAATTTCAAGAGTTTTAAAATTAAAAATTTTGATATAGATAGAACTACTGATCAATATTAGGTACATGTACAACTTGAGAGTTTAAATGGACAAAAAAAGAAAAAAGTTTTCTTGATAAGGAAATATAAATAATGTAAAGATTGTAATTGAGACGGTTGTAACTTGTATAAAAATAGCAATTTTTTGGGGCCAAATTTAAACTGAATGGGGAGGGGCACATTACATTTATTACGAGCCTGACCAGTTATTTCTATCTTATTGCTGCTATGTGCTTAGCAGAGGAGCTGCAAATTCCTATTTTTTTATTTTAATGTTTTAATATTAAAAGAATTTGTTTGTTTTTGTTTTATAGTCTTTGGTTTCCCCTGACCAGGAAAGATTGTTAATTTAATAAAAAAAAAATTGCATTTGCAAACTTTTTATAAGTATTATGTTATCCAACAAAATGTATATACATTTTGTGTACTTTTGTTCCGTTTTATGTTTGTAATTGTACCTAAAATCAATGAATCCACGTCAAAATTATATATGTACCTAATGATCAGTCGACTATCTACGTGATCTATAAATATAAAAATTGTATGCACCAGTCATTAAAGATACAAGCAGTCAGCCCCCGTGGTCTGCAGAGGTCTTTGTCTACATTCTGTAATAATTCACTTCGTTAACTACACAGATTATGTTACACCTTTATAGATATAGTGTGCAGTCACCTGTGACGACTTATTTAGATTACAGCATGCTTGTAGAACAAACATAGGTCCGTGTCTGTATGTTATTGAACTTTCATTTAACCATGATTTTCATGTTTACTCCTATAATTTTAATTTGTGATGTGTCCATTTTATTTCATATGTTGCTGCAAATTTTGAAATATTAAAAAAAGATATATATTGAAATGTAAAATTTGGTTTTATCTCTGATATATTTTGATGGTTTTTTTCATCCTACCCTTTAAATCTTGGGTTGTATCATTTTAAAGACATCAACCCCTTCCCCCCCCCCCCCCCCTTTTTTTTTGCTCCTTTTATTCCCCTCCCCCTTTTTTTCCTTCCTCCAAAGACAAAGATTAATTATTAAGGTACAGAATATTTACTGATAATGATCAAATTATGAATATATATTTATTTTTGAAGTTAAGTAAATAATAATTTTATTTTAACCTATTTTTATGATAGATTTGGAACTTTTTTCATCATGTTCATATTAAATCTTTTTTCTCCCATATTTTGCATTAATAATAGAGTTGTTTCCCTTTATGTCACAATATGCCAGATTAAAAAAAATCTTACTTTTTAGTTGTCATAGAAACATAACTCTTGCATACATTGTCTTGTAAAAAGGGCAAAGACTGCACTGAACTTGAGGCTAAAATTAAGATATATATGTATATTTGTATGTTGATATAATGTATTTTCTGTCATAAGTCTTTAAAAACCAATAAAGGTATTTTTGGTTGGAGTTTTTCTCATGAATTATTTCTGCATATTTTAGTTTATATTAATCCTTTTGTGTGCAAATGAGGCAATTTTAAGTCTGTGTTGCTAAACTGCCGTTATTGAATTCTATCAGCGATATAGCCAAGAATTAAATTACCAACAGAGAAATTTCCACCCCAGAGGTTTTTCCGATTGGCTGGATTCAGAAGGCTTAATCTATAACGAGCTATGGGTTTTGGCAATCAGTCAAGTGTAACTGTTATGTAGAAAAATCTGCAACAGAAAGCAGCATAATATGTTGAAAAGAGAAAAAAAAATTGTAGATATCTGTGGATTTAATACTGATACCATTTTCACAGGTAAATAGAATGTTTTATCTGCCGACACACTTTTATCAGTCGATTTATTATAGTGACTTGTTATGTATATCAAGCGGAACTAAAATACACAAGGGTAATTATTTTTGTTAACTTTTGTTTTATTTTCTGTGAAGGATATGAGTACATGATTCAAAGTCAGGTTTGTTTTGATGGAAACCATTCATCCATGTCTCTGTCATACTTCATCTGTTTTCACTATTATTTTTTCCCCTTTATTTTTTTGTTTGATTTGGCTGTTTTGTGTGATGTGGTTAAACCTTTTAAGAGGTTTTCAGTACCTTTAACATTAACTGTAGATAGACATTTTAATATAAAGGTAAAACATTGATATTAGATATTTTAACAACATTTTCTGGGTAATTATCATGCATGAACTTCTCTGCACTACTACAGCATACTAGGGGTACTTGACAGTACAGTATCTGTGGCACATTTTAGATTGACCTGATATCTTCTTTATTTCTAAAGCTAATACAATCATAACTGTACATGTAGAAATTTACCCCCTCCCCATGCAGTATCCAATGTTATTTGACTTGATTAAAAAATGTGGAAAATGTGGAAACAATATTTCTTAAAGTTCAACATGATTTTTTAAACTTTTAACAACAGGTAATTTTTTTGGAAAGGGGAAAAATGTTTTAGAGCTAAAAAAAATGATGTTTCTTAAGTTAAATGCCTTCCTCCACCAATTAGATTTTTCTTGATAATTTTTTTGTCTATTCTCATGTGTAAGAAAATGTGTGTTAAGTAAACTATGAAAGATGCATGTACAGTATTTCCCTTCTGATAAGGCCACCCCTTCTATAATGACAAAGTGGCCTCTGTTACAGTAGTCTTCCTCTGATAAGGCCACTCTCGCCAAAGGCCACCCCTTTGATGAGGCCAGATTTAGGATGCTTTTTGATAGTAAATTAGTACTGATTTGTCCCCTCAAGAGAGGTAACCCCTCTTTATAAGGCCACTTTTTCATTACTGAATGGCCTGTGTACCCTTATAATAAGGGGACTAATGTTACTGAATGGCCTGTGTACCCTTATAATAAGGGGACTAATGTTACTGAATGGCCTGTGTACCCTTATAATAAGGGGACTAATGTTACTGAATGGCCTGTGTACCCTTATAATAAGGGGACTAATGTTACTGAATGGCCTGTGTGCCCTTATAGTAAGGGGACTAATGTATTTCACTAGCTCAGTGTGTCTGAAATCTGAAGTGATAATAGGGGTGTCCTTTGATGGGAGTGGCCCTATAAAAAAAGGGGGAGGGGGGGCTCTTGCATTATGTTTATATAGTATTATTATTTGTCAATATTACGTTTATTTTAATACACCTGTTATGTATATTTCTTATATATACATAGTCACGGATCATATCTGTAGATAAAAGCCTGTTATATTTTCAAATGGCTGTTTATCTGAATGCAATGTATTGTTGTGTTTAGTGATCATTTAGGTATGCTCCTCTTTTTAGCTCACCTGTCCCAAGGGGTCATTTAAGCTGTTGACATCATTTAAGTCCTGTTGTTAGCTCACCTGTTGTTAACTTTTCACATTTGAATCTTCTCTTCTTTTATTGAAAATTTACTCTGTTTACTTTACAAACTACTCTCTACATCCTGTTTACTTTACAAACTACTCTCTACATCCTGTTTACTTTTCAAACTACTCTCTACATCCTGTTTACTTTTCAAACTACTCTCTACATCCTGTTAAGGGTACAGATTTTTACCTCAATTTCTATCCGAGTCTATCCTCTATTCAAGTGTCACACACGTTTCCATTCACGTGTTACTTCAGGGATCACCAAACCAGGCAAAGTAGGCGAAATTCTCGCCCTATTTCAGCTGAAATTGCCCTCCTTCTACTTCAAAGCGAAATTAAAGTCGCCTTATTTCTTTTTGCAAGTTGCTCCTATATTGCAAATAATGTGTTTTTTGGTAAAGCTGATTGACATTTAGCAGTTGTAATCAATGTGAAAATACATAAGAATGAGAGAAATATTATTCAAGCAATAAAGAAAATTTATCTTGTTGAGACAAAAGACATGGCAAATTTCTAAATTTGTACTGACAAAATTCCAGGTGAAAATCAATTCCCAAATCTAAAAATAATAAAACATACTTCCTGTACCAAATATGTTGTTGAATTGTGTTATATTTTTTATTATTTTAACACAACTTGGGTTATTTGTAGATTTTTCAAAGGTAAACAATCAACATGTCAACTTTTAAAATTGGCGGCATTTTAATAGAAACAAAGGGAGGGAACTCACATTTTAATGAATAATAGGTTCTTACACAAGTCCCTATTGAAGATCTGGGATTTCTTCCACGGGTGTGAGAAATTCCGTCTTTACGAGTGGAGCGTAGCTGAACGAGTGGAAAGACGCTGAATTTCTCTCACGAGTGGAAGAAATCCCAGCTCTTCAATATTTTAGGACGAGTGCAATTACCTGTTTCTTCCGTTTCAACTTAAAAATAAAGCATGTCGATTTCATTCATTCATTCGCATGTCAATGTCATGTTTACTACACAAAATATTACAACGCCACGTGCAATGCAGTAAATACACACTTATTTTAAACCGCATTAAATCTATTAGGGGAAATCAGTTAAAATTCAGGTAATATTGATATTTGAAGCTTTTTTAGATCTACTAAGACGACAATTTATATTACTACAGCAGTCGTAGAAGCGGACTCCATTGATTATACTCGGCCGATTTGATTGGCTGACAATGCCATGTAAGACAAGGTCATGCGCAGCTGTCTTTATGGCTTGTCTTACATAGAAAACGCATCAAAACGGAAAAAATATATATCTTATAGATTTCAATGCGAAAAGAATAAAATCTAAAATTGACAAATATAAGATTAACAACAATAATACAAGTACAAAACATGAATTTAATGTTAAATATGAAGGATATTAACAAGATATTAGCAAAGGCACACTTCAAATGTAATTGTTTTTTTAAATGATGCGGAGAAACAACACATTTTTGCGGAAACATGTCTCTATGAAGCTGTTGGAAGTCTTCACTTCTCCCTCCTGTTCTCTGAGGGAGAAGTCAAGTCTCCCTGTCATGTTTTCACTTCTCCCTCATGTTTTCTGAGGGAGAAGTCAAGTCTCCCTGTCATGTTTTCACTTTTCCCTCATGTTCTCTGAGGGAGAAGTCAAGTCTCCCTGTCATGTTTTCACTTCTCCCTCATGTTCTCTGAGGGAGAAGTCAAGTCTCCCTGTCATGTCTTCACTTCTCCCTCATGTTCTCTGAGGGAGAAGTCAAGTCTCCCTGTCATGTCTTCACTTTTCCCTCATGTTCTCTGAGGGAGAAGTCAAGTCTCCCTGTCATGTTTTCACTTTTCCCTCATGTTCTCTGAGGGAGAAGTCAAGTCTCCCTGTCATGTTTTCACTTCTCCCTCATGTTCTCTGAGGGAGAAGTCAAGTCTCCCTGTCATGTCTTCACTTCTCCCTCATGTTCTCTGAGGAAAAAAGAAGTCAAGTCTCCCTGTTTTTTGCAAGTGGGGTGAGCCCTGTTACTTAATTTTCTTGTCTAAGGCAGAGTTGACTCATACCACCGGACTGACCGGCTTATGTCAGAAAGCTCTGTACTGTTGCCTCCCACTGAGTTTTTAAATGAAATTACGTTGAAATTACAAGGTGGAAAGCGAGTCTTTTACCTCCGTGAACAAGATGACCATACTGGTAAACCTTAACAGTGTTATGACATGTTATTAAATTATAGTGACGTCAGGGAACATCAGTAGGTGATAATTGTCTTAATATGCATTTTCACAACCTGACATTTGCCCAAAGGATCGTCAGGAGTGGTCATAAACTAGATCTGTTTCTTACGTCAATAAACTCGGTGACGTTTTCTCTTATTTTTCATCATTCATAGCAAAAGATTTATCTGGCCAATGAGAATTGCTAACAATTGAGATATTATTTGTTGGAAATGCAGCGTGAATGCCACCCGTGTTTATGATTGTAATTGTAATGTATTTGTCTTATATTAACAATAGTGTTTCTGAATCAATAGTACTAGGATGGATATCAACAACACAAAATATGAAAATGAAAAAATTAATTTTTTAAAATAAGATAATTATTCCAATCTTTGAATTGTTATTTTGTTGCTTAAAGCTGTCCTTCTTAATATTTATATAGACAATTGCAAATTGTCTGATTTAACATAAATTTAATGGTATATAAACAAGACATGTCTAGTCTTTTTTTTTTATCGAAAATTGACCATGTTATTATGATTTAATCAATGATATCACTGCTTATATAACTGAAATAATATCTTCACTTGATCGAGAATTAAAATTAATGTTAATTATATCCTGTAGTTTGTTGTTCGACTAGACATGATCTTTCATTTGTCTTGTTCGTAACATATTTTGAGAAGTAATGGTATATGCAGTTTCAAATACAAGAAAAGTAACTGGCTTGACAGGTCAGCTTTGTTCAATCTCAACTGGTCTGATCCAGGGACGTCCTAACAGCATTATAGGCCTTGGGCAAAACAGTGCACTAGGGCCCCTACCAACACAACCACTCACAGGAATAAAAATGTAAATGGTCTATAAAATTAAACATATATTTATTGTATTGGTACTTCCAAAAATTCAGTGTTTAAGCATTAAATAACATGCCGTAACACAACATACATAGATTAGCATGGCCCCTATGCCCGTGGGACCCCAGGCAACTGCCCAGTGTTCCCATTCGTTAAGACGGCACTGGTCTGATCAGAAACTAAGAGGCCCACCTGAGCCTGTATCACTCGCCTTATTTTATTCATATGCAAGTTTGTAAGACTGTTGCACAAGATGTTCATGAAAAATGTTCAAATTTTAAGAAAAACGACCGTTTGTAAATAGTGAAGTGCTGGTAGACTTGAAAAATATTGAAAACCCTACAATACCCACACTCGTTTGATGGAGCTGTTATTTTTATTTGATGTTTCACTGTTTCTAAGCATCATCTTTTTATGTATTCAGTTTACTTTTTATCTAACCTGACTGATATTTTGTCTTCTCTTTGAGTCAGTTGTCAACATTGTCACCTATAAGCTTTTAACATTTCATTCTTCTTCTCAGAAATCACTTGCCAGTTTAATTTGTACCCAACTTGGTACATGTATTTCAATTTAAAAAAATCTTACAATATTATTTTATACCAGATGACTCCAGTGGTCTCCCTTTTATTCAGGCCATCCATTTTGCAATGACAAAAGTGTCCTTTTTAAGAGGGATGACTTCTCTTGAAGAGAACAATTTATTCATAGTTTACTATCTCAGTGCATCTGAAGTCTGGTCTGATAAAGAGGGGTGACCTTTGTTGGGAAGTGCCTTATAAGAAGGGTGACCTTTGGTGGGGGTGGTCTTATAAAAGGGATGGCCTTTGGTGGGAGGGGCTTTATAAGAAGGATGTCCTTTGGTGGGAGGGGCCTTATGAAAAGGTCGGCCTTTAGTGTTAGGGACCTTATAAGAAGGGTATCCTTTGGTTGAAGGGACCTTATAACAAGGGTATCCTTTGGTTGAAGGGACCTTATAAAAAGGGTATCCTTTGGTTGAAGGGACCTTATAAGAAGGGTATCCTTTGGTTGAAGGGTCCTTATAAGAAGGGTATCCGTTGGTTGAAGGGACCTTATAAGAAGGGTATCCGTTGGTTGAAGGGACCTTATAAGAAGGGTATTCTTTGGTTGAAGGGACCTTATAAGAAGGATATCCTTTGGTTGAAGGGACCTTATAAGAAGGGTATCCGTTGGTTGAAGGGACCTTATAAGAAGGGTATTCTTTGATTGAAGGGACCTTATAAGAAGGGTATCCGTTGGTTGAAGGGACCTTATAAGAAGGGTATTCTTTGGTTGAAGGGTCCTTATAAGAAAGGTATTCTTTGGTTGAAGGGACCTTATAAGAAGAGTATCCTTTAGATGAAGGGACCTTATAAGAAGGGTATTCTTTGGTTGATGGGACCTTATAAGAAGGGTATCCGTTGATTGAAGGGACCTTATAAGAAGGGTATCCTTTGGTTGAAGGGTCCTTATAAGAAGGGTATCCGTTGGTTGAAGGGACCTTATAAGAAGGGTATCCATTGGTTGAAGGGACCTTATAAGAAGGGTATCCGTTGGTTGAAGGGTCCTTATAAGAAGGGTATCCGTTGATTGAAGGGACCTGATAAGAAGGGTATCCATTGGTTGAAGAGACCTTATAAGAAGGGTATCCTTTGGTTGAAGGGACCTTATAAGAAGGGTATCCGTTGGTTGAAGGGTATCCATTGATTGAAGGGTCCTTATAAGAAGGGTATCCTTTGGCTGAAGGGACCTTATAAGTAGGGTATCCATTGGTTGAAGGGACCTTATAAGAAGGGTATCCTTTGTTTGAAGGGACCTTATAAGAAGGGTATCCTTTGGTTGAAGGGACCATATAAGAAGGGTATTCTTTGGTTGAAGGGACCTTATAAGAAGGGTATCCTTTAGATGAAGGGAACTTAAGAAGGGTATTCTTTGGTTGATGGAACCTTATAAGAAGGGTATCCGTTGATTGAAGGGACCTTATAAGAAGGGTATCCTTTGGTTTAAGGGTCCTTATAAGAAGGGTATCCTTTGGTTGAAGGGACCTTATAAGAAGGGTATCCATTGGTTGAAGGGACCTTATAAGAAGGGTATCCGTTGGTTGAAGGGTCCTTATAAGAAGGGTATCCGTTGGTTGAAGGGACCTTATAAGAAGGGTATCCATTGGTTGAAGGGACCTTATAAGAAGGGTATCCATTGGTTGAAGGGACCTTATAAGAAGGGTATCCTTTGGTTGAAGGGACCTTATAAGAAGGGTATCCGTTGGTTGAAGGGTCCTTATAAGAAGGGTATCCGTTGATTGAAGGGTCCTTATAAGAAGGGTATCTGTTGGTTGAAGGGACCTTATAAGAAGGGTATCCATTGGTTGAAGGGACCTTATAAGAAGGGTATCCTTTGTTTGAAGGGACCTTATAAGAAGGGTATCCTTTGGTTGAAGGGACCATATAAGAAGGGTATCCATTGGTTGAAGGGTCCTTATAAGAAGGGTATCCTTTAGTTGAAGGGTCCTTATAAGAAGGGTATCCTTTAGTTGAAGGGTCCTTATAAGAAGGGTATCCTTTGATTGAAGGGTCCTTATAAGAAGGGTATCCTTTGGTTGAAGGGTCCTTATAAGAAGGGTATCTGTTGATTGAAGGGTCCTTATAAGAAGGGTATCCGTTGGTTGAAGGGACCTTATAAGAAGGGTATCCGTTGGTTGAAGGGTCCTTATAAGAAGGGTATTCATTGATTGAAGGGTCCCTATAAGAAGGATATCCTTTAGTTGAAGGGTCCTTATAAGAAGGGTATCCGTTGGTTGAAGGGTCCTTATAAGAAGGGTATCCGTTGATTGAAGGGTCCTTATAAGGAGGGTATCCGTTGATTGAAGGGTCCTTATAAGGAGGTATCCGTTGATTGAAGGGTCCTTATAAGAAGGGTATTCGTTGATTGAAGGGTCCTTATAAGGAGGGTATCCGTTGATTGAAGGGTCCTTATAAGGAGGTATCCGTTGATTGAAGGGTCCTTATAAGAAGGGTATTCGTTGATTGAAGGGTCCTTATAAGAAGGATATCCTTTAGTTGAAGGATCCTTATAAGAAGGGTATCCGTTGGTTGAAGGGACCTTATAAGAAGGGTATTCGTTGATTGAAGGGTCCTTATAAGAAGGATATCCTTTAGTTGAAGGGTCCTTATAAGAAGAGTATCCGTTGGTTGAAGGGACCTTATAAGAAGGGTATTCGTTGATTGAAGGGTCCTTATAAGAAGGATATCATTTAGTTGAAGGGTCCTTATAAGAAGGGTATCCGTTGGTTGAAGTGTCCTTATAAGAAGGGTATCCGTTGGTTGAAGGGTCCTTATAACAAGGGTATCTGTTGGTTGAAGGGTTCTTATAAGAAGGGTGTCCTTTGATTGAAGGGGCCTTATAAGAAGGGTATCCGTTGGTTGAAGGGACCTTATAAGAAGGGTATCCTTTGGTTGAAGGGGCCTTATAAGAAGGGTATCCGTTGGTTGAAGGGACCTTATAAGAAGGGTATCCTTTAGTTGAAGGGACCTTATAAGAAGGGTATCCGTTGGTTGAAGGGACCTTATAAGAAGGGTATCCGTTGGTTGAAGGGTTCTTATAAGAAGGGTATCCTTTAGTTGAAGGGACCTTATAAGAAGGGTATCCTTTAGTTGAAGGGACCTTATAAGAAGGGTATCCGTTGGTTGAAGGGACCTTATAAGAAGGGTATCCGTTGGTTGAAGGGTCCTTATAAGAAGGGTATCCGTTGGTTGAAGGGACCTTATAAGAAGGGTATCCGTTGGTTGAAGGGACCTTATAAGAAGGGTATCCGTTGGTTGAAGGGACCTTATAAGAAGGATATCCGTTGGTTGAAGGGTCCTTATAAGAAGGGTATTCGTTGGTTGAAGGGACCTTATAAGAAGGGTATTTGTTGGTTGAAGGGACCTTATAAGAAGGGTATCCTTTGGTTGAAGGGGCCTTATAAGAAGGGTATCCGTTGGTTGAAGGGTCCTTATAAGAAGGGTATCCTTTGGTTGAAGGGGCCTTATAAGAAGGATATCCGTTGGTTGAAGGGTCCTTATAAGAAGGGTATCCATTGGTTTAAGGGACCTTATAAGAAGGGTATCTGTTGGTTGAAGGGACCTTATAAGAAGGGTATCCTTTGGTTGAAGGGGCCTTATAAGAAGGGTATCTGTTGGTTGAAGGGACCTTATAAGAAGGGTATCCTTTGGTTGAAGGGTCCTTATAAGAAGGGTATCCGTTGGTTGAAGGGACCTTATAACAAGGGTATCCGTTGGTTGAAGGGACCTTATAAGAGGAGGACTACTGTAAATATAAGTTAATTATATCTAGATTATACTAGTTTTTCTTTCAGTCTCATGTTCATTTGAAGAATATGGTTTTCCGTACATCTTTGCTATAATATAGTGATATTTAATTTACAGGGTTCGGACTGAAAGATCGTTTAATTAAAAAACTTTTTTTTTGCAGTAAGAAAGAATTATTAATGAGAAAAGGAAGACGAGTCTTCTAAAGTAAGTAATAATAAGAAATATTATGCAGTAATATATTACATCTATTTATAGTATAGCTACCCTGGCATTCCGAATATTGAAAATTAATCAATTAAAACAACACAGTAATTCATTAATGGGTGTAGTGCATGAGTAAATTATCATTTTTCGGTTACAAGTGATTTATTTTTGATACTAAGAATACATGTACAGTCAAACCTGTCTTAAAGGGCACCTCTATATAACAAATCTCTGTCTATAAAGGGCACCTCTATATAACAAATCTCTGTCTATAAAGGGCACCTCTATATAACAAATCTCTGTCTATAAAGGGCACCTCTATATAACAAATCTCTGTCTATAAAGGGCACCTCTATATATCAAATCTCTGTCTATAAAGGGCACCTCTATATAGCAAATCTCTGTCTATAAAGGGCACCTCTATATAGCAAATCTCTGTCTATAAAGGGCACCTCTATATAACAAATCTCTGTCTATAAAGGGCACCTCTATATAACAAATCTCTGTCTATAAAGGGCACCTCTATATAACAAATCTCTGTCTATAAAGGGCACCTCTATATAACAAATCTCTGTCTATAAAGGGCACCTCTATATATCAAATCTCTGTCTATAAAGGGCACCTCTATATAGCAAATCTCTGTCTATAAAGGGCACCTCTATATAACAAATCTCTGTCTATAAAGGGCAGTCTCATTTTTCCCATTAATGAATAGTGCATATATTTTTAACCTGTATATAAAGGCC
Source organism: Bathymodiolus brooksi (assembly GCA_963680875.1). NCBI lineage: Eukaryota > Metazoa > Mollusca > Bivalvia > Mytilida > Modiolidae > Bathymodiolus > Bathymodiolus brooksi. The sequence continues at coordinate 10,480,433 of OY804590.1, forward strand.
ACATTATCAGGTTCCCATGTGTGGCCTGTTTATACAGGTTTGACTGTAGTTATCAATTATCTACATGTCTACCTGTGGGTGTTGAGATTGTACCACCCTCGGGCACTTCTGTATACCCGTGGGCATTGAGATTGTACCACCCTCAGGCGCTTCTGTATACCTGTGGGCATTGAGATTGTACCACCCTCAGGCACCTCTGTATACCCGTGGGCATTGAAATTGTACCACCCTCAGGCACTTCTGTAAACCCGTGGGCATTGAGATTGTACCACCCTCAGGCACTTCTGTATACCCGTGGGCATTGAGATTGTACCACCCTCAGGCACTTCTGTATACCCGTGGGCATTGAGATTGTACCACCCTCAGGCACTTCTGTATACCCGTGGGCATTGAGATTGTACCCCCTCAGGCACTTCTGTATACCTGTGGGCATTGAGATTGTACCACCCTGAAGCACTTCTGTATAGCCTGAGGAGAAGGTTGTACAGGGGTACTGAAGGGTGGTACAATCTCAATGCCCACGAGTAGACACGTAGATAATGATTTTATCCCTGGTTTGAGAACCAAAAAATCTTATATTTTGAGTGGATTTTCTTGTTCTTCTTGTAACGTAATCGTAACATTTTTGTACTTGTGAACTAAAATACCATAGCTCAGGTGAAAATTTGGATGCATCTTGGCAGAGTGTATGGAGATGCCTTTAGTATTGCCCTACAATTAACCAATTTTCAACGTTTCTCAGTCTTGTTTTGCAGTGATTTAGTTTTTTGTATTTGGCACGTATTGTCACATGGATACATTACAATATTCATGACGTAACCAGTAATAGGGTCAAGAATTCTATTGATGAAAAAATGTGTCATGTGTGAGCTAGTGAGCATGTTAGGAATTCAGATGATAACAAAAAAGTCAAACGATTTTCAAATATTTGTATTTAAGCAACTTGACCAATTCTATGAAGACTTGTCAGATTTGAAATAACATCAAAAACAAAGTTTCATGTAGCGCGAACCAACAAATGTAACACACACGTTAAACATGGCCATCAATACAGTAGGAATATTAAATCTCTTAGTATAATATGCAGTATTGTTGTTGTTTATCTGTATTTATAGAGACGTTTTTCATTTGTTTGTCAAGAATTTTGTCCTCCCTTCTCCGTGTGGGATGCAAAGCACTTTGCAGTTATTTGAGTTAGACCTTTATACAGTGATGAAAGTTTTCCTCTGATCAGCTGATTGCCTCTTATTTGAACAAAATATTTGGAAATAAAATGTTTTAAACTTGGTCCAAACAGCTAGAAAATGAGGGTATTTTGGCACTATATAGGGGATTTCCTCTTTTTTCATCAGAGAACACTGTCTTCTCTCTTTATAGCAATGTAAATAGCCCCCATGACGTTACGTAGCTACAAGCCGGGTGCATGGGTTTGTATGCACAGATCATTGACAGTTTTATCAAGCCAGGGACAATGTTTATTACATACATTTTACACAAGTTTGTGTTTGTGCTAATGAGACATTTAAAGATGGAACTAGTTTTTGATTAGCAGACGCTCAATGATATTTACAATTGTGACAATGTACCATGATATTGCGACATCACGCAGTGAAATAAATGTTTTTTCATTGGGTGAAATATCACTTCTTGTTTTTAACTTGCAGACGCTCAATGATATTTACAATTGTGGCAATGTACCTTGGTATTGTGATATCACGCAGAGAAATAAATGTTGTTCTTTCGTTGGGTGAAATATAGGTTAGTATTCAACACTACCTTACAAACATATGCAAAGACAAAGGCATATTTAATATTTTAATATGGATATCTTAATGGCAGTGGAGCAGAAACAGCTCACCCTCAGTTTTTAGTGGGGTTCATGCAGGGCATTCCACTCATTTTCAAGTAGGAGGTGATCATTCTAAAGTAGAAGGGAGGATCCTGCAAAACCAGTATGTAAAAAAAAGCCATATTTTGCTTTCACTTTGACATTTTCATTTTTGAAAACAAAGTAGCCGGGACAAATACAATTAGACGGGCAATTTGATCGGTGCCCTGCTGCTGTGGAATGCCCTGGTTCATGTTCTTCAATCTTTAGTTTAGTGTTTTGTAGGTCATTGTCTTTTCGTTCTTTTTCTTTTGGACATTGTATTGTCTGTCGTTCAATTTATAGATTCTCATTACCCCCTTTTGGTATCTTCACATTTTTCTTATTAGCCCATTTAATTGTTTGTCTACAAACACACTAGTTTTACATCTGTAAACAGCATTATCAAGACTGTTTTTGACCTTTTAAGGAATTAGACTAATAGAGCATATGATAATAGCATATAAATATGATCTTTTTCTAAGCATTTTGTTTACAGACTGTCTCTAAGCCCCTTAAGTTAATAGAAAGTAAATTGGCTCAGGTTGGTGTTACACCCTATTAAGTCCCTGTGATTAAGATTGACGGTATTAACATTTATTAATCTGGAGGCAATCTAAAATAGAGACTCACTACAGACCTTGTTCTCTCTCACTTTTTTGTTTCGAAGGATTTGGCTAAAAGAAATAAAAATAAAGACTCCTTAAATCTTGTTCTTTATTTGTCACCTGTCTTTTTAAAACAAAGGAAATGATCAAACAAATTTAAACTGCAACAGTGGTGTAATTAAGTCTCCCAAACAAAGTTTGGGGGACTTATTGTTTTTGCTCCGTTTCTTATTAAGTCTCCCAAACAACGTTTGGAGACTTATTGTTTTTGCTCCGTTTCTTATTATTATTATTATTTTTCTTCTTTCTTTCCGTGCACCATGAACTTGTCCACGGCAGATCTCAGGAACTACAGGACAGAATTTCATGAAACTTGGTGGAGTTATAGATATATGTTTCTAGTTGATCCTAAAGTTTTCAGATTTGTGGTAAAGGGGGTCAAAGCCATATTTTTGGGGGTTCAAAGGGGGTGGGGGTTACTATAGAATCCTATGGGAAACTTGAAATTTCGTACATTAATGTTGATAACTTCTAACTGGATAATGATAGAGACATAAAATTTGACATAGTGATAGGTCACCATTAGAGGAGCAATTCTGCATTTTTCAAAATTTTCAAGATGTCTGCCATTTTCAAAATGGCTGCCAAAACACGGCATAAAAATGGGGGGTAAAAATTCAACATTGTCCGATATCATCAAAATTTGATATGTGGGTAGATAGTGTCAGTGGCCGGTTTGGGAGACTTCATAATCGTTAGATTATAATCATATCTTGTTGTTAGTGTGCTTCCCTCGTTAGTGCTGTAGACTACAGGGCTTTCAATATTTTTCAGTTCTACCAGTACTTCACTATTTACAGATGGTACTTTGTATTAAGATTTGAACATTTTCATGTATATCTTATACAATACTCTTTAAAATCAGGAGGTACCAGATGCCATAGTACCTGGTACTGCCCCTTGTTGAAAGGCCTGAGACTATAGGCCCAAGTCCCTGTTGAGTCAAAGCAAAGACAATAATCTTGATATTTGCTGTTTTTTCACTGAACACACAGCATTAAGGAGTAAGAACAAAGACTGGTTGACTCAGAATCATGATAATGTGTCAGAGTGGAGCAACATGTCTACCTTCTTACTGTTATTTCTTTGAGCAAGCACTATAAAAATCCTAGTACGGGTGTTGTTCTCGTACATCAAAAATAAGTTGTTCTCACCATGATACAACTGAAAAATTGTATGCTTGGCATTACACAACAGCCACTCACTCACTTGGTCTCAAAGCATTTTAGGCTATTGAAGACCCTAATGTGACTGAAATGTAGAACATCAATAAAAGTACTGTTCCTTGATTTTAATTTGTGTCTAAGTGCAATGTTAGACAGTCAGTGTCTCATGTTCAGTAACATCCATTATCTTTCTTACTAATATGGTTGAAACAGAGTTTATTGTATATTCAGTAGAAAGTATTGAATGTAAAGCCAACCAACCATTTCAGGAAGAGAATGGTCCATACAGTACTTACAAGGTGTTTTTGTCAGAAAACACTCGTGACTGGTGTCTGACGTTAGTGAATCACAGTGGATCACTATGCTGATGTTTTTCAGACATGACATGTATATTTATGTACAGGGACTGTGTGGTCATGATTGTATGGTAATTGGATTTACAACTACCTGTGCAATCAGTGCTAATCACCACTTAAGTTGCGAGTTCGAACCATGCTCATGACGAAGTGTACTCAATACAACATTATGTGATAAAGTTTGACTTGCTACACTACAGGTCGGTGGTTTTCTTCGGATACTCCAGTGTCCTCCATTAATAAAATTGAACGCCACGATATAACTGAAGTGGCGCTTAACACCATAAACCAAACATCTATATTTACAAAACAATTAGTGTATTTCTACATTATAATACAGCATTTTTACCTGCTGGTGTTTTACCCACACTGTGACAACTCTGTTAAAAATCAACAGCCAGTGTGATTTCCAACTTAAACACCTTAGTACTGTACACAATATTATATGCAAAGTATCAGTTCAAATAGACAAAAACTATCAGATTTTTGTTGATTTTATCTATAGCCATATCTGTGACTCTTGTTAACAGGAATATTTGATGGACTTTATTGTGGATTATCTATAGACCATAACTGCAAATTTCTATTCAAATATTGGTTATCAATATCAAATATTGTAATAGTCTGTTTCCTAAGTGGATAAAATCCAATCTAGTATCAGTCGAAAAATGTAAACCTATTGTGTGTAAATAACTGTACAACTTTATTACTGTCATTAGGATTGCATAATGTGCATTATGCACATCTCCTCTTGGCCTTGAAAAACTCCTGAATAAAAGCTAATTTGTGTCTATAATGGGCATAGACTTTTGAAAAAAAATTGACAATAGTATATACCAATTTGGCAAAAATGGCAGACATGGGATTTCCCAATCTGAAAAAGAGCGAAATATATTGTTCTTGTTTATAATGTGCACCCCTCCTGCAAAATAAAGAATCTATGTAAAATATAGCGCATTATACATAGGTCATTACGGTATCTATTAAAATCATAATTTGTCTAATTATTCTTTGACAAATATATTATCAAGGTACTCACTTGATGCAAGCATATTGTTGATTTTAGTGTGTAATTATGGACGTTATATTGACATCACTTGACACTTAAGTCGCATGGACAAATCCAGATATTGCTCTGAGAAATCCATTTCAACAAAACAAACTAAGGAAGCAGTATGGGTCCCATCTTTTAAGGCCATCCACTTTTTCAGTGTATCTGAAATCTGACATGATAAAAGAGGGATGGTCTTTGATGTGGGGTGGACTTATAAAAGGGGGACTTAAATGTAATATATATTTATACATATGATCGTGGTCGTAATCGTATGGTAGTTGGATTTACAACTGCCTATGCAATCAGTGCCTATCACGGATTTACAACTACCTATGCAATCAGTGCTTATCACCAGTAACATTGTGAGTTCAAATCCCTCTTATGTGATAAAGTTTGTCAATGACTTGCGGCGGCAGGTGAGTGGTTTTCTCCTGGTACTCTGTTTCCTCCACTAATTAAACTGACTGCCACGATATAGATGTAATATTGTTGAAAGTGGCATTAAGCACCATAACCCTAGCCCTAATATATGATTATATCAATTACTCCTCCACCATGAGCAGGACTTATACTCACAAATCTATGTGATGATGTACGTCTCCTTACTAAATGTATTCGACCATTAATCTTATTCTTTGTCTTTCCAATAGGTATACAATGACTTGAATTTTAGTGCAAACGAACCTATGTGATGATGTATGATTCCTTACTAAATGTGTTTCAGTCTGTGCCAAAAACATTTTGACAAACTAACCCGAATAGCATTTTTGAAGAACTATTCTATTTGATTAAGCAAATTTTATGCCATTTTTACTAGCCTGAACCAATTTTTACTAGAATGAGGCATAGGGCTAGTGGTTTTTGGCCTAGACTGGTGTTTGACCTTTGATCTTATCATTTGGGTATACAATGACTTGAATTTTAATGCCACGTGCATTTGACCTCAACCTTTTAAGCCAGATTTCATATAATACATGTAATCATTGCAGAGTAATTAGTCTCCAGATAAAGACACCAAGTAATCATATTTGACTAGAAGATATTATCTTTTTGACTTAATCATATTGTTTTCCAACTGTTTATAAGGCCACAATTAAAAATAATACTGTTTCCCCTTACCCGACCCACAATTTTGGAAGTGGGTAGGTAGGTAGGCTTTTTTTTTTTACGACAAAGATGTGCTCGGTAATGCGAAAATATTGATCTTTTGGCAAAACGAATCTAAAATACAGGATTTTCAACAAAACGAATTTTGAGCGAAACGAGAGAGAAAAAAAAAAAAAGGTGAAGGCAAAATATCCAATAAAAAAAATTCAGTCGGCCGTTTTTGACAGGGTCGGTCGGGTAAGGGGAAACAAACTTATTTTTAATTTTGGCCTAAGCATCTTAACAACCTTAATGCCAATCTAGATCAAATAAATAGATTGCTATAGGTTGCCACACCCTGGTTAATCTGATTAAATCATATGCCTTAGATTGAGGTTTCGAACTCTATTGCAAAACAAAATTAAAAAGCATTAATATGGTGGTAAAATGTGATATTTATAAACAAAGTGATTATATACACATGTGTCGTAGAAACAGGATATTTATTGGATTTCTGCTACATTAAAATAGGGCAAGGCAATGCCACTTTATAATGATACCACCTTGCTTTACGGTGATAACAATTTTGAGCCCAATTTTGCACTCATACTCGTACTTGAAAAACTTTGAGCCCAATTTTGTACTCATACTCGTACTTGAAAAAAACAGCCAATCAGAACACTGTATCAAATAAATACATTTGTTTTGATTGGACAATTTTGGAGTACGAGTATGGAAACCATACTCGAAAGTTTTATGACTGAAGATCCATCAGTTTGAAATGTTTTAGTCACATGACAGGAAGTGATATGTATACACTGTGGCAACACTACTTCACATCAATCTGTCATTAATTTTTTTTTTTTAATCTTTTCTTTATCAAAGGCATTTGTCCATATATGCAAATAAGATTAAATTTGGTGTTCATTTTGTTAATGCCGAAGGGACTGGTGTAAGCTAAAGATACTAGCATACTAAATACTTACTTCTGTTACTATGGAAACGACTTGCTTTATCAAAGTTTGCAATTCAAAATGATTTAACTTGTTTCGTCAAAAGCTTCTTTGTTTATACGTGATCATGATGCAATCAATGAAAAAAATATATAGTGGTAAATAGCAATGGTGGACAATATAAGGAAGAAAATCATGAACCATTCACTCTAGTAAGCCTCAAACTTCCAAAGTACAGACATAACAATGGCAGACAATTTTAAATTTATGTCATTGCCTGAGACAGACACAAACATGTGGCAGGATTAAACCAGTTCATTTGTGGGTGCTTTGCTTAAAAAGTTTGATGGATCTGTTCCATCTCTAACCAAATTTACAGAGCTTGGTTCGGGAGACGATATTCCTGGATATTTCTGACTCTGTTTTTGCAGATAATGCCTAAGTTTTGAAGACTCACAATTTTGTCTTCACGCATGAAAAGATATTTAGTCAACAATAGTATCGCTATGTTTTTGCCAACATATTTGACAAAGCTGTCTGTTATGCAGTATAATGTAGACGCAGCCATACTCGGAACTATCCAATGATCCGGCTGAAAATAAGTAGAGTATTTTGTGATCATAAGCCACAAAGTTTTCACACTGTTAATTGCTATTAGAAAAATGTTGGTATGACCAGAAAAGACAGTCCCCTATATATGACAACATTATATGTACAAGCTGGTTTGTAATGCAAATTATAAGTCTATGTTACTGCTCAAAATATGATTCATTTAGAATTTAACTTTAGCTTACTTATACTGACAAAATTTCAACCGAGGCAGTTGCCTCTGTTGTCTCAATGGTAGTAACCGTCCTGTCTGTGGATGTTATCATGTGTTTGTTGTTTGTTTGATGGTATTTAATGCCACTTTCAGCAATATTTAAGTTATATTGTGTCGGTCAGTTTTATTGGTTGAGGAAACCGGAGAAACCGGCGAAAACCACTGATCTGTAGCAAGTCACTGACAAACTTTATCACATAATGTTGTACACCTCTCGCTGATCGAGATTCGAACTCACAACATCAGTGGTGATAGGCACTGATTGTATAGGTTGTTGTAAATCCAACTAACATGCGATCACAGCCACGACTGCACCTATTATGTAATATTTATATTTTTACACCTCTCAATTCAACAAATGCTTGTCATCGCTAAGATTTGTGATTTTTTAATAACATTCCTTTAGCAAGGTCAAGGTGCAATATTATATTAAAATGAATTGTCTGTTAAGGTCATGGTTAAGATACACGCAGACATGTTCATTATAAAAAGTCACTGGTCATCTCTTAAAAGGTTAATTATATTCAAGGCTAGTCTGTCATATGTATTCTGATGGGACTTACGTATATGGCAACCTACATGAAGAGGACAGGTAAGGTTAGATGAGGTGAATTCTGAATTTTCTTTAGGGTACCATTTGCATTTGTGAATTTGACTCCTTGTGAGTTCCACTTTTGCTCATGGGTTTGATTGATGGATTATTGCTTAACATTCAGCGAGCAGTATTTCATCTATATATACAAGGACAAAAAACAGATTCGAGAAGGCACCACTTTTGTTCTAATAGGCAATGTTTGTGTAAGCAAATAATTGATTAATTATAGCCTGAGAGAAGACAACAAATTACAAATGTCAAAGTCAATAGATGGTTTCCATAAGTATTTTTTTTTCGAAAAAAATTATGTCAAGAAACAATTCGAGAATTTTTATGTTTCTATACACCACAGTCCTGTATGAATACATGAATTTACTTTGGAATGTTGTTTATAATTTGTTTGTCAATACGCATGTGCGAATTAAAATATATATCAGTTTTATCACGGTATTATTTACATAGCTAATGAAGGATGTCATGTTAGAATTGAATATTCATATGCAGTATTTTGATTGTTGTTTGTCATTTTACAATCATCGGCAGTAGCTAATTAATTTAATGCTTTGCTATATTCGAACAGCTGCTGCATTGAGTAGGAAACTAGAGCACACATTTCACATAGAAAAAAATAAAAGATTATATTTATATTGAAAATAATCTATATCCTGTCATGTTAATATAAATCAGGATACCTGACCGTTCGTTAATATACTTTAATTAAAGCATAACCCTGTAATTAGCGATTGAATTAGTTAATGATTTAATGATAAAGTAAGTCTTTATGATTATGACGGAGGGAAGTTTCCACGATACCTTGTGATCGTACACACAAGTTATTACGGTTAATTTTACAGTTTATTGATTGGGAAGTCACGGCCTGGTGTGGCGCGGTCTTGATAATTATGACGGGAGGAAGTTTCCACGATACCTTGTGATCATACACACAAGTTATTATACCCCCTGCAACGAAGTTGTAGGGGGTATACTGGTTTCACCATGTCCGTCCGTCTGTATGTTGTACGATAACTTGAGTTGTGTTTCTTAGAATCTTTTAAAATTTTTATCAGCTGTTTACTGGTGAAGAGAGGAGGATCCCTTTCATTTTTGACGATTTTCACTTTTGCCTTTTCAGAGTTATTGGACTTGATATGACGCAAAATAGGATTTTTACCCTATGTCGTATGATAACTTGAGTAGTGTTTCTCAGAATGTTTTGAAATTTTATCAGCAGCTTACCTGTGAAGAGAGGGGGATCCCTTTCATTTTTGACGATTTTCACTTTTGCCGTTCCAGAGTTATTGAACTTGATATGACGGAAAATAAGATTTTTACCCTATGTCGTATGATAACTTGAGTAGTGTTTCTCAGAATGTTTTGAAATTTTATCAGCAGCTTACTGGTGAAGAGAGGAGGGTCCCTTTCATTTTTGGTCGGAACAATCAGTAATGTTTTGGTTATTGAAATAGGTTGGACAGATGTGGGGAGCGGGGGGTATATCTTAGTGAGCTGTGCTCACAGTAATACTAGTTACAGTTAATTTTATAGTCCGTTTGACTTCTATAAATCTTCAGAAAAAAATTCTTAAAAATCCAGTTTTCAAATCAACAATTTTTTTTCTAGATGTTTGTTAATATGTGATACAAAATGTATATACAAACTCTGACAATTAATTTCTAAATTTTTGGTCCATTATTAAAAAAGTTACCCATTAGGTCTCTATGTGTAAAAAAATGTAAAAATCTGGATGGAGTGAGTACAAATAACAGACTGTACCATGTGACATAGGACATTTAAATATTAAAGTACATCAATAACAATTGACTATCACCTATGGTCAGTTAATGAGTAGCCTTTTGATATTTAAATGTAATATGTCGCATGGGACAATGAAATATTCATTGAAAGCACATTTCTATTATTTTGTTTTCATGGCTTGGCTATTACACTATTTGTACTCACTCCATCCATATTTTTACACTTTAGAAAGAGACCTAATGGGTAACTATTTTGATAATGGACCAATTTTGAAATTAATTGTCAGAGTTCGTATATATCATAAACATCTAGAAAAGTAATTGTTGATTTGAAAACTGGATTTTTAAGAATTTTTTTCTGAAGATTTATAGAAGTCAAACGGACTATACAGTTTATTGATTAGGGAGTCACGGTCTGGCGTGGTGTGGGTTCTACTTCATTAGATAGTATAACCAACCATTGTCTGGTTACCCAGATATGTCAGTGAATGTTGACATCTGATAACAGCTTGTAGAATTATTTACTGATTTTTTTAATACAATACTTTGATTTTAGTATATGTATTTCATGCTTGGTTTATTTGTTATGAGATAATTATTCAGATGGTTTTTTTTCTTTTTTCTTCTTTTTTTTGCATGGTAAAGGTATAGATTGGGTTTAAAATGTCGATTTTTAGACAAATTATCAATTTAAAAAAAATTCTTGATTATTTTTCCTCTGCAGAGTATCTGTATCTGTATAAAGTACGTCGATGGATCCACTTCTGGATTTTACTTCGATGGAGTGGGGTGCACTATGCGACTTAGTTAATGTTGGAGAGCAGTTTTGAAACTCTCCAAACTGGACTGGTTTACTGTGTTATCGTCGAGATGGTTCCAGTCTAATACTGTCTTTATGAAGAAAGAGTTTTTAAATGGTTCAGTGTTCACCCTTTGGTATACTAGGCCCTTAGAGTTATTGATGACACTATTTTCTACTATGTTTTGTGATATAAAGTCTGAATATTGTCTGGATTTTATTAATCTTTTTGGTCTAGTTTTGGTTACAAAATCAGAGGGAGAAATTGCCGGTACCAGGTCCTCAACCACTTTGAACATAAATATTAGACGTTGGGCTGTTCTTCTTTTCTCTAGCGTTGGTAATTCTAGATCTATGAGCATTTTGGTTATGCAGCCTGGTTCTCTTGTTTTGTAGTCACCTGTGATGAACCTGGCTGCTTGATGTTGTATGTGCTCTAGACTATCAACGTCTGTTATGAGATATGGGTCCTAAATTATACCTCCATAGTCCATTATGGATCTTACTAAGGCAGAGTTTTTGAAATTTATCGGACCTAGGGGGCAGAAAATCATGAGGTCCGCCAATAACGTCGGTAATGCCGGTCCCTATGTCCGCCAAACATTTTTGAATGATGTGTTTACTTTTTTACTAATGAAGTTAAATACAGAAAGCGCTCTGCTAGACTAAAATAATAATAACAGTACGACATTGCTTGGTTTTAAAACAATTTTACATAAAAAATGTAGGTCTGGCAAAAATTCAGAGGGTCCAGCAGAAAATTCCTGGGTGCTGGACCTATGTCCAGCAAAATGAAAACAAATTTCAAAAAGTCTGCTAAGGTGTACAAGTTTCTATTTTCCACATCTGATATACATTATACTTTTTGTTTGGGCTGTTGTGGTTGTGATCGTATTGTAGCTGGGTTTACAACTACCTATATATAAATCAATGCCTATCACTGCTAAAGTTGAGAGTTCGAATCCCATTCATCGTGAGATGTCAGTGACTTGTGGCAGGTCTGTGTTTTTCTTCGGGTACTCCGGTTCCCTCCACGAATAAAACTAACTGCCACAATATAACTGAAATATTGTTGAAAGTGGCGTTAAACACTATAACCATAACTCTTCTCTTTTTGTAAGAAATTTAAAAAGACAATTGTTAAAGCCTTGTCATATCTTTTACAAATTTTAGCATAAACTATTTTTATTTAAAAATTTTACATTGGGTCAATTGTAATTGTAAACAGTTACAAATAGATGAAAAATATAGACAATTTTGTGGTCATTTGCTCTTCTCTCTGAACCCCCCATCATATCTTTTACAAATTGTAGCATTCCTATTTTTTTACTTAGGAATTCTGCATTTGGTCAGTTATATTTTAGAATGAAAAATAATTGTAAGAATATTTTTTTTTTATTTATAAACAATTACAAAAAAATGAAAAATATAGAAAATTTTGTGGTCATACACTCTTCTCATCGAAACCCCCCCCCCCCTTTTTTTTTTCTTTTTTAGTTTCTGTTCCTGAATGATGTCAAATGAGCACAGATTTAAAAAAAAAAATTATAAACATCTACACAATATTTAAAAAAAAAAATTGTGTGATCATACACTCTTCCATCCCCCCCTTTTTTTTTCTTTTCGAGTCTCTGTCCGTGAATGATATCAAATGAGATCAAAGGAATATGATATTATATACTGGTTTTAAGCCCGGTATACACGATGCAAGTTTTGCATCCAAGTCTCCATTCAAGTTTCTTGAATTCAAGTTTTTTGATCGTGTATACCATACAAGAAACTTGAATCAAAAAACTTGAACAGACTTGGATGGAATAGAAATGCATCCTATTTTTTTTCAACTTGGATGGAGATTGACCAATGAGAAGACAGAATCCTTATCAGCATCAATTTGTGAATGTAAATAATAACAACTACACGTGTTGTGCAAAGATGGCGGGAAAAGAGGAAACTCCAAAATGCAGGAAAAAGACAGTCACATGGACTAATGAAATGATTGAAGATCTAATAGACTTCATAGAAATACATCCCATCGTTGCCTTCGAAGCCATTTACGAGCCCATGTTGACCTCTTTTTGGAGCTTAATCTCCTTCGCAGTACAATTGTACATAATAATGCAATACAAAGGGCAGCACCCTCCTCTCCTCCCAAAAATGCCATTTTGTTTGTTGTATCTCCCACCAAAACTTGTGTGTATTCATCAAAATTTCTTGCATCGTGTATACACAAACTTGAATTCAAGTTTTCTTGATCCAAGTTTTCTTGAATGGTGACTTGGATGCAAAACTTGTATCGTGTATACCGGGCTTTATACCCATAATCACCTTACCGAAGTACATCATTTAATTCTTGATAATAAAAATGTGTTATGCAGAGCAAATTGATTCTGTTTGTGTCCAGTAATTGGTGTTAAGAAGTCTCATTTGTCAATATATATATTATACCTAATAGACTGATTAACTGGATTTACCTTTGATCCACCTGATAAATCACCTGTAATTAGTCATGGTTGATTGAATTTACAGGTGATTTTTTTCGAGATCAGGTGTGTTGGTCATATCTTTTATCATCAATAATCTTGTGGAATTAACAGGGATGTCAAATTGTATTAACAGCGATGTCAAAATTGTCTCCAGGTGTTGCCATCGTTGAAATTCTTCGGTAAGTTGGCATTTCTTTTCTCTTCTGTGATTTGTTTTTTTTAAATAAATTGTATAATGTTCTTGCTAATGTGATCATGTTTTTCTCTCTCTTTCCAGTGAGTGAAACTAAATTTTGTAATATCAGACCAATCTCTATTTTACATAGACTTCATTGTACATTATATACAAAATTTTGAAAATTTGATGCAGACCAGCTTGATTTTACATAGACATTGTAACATTGTCTAATTTCTCTGTCTCTTTCTCTCATGTTTTGGGGATAATTAATCACAATTATTAATTATTATCCCAGATATGAAATAGATTTTATAATATTTGTCCATATTTCATTAACATGTCTGCAATCATTCCATGTAATGGTAAATTGCTGCATGATACATGCACGTACACATGAAGCATTTTTATCTTAGCGATGCTCATATGGTTTTGCTTCTGTAACCCCCCCCCCCGTTTTGGTTGTGACGGAATAAAAGGGGGTAACATTAGTAATGATTTTGCATGATTTTGATACATGATCAAGATAAGGTTGAATTTTTTATGTAAAAGGTGTATGTTCTAGGAAATATTGATATGACATTTGTTATCATAATGAGCAAAAGCCTTTTAAATGAACTACAGTTGCATTAGAAATGTGTGCGGAACTTTCTGTAACCTATATTTGATGTATATTATATTAGGCTAACATTAATCGTCAAGAATCAAACATTTTGACGAAACATGCTTGATGGTTGCATCTTTAAGGATATTATGATCAGGAAATCCATGTGTTCCTTATGTGAACGTTAATTAAAATTACGAGGGTAGTTGAAATTGTTGCAGCTGATTCGTTTGGTGTTTTAAAGGTAGACAAAAGTTCTAGAAATGACAAGTTTAGGTGTAGTTGTGCAATACTTTTTAACTTGAAACGAATAATTTTGTAAACTTCAACATTTTCTACCAATTTTCAGTGAAATATAAAATTTTATCACTTTGCCGGGTTTCTCCGGTTTCCTCCACCAATAAAGTTGACTGCCACCATATAACTGAAATATTGTTGAAAGTGGCATTAAACACCATAACCCTAACCCTAACCCTAAATTTGATCACTGTTAAAATGTTGGGGATTCGTGAGATACAAAATCTGTAATAACTAATATCTTTCATTGATTATGAAATAAATAGAATGGTTAGCAGATGCTAATGGAAAATTTTCCTGCTATTTTTAATAAGGTCAATTTTGATAATTGAAATATGATTTACAGATGCCAAATTTCAAATCAAAATATTAAATTTTACTAAGCTTTCAATTTGAAGTATGCAAAAAAAAAAATTGATTTAATACAAAAATGGAATCTACCCTGAAGAAGAAACAATATGTTAGAAAGAAGTCACAAATAAATTCATTGTTATATTCAAATTTTTAGATATGTTTATTATTTGCATAAACAAGTTACAATAAAAAAAAAACGATGATATTTTGCAAAAGAAAAAGAAATATCTTATAGATTCATCAATTATCCAAATTTTTGCATAAAAAAAATCTTATTATTTACTAGCATCAACATTTTGGTTAACACTAATGTTAAAGCTTGTAAATTTTGAATAACTTCATATAACCTCTTAAAACTTGCATAGAAGGTTTGTTATGGTTATGGTGAAAATATGATATTTACATAAACATTTTCAAATAATTGTTAATTTTGTGTCCATTTCACTTGACCTTTATTTCAATTTTTTTTTTACTTTGATAAGACACGTTTATAAAAAGCAACAAATGATATCTAAACATTGACTGCTCTATGGTACCGGTATATATGGAAAGCAGGTGAGACACAGCTTACCAAGAGACCCCTTTCAAATTTTTCCTGTTCCAATTTGTATATAAGCCTTTGAGTGTAAATTCTTAAATATCCAGATTATCAATAACAAAATACAAAAAAAATGGATATGTTGAACTAAAAAGTCTTTACCTCCAGGTATTTGCAGGAGGGCACATGTCTTATTTATATTTTGTGCTTGTTTGTGTATAGTGGTGTCCAACACATATTGTCCCGATCCATTTACAAACATGGCTGCCACAGGCCATTCTTGTTTCTGATTGGCCGATTTTTAAAAATCTTCTCCTTTGAAACTGCTCGGCCAAATGAACCGAAACTTGGTAGGGAGCATCTATGGAAGGTCTTCTATAAAGAATGCTCATTTTATCCCGATCCGTTTACAAACATGGCCACCACAGACAATTCTTGTTTCTGATTGGTCGATTTCTGAAAAATCTTCTCCTCTGAAACCGCTTTGCCAAATGAACCGAAACTTGGTAGGAAGCATCTATGGGAGGTCCTCTATAAACATTGCTCATTTCGTCTCGATCCATTAACAGACATGGCCGCCACAGGCAATTCTTGTTTCTGATTGGTTGATTTCTAAAAATTATTTTCCTTTGAAACCGCTTGGCCAAATGAAATGAAACTTCGTAGGAAGCATCTATGGAAGGTCCTCTATAGAGACTGCTAATTTCGTCCTGATTCATTAACAAACATGGCCACCACAGGCAATTATTGTTTCTGATTGGTCGATTTCTGAAAATCTTCTTCTCTGAAACTGCTTAGCCAAATGAACCGAAACTTGGTAGGAAGTATTTATGGAAGGTCCTCTATAAAGATTGTTAATTTCATCCCCACCCATTAACAAACATGGCTGCCATAGGCAATTCTTGTTTCTGTTTGGTCGATTTCTGTAAATCTTCTCTGAAACTGCTGAGCCAAATGAATCAAAATTTGGTGGGAAGCACCTATGGAAAGTTCTGTATTAAGTTTCCTCAAAGCAGAATGAAAGGTGAGTGACACAGGCTCGGCCCACTGAGTCTCTAGTTGATTGCCCCTTCGGTATTCTCTAACGTTTATTTACAACTGCATTATTCAGTAGATATTCTTTTTACTGTTCTTCCATGCCAAAATATAATTTTTTAGCATCTAATCTAAATCTCTCACAAAGACCATCAATTTCTCTGAGTACACTAATCATCTCTGTCCCTTCTGAGGAAGACTTATTGTTCTGTCCTGTCAGTTCGTCCATTGATCTCAAAATTGTGTGCATGCAACTCCTCCTGCATGTACATTTTAAATGGGAATTCCTCTAAGATTTGCAAAATGCTTGCTTATTATCATATTGTTAGGACAGTTTGATCGAACAATTTTTGAAAGAGTTACAGTCAAACGAGCATATTTCATCACCCCTATTAAGCAGTCACCTGTGTTAAAAAGTCACTTTTTTTCTTGTCCCGTCATAGAACATTTCATATGAATTGAACCTCTTTTAAGAGGTCACCTGTCTTAAAAAAACACTTTTTCTTTGCTCCAAAGGTGACCTCTTAATACAGGTTTGACTGTATTGGTCTTTATGAAAATCCTCCTACATTGTATGGTATCTTTCTCAAAAGATAAAGCATGCGGGGGATTTTTTGTTTAAAAAAATAACCTTTATTTGACATTAAATCTATTAGAGATGTCAGATGTGATAACACATTACCTTTAGAATAATGATCTATACAGATAATACTAAAGTTGTGAGTTTGAATCCCGAACATAGCGAGGTGTACTCGATACAACATTGTGTAATAAAGTTTGTCAGTGTTTTGCAGCAGGTCGATGGTTTTCTCTGGGTACTCTAGGTACTGCACCAGTCAAACTAACCGCCACGATATAACTGAACTATTGTTGAAAATGGTGTTAAACACCATAACCCACTCCTGTCTTTTTTCAGCTACATGTAGTTGTGGATTAACTACAAACATTCACACATCCTGCTTGTGTAGCTACATGTAGTTGTGGATTAACTACAAACATTCACACATCCTGCTTGTGTAGCTACATGTAGTTGTGGATTAACTACAAACATTCACACATCCTGCTTGTGTAGCTACATGTAGTTGTGGATTAACTACAAACATTCACACATCCTGCTTGTGTAGCTACATGTAGTTGTGGATTAACTACAAACATTCACACATCCTGCTTGTGTAGCTACATGTAGTTGTGGATTAACTACAAACATTCACACATCCTGCTTGTGTAGCTACATGTAGTTGTGGATTAACTACAAACATTCACACATCCTGCTTGTGTAGCTACATGTAGTTGTGGATTAACTACAAACATTCACACATCCTGCTTGTGTAGCTACATGTAGTTGTGGATTAACTACAAACATTCACACATCCTGCTTGTGTAGCTACATGTAGTTGTGGATTAACTACAAACATTCACACATCCTGCTTGTGTAGCTACATGTAGTTGTGGATTAACTACAAACATTCACACATCCTGCTTGTGTAGCTACATGTAGTTGTGGATTAACTACAAACATTCACACATCCTGCTTGTGTACTGTCCATGTTTATTTTATCTGCTGCTATATTAAGTTTTATTTGATGCAAATCTTTCATCTGTGCTTGGTTTTTGGTTTGTTTGTGCAGTCAAGCCTTTTTTATAAAGGCCACTCAAGGGAACTTGAAAATGTGGCCTTTATGAGCAGTTGTCCTTTATATACAGGTTAAAATTATACATGCACTATTCATTAATGGGAAAAATGAGACTACCCTTTATAGACAGTGATTTGTTATATAGAGGTACCCTTTAAAGCAGGTTTGACTGTATCAAATTGGCTGCTGGAGATTAAGATATCAAGTGGGGTGATCTGAAATGGCACTAACCTCTTTGTTGAGTTTAATAGTATGAGATTTGTCTTAGGAGTGAGTGATGTTGTTGTAGTTGGTTATTTAAGAGTATGAGATTTGTCTTAGGAGTGAGTGATGTTGTTGTAGTTGTTTATTTAAGAGTATGAGATTTGTCTTAGGAGTGAGTGATGTTGTTGTAGTTGTTTATTTAAGAGTATGAGATTTGTCTTAGGAGTGAGTGATGTTGTTGTAGTTGTTTATTTAAGAGTATGAGATTTGTCTTAGGAGTGAGTGATGTTGTTGTAGTTGTTTATTTAAGAGTATGAGATTTGTCTTAGGAGTGAGTGATGTTGTTGTAGTTGGTTATTTAAGAGTATGAGATTTGTCTTAGGAGTGAGTGATGTTGTTGTAGTTGTTTATTTAAGAGTATGAGATTTGTCTTAGGAGTGAGTGATGTTGTTGTAGTTGTTTATTTAAGAGTATGAGATTTGTCTTAGGAGTGAGTGATGTTGTTGTAGTTGTTTATTTAAGAGTATGAGATTTGTCTTAGGAGTGAGTGATGTTGTTGTAGTTGTTTATTTAAGAGTATGAGATTTGTCTTAGGAGTGAGTGATGTTGTTGTAGTTGGTTATTTAAGAGTATGAGATTTGTCTTAGGAGTGAGTGATGTTGTTGTAGTTGTTTATTTAAGAGTATGAGATTTGTCTTAGGAGTGAGTGATGTTGTTGTAGTTGTTTATTTAAGAGTATGAGATTTGTCTTAGGAGTGAGTGATGTTGTTGTAGTTGTTTATTTAAGAGTATGAGATTTGTCTTAGGAGTGAGTGATGTTGTTGTAGTTGTTTATTTAAGAGTATGAGATTTGTCTTAGGAGTGAGTGATGTTGTTGTAGTTGTTTATTTAATAGTATGAGATTTGTCTTAGGAGTGAGTGATGTTGTTGTAGTTGGTTATTTAAGAGTATGAGATTTGTCTTAGGAGTGAGTGATGTTGTTGTAGTTGTTTATTTAAGAGTATGAGATTTGTCTTAGGAGTGAGTGATGTTGTTGTAGTTGTTTATTTAAGAGTATGAGATTTGTCTTAGGAGTGAGTGATGTTGTTGTAGTTGTTTATTTAAGAGTATGAGATTTGTCTTAGGAGTGAGTGATGTTGTTGTAGTTGGTTATTCCAGGTGCATTGTGGACATTTTTTCTCCAGTAATCTTTTAGATGATATTGTAAATCTGAATGGACATATTCTGCAATGTTAAATTTCTAGGGAGTATTGTTAGTATCCCCAATACATTGATTATGTAAGAAAATGCTTAGGCCAAAATAAAAAATCCTTTGTTTCTGGCACCATTACTTAACTTACATTTTTATCTGGTTTTTTTTCATCTTCCTTTAAAAAGAATTAACTACTCTTCACAAGAAAATAAAATTTTGATGTAAAAAAATTATTTTAACTTTTCAACCTTGCTGTCAAAAATATATTTTGGATGTGTTACGTGGTACTACATAATTTTTGTTGAGGTCTGATTTTTTTCACCCACCTTTAAAACTATATTTAGAATAAAGAGATAACTATGGATCAACTAAGGGCTTTACCCTTATATATAATTACGTGCGTTTTAAACGATAAAACTCAAAACTGGGTGTCAGGCTTATGTATTAAACAACGTATTTCCAGGATAACGATTTTGTTTGGAGGAAAATGTGTCTTCTAAATTGTTATAGCTAAAATTTTCTTCAAAGTACATGTATCTGCAATATCATCATGATCAGGCTGAAAATATAGTGAACTAATAATGTAAAACGTCAAAATCACGGTAGGTTTATTATCATTGTCCTGTCAGAGCATGATATTATTTTCGCAATTTGTTCAGTCTGTGATTTAGTCAGCCATTGTGCCAATATTTTTAGAATAAACATCTGCAATGTTGAAAAATGAAAAATATAAAAGGGCTCATTTTTTAGCTCACCTGACCCGAAGGGTCACATGAGCTATTGCCATCACTTGACGTCCGTCGTCCGCCCGTAAACATTTCAATCTTCTTCTAGAGATCCACTGAAGCAAATGGGACCAAACGTGGCAGGAATGTTCATTTGCATGGTCTAACCAAGTGTTGTTACTTTCGGTACGATCGGTTATCCAACATGGCTGCCAGGGGCCATAAAAGCCTCTGATTGGCTGAAATTTTTAATGATCTTCTTCTCCGATACTACATGGAGGATCATTGCAAGCTGCTAACCAACTGTTGTTACTTTTTGTACTGATTGAAAATCCAAGATGGCTGCCAGCAGGGGACATAATTTAACATAGCGACCCTATGGGAAATATGTAAAACAAACTTCTTCTCAAGAACCACTGGATGGATTGGAACCATACTTGGCAGAGATGTTCCTGACAAGGTTCTGATCAATTGTTGTTACTTTTTGTTTCGATCGGTTATCAAATATGGCTGCCAGGGGCCATAATAGCCTCTGATTGCCTGAAATTTCAAAGATCTTCTTCTCCGATACTACATGGAGGATGGAATTGAAAATTGTCATGAATGTTCATTGCAAGCTGCTAACCAAGTGTTGTTACTTTTTGGACCGATTGAAAATCCAAGATGGCCACCAGCGGGGGACATAAGTTAACATAGCGACCCTATGGGAAATATGTAAAACAAACTTCTTCTCAAGAACCACTGGATGGATTGGAACCATACTGGGCAGAAATGTTCCTTGCAAGGTCCTTATCAAGTGTTGTTACTTTTTGTTCCGACCGTCCTCCATTCAAGATGGCTGCTGTTACTAAAAATAGAAATTTCTTCAATTGTCCATTGCTGCTTTAGTATAAGTCAAAATGAGCTCAAATTTTAACTGCAGCTACATGGCAAGGAGTAGTTTAGCATATATTCTGGTTTTATCTGTGAAATTTTTCTTTCAGCCGATTTATACCGATTATGCAAATTAGGCATATTTTGATAAAAGATCACATTTAAATCTTCTCCTCTGAAACCGCTGAACCAAATTAAAGCAAATTTGACAGGGATGGTCCTTGGGTGTTCCATTTTCAACATTGTATCCGACAGTGCCGCCCTCCATTCAAAATGGCTGCTGTTACCAAAAATAGAAATTTCTTTAGTTGTCAATTTCTGCTTTATTACAAATCAAAATGAACTCAAATTTTAACTGCAGCTACATGGCAATGAGTAGTTTAACATATATTCTGGGTTTTTCTGTGAGATTTTTTCAGCCAGTTTATTCCATTTAGGAATATTAGGAGATTTGTCATGATAATTTTCAATTTTTTAATGATTTAAATACTGTCTTGAATTCTTTAAGTTCAAATGTACTTATAATGTGCAGTTAGTTTGTAAAATTCAAATTCATCTTTGCGATTTACTTTTTTTTTAACTCACCTGACCCGAAGGGTCAAGTGAGCTATTGCCATCACTTGGCGTCCGTCGTCTGTCGTAAGCTTTTTCAAAAATCTTCTCCTCTGAAAGTACTAGACCAATGGAAACCACACTTGGTCTGAATCATCACTAGGGTGTTTAGTTTCAAAATTATGTCCGGTGATGCCGTGCACCAACCAACATGGCCACAGTTACTAAGTCATAAGGTTAAAATGATCAGCACAGCAAGATCTACATACCCTGAAATTTTGAAGTAATTCTGATTACCCATCTTGGAGTTATTGCCCTTTTTTCATCAAATTTGTAAAATTTTAATACTTTTCGTCTTATATTTCAAAAACTGTAAGAGATAGATGTTTTAGTTTAAATTGCAAAAATGTGCACCATGTCGAGATCTACCTACCCTACAATTTTTTAGTAAATCCCTTCACCCATTTTGGAGTTATTGCCCTTTTTTCATCAAATTTTCTAAATTTTAATACTTTTTGTCCTTTATTTCAAAATCTATAAGAGATAGATGTTAAGTTTAAACAGCAAACATGTTCAGTATGTCAAGATCTACCTACCCTGCAATTTTGAAGTAAATCTGATTACCCATCTTGGAATTATTGCCCCTTTTTCATCAAATTTTTTAATTTTTAATACTTATATTTCAAAAACTATAAGAGATAAAGGTTAAGTTTAAATTGCAAAAATGTTCAGCATGTCAAGATCTACATACCCCACAATTTTGAAGTAAATCCCATTACCCATTTTGGAGTTATTGCCCTTTTTTTCATCAAAATGTTCTAAATTTTAATACTTTCATCTTATATCTCAAAAACTATTAGATAGAGGGAAAGTTTAAACTGCAAAAATATTCAGCATGTCAAGATCTACAAAAATATTTCCCACAGTTGAAAATGTGTGACAACTGTGTGACTCACTGCTTTTGGTTACTCAAATAATCAAAGGGAAGCAACTCTATTACAAAATGTGAAGTAGCAAAAGCTAAATTTTGAGAATCATTGACATATATGTTTTTTTACAGCAATTTTGATAACTTACATTAAAGGGGGAAACCCCTGCCCAAATTTTTTTTGTAGAAGGGGTCTGCAATGACGAGGGCTACATTTGTTAATTTTTGTCCCCGAAGTTATCAAGTTTTATTGACTGATGTTGTTATTATACCCAGGTGAGCTATACAGGCTCTTGGGAGCCTCTAGTTTTAATCTTAAATCACCAAATTGCATGAAAATTATGAAGAAATTTCTTTAAACCATTTGCTTTTGTGTGTGAAAATTGTAGAAAAATGACATAATTTTTTTTTTAGGGAAAAATTGTGGTTTTATTTGAAATATGTATTGAGGAAATATCTGAAGTGACGAAGAATCATTGCTCTTGTTCATTACAAATAGGATTTGATTTATCTGTTTTGAATTATGCCCCCTTTAAACCATTGGGGATTATGACTTGCATGAAGTCCATTTTGTACAAGATTTTAAAGTGTTTAACTAACAACTACTTGAATTTTTAGCAGGATTTTTTTATATTTAACACAAAACTATAAACTATTGTAAACTTTCTTTTCAAATGTTGGAAGTTTTAGATTTTTTAGCTCACCAGGCCAAAATCCAAGTGAATTTTTACTATCACTTGGTGTCTATAGTATGTCATCATTAACATTTGCATATTTTAATATTCATGTGCAAAACTTTTCAACCAAATGGAACCAAACTTGTCAGGGATGGTCCTTGGGGGAAAAAGAGATTCAGATTTGTACTAATGAATTGATCCTTAATAGGGAGGGGCTCATATGTGTCTAAAAGAGTGGAATAAAGTTTAAAAAAAATCTTCTTAAGAACTATCAATAGAAATGCTACAATGTTTGCTGTGCAGCATCATTGGGATATGTGGATTTGGATTATAGAAATGAAGCAGAGCCAAAGTTTTACAATGGCTTCAATGGGGAAAATTAAATAAATGGATTTCTTAAGAACCAGTAATAGAAATCTAAATATAAAACTACATAAATCATTATTTTGATCCACAAATTCGACCCTGTGTCGACTCTTGTCAAATCTCTTTCTTCTAAAGTGAAAAATGCAGGCTGCTCCAAAGATCACTAGCCCTAAGCCCCAGTCTAGCTAAAATTGGTTTGGGTTCATGAAAAATTGCATTAATTTTACTTATCAATTAAATAGACAAAAATCTTTTAATTTTACTTATTAATTAAACAGACACAAATCTTCTATAATTCGTTTCGTCAAAATGTTTTTTGGCATAGACTGAAATGTATTTCCATTTTCATCTTAGCTTATTTTATTCAGTAATATCAAATTTAATTTTAAGCGAATATGAAATAAACATTAGTAATAGTAATGTTGTGTCTGCAGATCCACAGTAATCATGCATACCAGTAAATTACATCTAGATAGTTAATCTAGTAGATACTGGTTATAATTTAATACCGATAGGATAATTTTTTCACAACATTAAAAAAATTGATGGCTTTTAAATCTTGATGTATTAGTCTTGACTCTTGTTGTTCATTTCCATAGTAATAAAATGTTTCAATATACAAATAGATCGTTTACGATCCGACCACAAATCTAACACAAAAAACACATTAAAATCTACGATAAAAAATCGGAAGAAGATGTCTCCTCGTGAAAAGATTTTTAAAATGACAGAATCAATAATAGAGTAAAGGAAAATAATTGTCACCCCAAAAAACAGAAACGTTCCGCTTCACCACATCTGACTAAAGATCCATTCAGCTGCTTCGTAGAACATAGCGGGTCTTTTATTTACTAATTCAATAAGTGGTACCATGTACTAAAGGCATTTAATACCACTGTATTCATGTTAAATAATAGATTTTGCATGCAATGTTGGGAATCATTTAACCGTGACTTTTTCTAATAGGCCAGGAAATAACTTCATTTTACAAACAAACACGACTATTTACATTTCTGTTGGACTAAGCTGTGAGGCAATTTGTTATAGGTTTTCATTTCTACGCTAATGGGATTCCCTGCTGTAGGAATGAATACCTTGTGCTGAACTGTGATGCTGAAAACAGGTAAAGCTTGTGTGAACAATTAACAGTTCATATAGGTGCATCATTTTGACAGTAGTCTGTCGTACGTACGTGAATTAATACCTTGTGCTGAACTGTGATGCTGAAAACAGGTAAAGCTTGTCTGAACAATTAACAGTTCATATAGGTGCATCATTTTGATAATACTCTGTCGTATGTACGTACGTACGTACGTGAGAACATTTATTAAATCTTGATAATTGTTACAATTTTGGGTAAAATCATCATCTCCAAATAATTTCCTTTTTAATTTTTACAGAATTACATGTTATATTGATATGCACTATGTGTTGATTTGTTTTGTTTTCATTTGTGAGGGGGGAGGGGGAGGAGGCGTCATGGCCGTGATCGTATGGTAGTTGGGTTTACAACTGCCTATGACCACTGATGTTGTGAGTTCGAATCTCGATCAGGGTGAGGTGTACAATATTATGTGATAAAGTTTGTCAGTGACTTGCGACAGGTCGGTGGTTTTCTCAGGGTCCTCCGGTTTCCTCCAGCAATAAAACTGACCGCCATAATATAACTGAAATATTGTTGAAAGTGGCATTAAACACCATTAAACAAACAAACATACTAGCGTTGAATTATTTTGTGAGAATAGATTTCTCGTAGCAATATCACATGGGTCCAAGGCGAAGCCTGAGATATGAGATGCTTTTTAAAAGTTCATATCGAGCTATACATATCTATCAAGGATACGATAATATGTTGTATCTCACTTGTTGATAAGATGTTGTATCTCACTTATTGATAATATGTTGTATCTCACTTGTTGATAATATGTTGTATCTCACTTGTTGATAATATGTTGTATCTCACTTGTTGCTTGATAATAGCATAATTCTGGTACAAATTCTTATCTTTTGACAGAAATGGGTTAGGGGTTAGGGTTATGATATTTAACTCCACTTTCAACAATATTTCAGTAATATCATGGCAGTCAGTTTTATTGGTGGAGGAAACCACCGATCTGCGCAAGTTACAGACAAACTTAACCTAATATTAATGACCACTAGAAAATACCCGTGATAGCACGGAACCTGTTAGGGAGGGTGCTGTACTGAACAAAATCGTAAGATCATATGGTCAGTGAGCTATTTTATATCCTGCCACCACGATTATGTATAGTGTGTGACAGGCCTTTCGTAGAATTTCAATATGCAATTCAATGACGGGGTGCAGTGAATTTATTATTTTTTAAATTATTATCAAACTATAATACTCCAGAATGGATACGATTTTATCCCAATATACAGTCAAACCTGTATTAAGAGGTCACCTTTCGGACATAGAAAATGTGACCTTATAAGACAGGTGACCTTCTAATACAGGTGACTGCTTAATAGAGATGACCTTATGGGCAGGTTTGACGTAATAGAGATGACCTTATGGGCAGGTTTGATTTAATAGAGATGACCTTATGGGCAGGTTTGACTTAATAGAGATGACCTTATGGGCAGGTTTGACTTAATAGAGATGACATTATGAGTGGGTTTGACTGTATATATCAAAATATATGCAGAACTTTTTAAAAATGCAAAACATTGTACACTTCACTCTGTACATGGATGGTTGTAAATAGCACTTCGTTAATAATTTGTTTCAGTGGGATTGACAGACAAACATGAAATCAGTCTTGCATATTTCGTTGTTTACATGTATACTGCAGTCCTCGAAATGAAAATTTGAATTTACTGGGCCAAATCAAATTCTTGAATTTATTTTTATATACTTCTAAATAAAAGCTGAAAAATATACTGGTCCGAACACAGTTTTTCTGGTCATGTAGCAAGAAAATGTCATGAATGACATGTAGACCATCAAAGCTCAGATCTATAGCACCAAATGAAGAGAGCTGTTTTGTGTCTCTTGCTGGTGAAATTGAAAAAAATATCTCCACATTTCCAAAAGGTAATAATGTACTGTACTATACCCTCGTATGAATAATCAATTTCAATTAGTTTGATAATTAATTTAAAAATAATAAATTCCTGGTGTCCTGTCATTAACTTACATATTCAAATTCCACTCCCGATTTTCAGTATAACAAGCAGAAGGATAAAATGCCTGCTCAAGTAGGACCTGTAGTAATCGTGCTGTATTCGCATGTGTGTGCACGTAGAAATATGATAACGCGGTGATGCAGGCTAATCTTACTGTATACCAGTCCTTTTCATTTTTTATTATAGAAGTACATATCCGTAGATATCCCCCAGGGAAATGGCTAGTTACACCCGGTAATATGGCCTAGCAACACCCGGGAATATGGGTTTTTTATGCACAGGGTTTTAACCAATCAAAAGTTGTTATAATTTTCAAGCAGGGAATAATATCTATTGTCACACCTTTAGTTGCAGGTTCAACCTTCACACATACTCTATCTACTTTCACACCTTCAAGGTTGATGTGAGGTAGAGATTCTAACCCACGTAGCCTATTTTAATGTGTGTTGGGTCTTTTTGGGGCATTTTTCTTTTGATATCGCCTTGATTTTGTTGAAACCACCCTTAGTATGTTTTTAGCTAATCCTATTTTTGAAAAACTTATCATGTTGATATTATAAAGCCAACACCATTCTACGTGATGGCATTCTCCAGGCAATCTTATATTAGTACAATGTACTTAATATAGAAATTAAAAAAGAAATAAAAGTTTACCGATAGATGATTTTAGAATTTTTTCATATTAATATTTCAGAACTTCTTCATAATAAATGAAGATGTCTGCTGAAGTTCTGAATGTTCAAGTTAAAAAAGAGATGACAGACTCGATTACTGAACACGATGATGAAAATGCACCAGACATCGCTCAAATAGTCGCTGACAAAGAGAACATAGGTGGAACAAACATATCAGAAAATGACGAGTCTTCTGGTGTCGGCAGTTCGGAAGATAAAAATGGAGACAAATCTGAGATGCCCATTACGGTGGTTTCCCCTGATGGTAACACAGCAGAACAATTACAAAGGATGATACAACAACAATATCTTGTTAATCTTCTACAATTTCAACAGTCCATGTTACAGGTTTGTTGTAACTTTTTAATTTTTGTTTTCTTGGGTATACACGAACATCCCTCAGACATAGGTGACCTTAGCTAACATCCCTCAGACATAGGTGACCTTAGCTAATATCCCTCAGACATAGGTGACCTTAGCCGGTTTTGGCTATCCTGTTTAGGCCCTCTGGTTTTATCGCTACCAAATCTTTAAATTACTTGGCTTCCAGTCTTTCGATTTTGAGCGTACCTGATGAAGGTTATTCCAGAAACGTGTTGTGCACACTAAATTTGATATCTATGTACTTATTATATCTAACAACATTGCAGTCATGTAGTGTAACCTTTCATTTATCTTTGACCGTCCAATCATATGCAAGACTGTACAATATATTGACCAACCGGTGAGACAAACAGTTTGGGGTCATGTCATGTAACCTTTCATTTTTATCGTTGACCGTCCAATCATATGCCAGACAGTTTTAATATATTGACCAATTGGACAACATCTTTTGGTGCCAAAAAGGATGTTTTCTGTTTTTGTGTATGGGGAGTTAATTAAGGGCCAAGGTGGCTCAATGAGTTAGGTAGTTGGATTACCTAACAACTCATATAAGCCTATCACCAATATGGCATGGGTTTGTGCCCGGCTTTGTAAATTACAAAAAAGGGTGCACTCAACTTGCAGCCGCAAGTGATAAAGTTTACCAGTTGCTTGCCCATGGTCGGTGGTTCTCTCCGGGTAATCCGGCTTCTTCCACCACTAAAACTGGTCGCCATAATATAGCTGAAATGTTGCTGAAAGTGGCATTAAACACAATAAATCAAATCAATTCAAATCATCCTTATTAAATTCTTCTCTTATAACATGGCTATCAGATTTTGTATGTCTCTTCTCATTTTCAAGCAGGTCAAAATGGGGCCTTTGACACAATATTTTGAATTTTTATTTTAAGTCAGATTTTGATTGGGTTTTTACGGTATACCAATGTCCGTCTGTCTGTCCGTCCGTTTCACATGTCACGCTCTAACTTAAGAACCCCTTGGCCAATTCACTTCAAACTTCGCATATTTATTGGAATTGATGGTCTTACGGTCTGTATACTTTTTGGTGAAATTTCAATTTTTCATTCCACAGTTATGGGACTTAATTCATCAAATTGTAGGCAATTTTTCGTATGTCGTGCTGTAAATTGAGAACCCCTTGGCCAATTCATTTCAAACTTCGCATAGTTATTGGAATTGATAGTCTTATGGTCTGTATACTTTTTGGTGAAATTTCAATTTTTCATTCCAGAGTTATGGGACTTTATTCATCAAATTGTAGGCGATTTTTCGTATGTCGCGCTGTAAATTGAGAACCCCTTGGCCAATTCACTTCAAACTTCGCACAGTTATTGGAATTGATAGTCTTACGGTCTGTATACTTTTTGGTGAAATTTAGATTTTTCATTCAAGAGTTATGGGAAAGAACGTCGTTACAAATATTGTATGAATGTTGACAACGGGCGTATCATGCACTCTGGGGCGCAGCTGTTTATTTTCTTTAGCTTTATTGACTGCAATTTTCTAACAGATTTCCAGCTACAGATTTGATATATTAAATTCCTCAACTGCAAGACCCTTAGAACTAAAGCATATTTTTTATGGTTTCTGAGATCAAATAGATCAAAGGGAGTCACAATAAGACACACACCTAAAAAATGGTCAGTGTATATTTGTAGCCCTACCTTCCATCCAAGATAGATACTAGTACTAAAAATAGAATGAAAAGAATTGATATTTAAAGGACATAAAATACAATATGTTATCTATTTAAGAAACAATTCATGGAAGCCATAGTTTGTATCCAGTTTTAACACGGGTAACATTATTTACATAAATATTTTATCCCGAGCGAGAGCATTACTGTGAAACTATATATATATATATGTGTTAGTGAGAAACTTTAAAAATATGTGTTAGTAGGAAACTCTTTTCTGTATGATTAGCAGGGGCAGGTCACTCAAGGTCATGCACCGTCATTACAAGCTCATCATCAGACACTTCTGAATGCCTTAGACTTTACTGGTAAATCTGGAGAAACAAGTCCTGAATCCCAGAATGCAATTGTGAAGGAAAAGAAACGTATTAGTAACGAGGGAGAGATGGGGTCGGACACTGACAGTCTGGTATTTGACGATGAAGTGTACCATAACGATGAAGACCTAAGTGATAAACAGAAAGCTGAAAGAATTCGTCATTCTGGTAAGTATTCTCATAATCTTGAACCAATTTCTCTAAAAAAAAAAAATGGTAATCTGCATGATGGCTATATAACATAAGGCTGTATGAGTAAAAACACCACATGACTTTGGTGTACAATGCAGGCCTTTCAATAAGGCCAAGGGGCGGTACCAGGTACTTTTACCTGTTTAAAATGGTATTTGGTACCTCCTGATTTCAAAGAGTATTATACAAGATATTCATGAAAATGTTCAAATGTTCAAAGTACTGCCTGTAAATAGTGAAGTACAGATACATTTAAAAAATATTGAAAGCCCTGACAACGATTTACATTACAAATCTCCCTGACAACGATTTACATTACAAATCTCATAATTGAATAGTAAAATGAAAAGCAAAAAATACTACACTAGAATATGTCCTTAATACTTCATTCTTTTCTACAATGTAAAATGAAATGAGATTCATCATCAATGACTTTATAATGCATGCACATATCCCCTCTTGTCTTTGAATTTTCTATATGTAAAACTCGTTATTTTCAAATATTGAGAAAATAGCTGGCTGTAATGCTTATGCATTTTCACAATGCTCTTAACCAAATGATTAAAAAATTGATACACAATTTATGGTGAGAACAAGTCATGTTCCATTAATTTCCCACCATATAGAATTATTTTAACATGATCTCAAATTGAGAAATATTGTTATTGACTTGAAAACAGTCAGAGATTCTGTATTTCTCAGAAAATTGATGTCATTTCTGCGATTTGTTAGTTCACCATTGACAAAAGCATTATTAGCATTTGTTATCATTCGTTACACTTTTGGCATTGAAATCTTCTTTTCAATTTTCATACACAGCCTTTTCACCAGGTGATCTTTAATTAGCACCTTATAGTTATCTCTATTCTATAATAACAAGTGTGGGAGCAGTTATTGTCAAGTGCATTTCTGTCTTCTTTTTGGAGTAAATGACATTTATTTCCTTCCATCTAATTGCTAGCATAGCGATAAAATATTTATAATATTTAAAGTAATATTACACCAGTTTTGGGTGAAAAAAAATTTTCCCTGAAAATTCAATTTGGAATACGACAGTACCTTTACTAAGCTATTCATGCATGTTTCAAGTCAAAATATGTTCCCAACAATTAGAAATCTGCAAATCTGTGTGCATGTTTATCGTCCTCGCCATTGTTGTGGAGACTGATTAACTTTCGGTTGTGTTGTTCTGATGATTGCCGATCATGACCTCGTGACGAAAAGATAAACAATCATGGATGCTGAGGTAAGTACGCACACATTCCTGACAATGATTATTGAGGAATCTGTCTGTTTCATGTCGTGTGAACCATTTTTTTGGTGCAATTATTCTTATGTGGTACACACGGAATATATTTTTACTTGCATCCAACATTTTTTTCATCAACTGCACAGTGCGCATGAGCGATAATCTCCCCGAAAGAGTTCAAATCTTGGGTCATGCGCATATCATTTGCATTACTGTACGGGAAAACAGAATTATCTGCTGTCAAATATTTTGCGATTTGCTCTTAAAATCTGCTTTTGAGCAGATTTTTAATGTAATGCAGTTGATTTTAGTTAAAATTAATATTTAATTTAAAAATTCCACGATATTTTGCCTTTCATATTACTTTAAATATTCTACAAAAAAAAACAAAAAATTTCCGTCACAAATAATTCATCTGCATGTACAGAATTGTGACATTATTGTTCGTTTCTAGGTTAAAATAATGAAAATATTTTTAGTCTGACCTCATTTTACCAACAGAAAATTGTATTTCAAAACAAGATTGCTTTTTTCATACAAACAGCAGAGGTTTTCTCCGGGTACTCCGGTTTCCTCCACCAATAAAACCGACCGCCACGATATAAGTGAAATATTGTTGAAAGTGGTGATAAACACCGCAACCCACACCCCCATACATTTTTAGCTCACATGGTCAAAGATGTCATCCTTTTCAGCTGATTTGGCCAAAAGAAATAGATTTTTTTATGTCTTGTTACAAAAGTTGATTTTAGTTTTTAATATGACATTATTCTATTTTTCAGTTGGAGGGCGTAATATTAACCAGTATGGAAGAGAATTTACAAATGGACGACCTTTACCCGATCACCTACGAGTCCAGATTTTACAGCTTGCCTTACAGGGCATACGCCCTTGTGAGATCAGCAGACAACTGCAAGTTTCACATGGTTGTGTTAGCAAAATTTTAAACAGGTTAGTGATCTATGTACAGTCAAATCTATATTAAGAGGTCAACTCTTAAAAGAGGATCAATTCATAAGAAATTTTCTATGGCATTACAAGAACAAGGTGACTTGTTGAACACAAAAAACCCCACGACATATGATGTTGGAAATCCAGGTCCTGGCTTAGGACAGGCACAACATTGTGGCAGGGTTAAACCAGTTAATGGGATCCCCACCCCCCCCCCCCCCCTCTTGATAACTGGATCTCCAACAGCTATGCATATATATATTGAAACACATGATAAAAAAACCCTGCATAGATTGGTTTCCACTCGAAAAGACTACATACTATCACAAAAATGAATGACAACATAAACATGGACAGTACCATAACAGGGTCAATGAATGCTCGCAGTTAACTGACTACTAGCTAGGAAGGTAGAATCTGTTGGTTAAAGAACATTACTCTTTAGACCAAAAAAATCATAATTGATACTTCTAACATGCATGGATCGTGGAATTTCAAAATGGAGGAGGGGGTGTTCTTGTGGAAATCTGGTTATTTTTGTGCATGATTTTCAATTTGACCTTCTACTTTAAAAAAAAAATTGTCATGGAAAATGAAGAATGGAGGAAGTGTGAGGAGCAGGGAGAGTGTGGATCCGTCCTGTTGTTTCTCCAGACTTTTTACAGTTAATAATACTGGATGATGCATTTCAAGATCCATTGCAGATATACATCCCTTCACCCAAATATTTGTACTCTGCTAAAAAATGTTATCCTCACGATGGTTTATTGTTTAAATTAAAAAAATTGTGAAGTTATTAACCAACAATCAGCATGAATCTATATTTAATTGCTAATAACGGACATTAAAAAATATCAGGTTTAAAACAAACAAACAAACAAAGTAAAATTCTGTAATAAACTGAAACATTTAGCATTTTTGTTCTGGTTAATTAGACATAAATTTATAAAACAACCATAAATATTTAGCTATTTCCTGCTTTAAATTGGGAAAGCCATATATTTTTTTTTTTCGCTTGACTTTATTTATTGTAATCTATTCAAGCAATCGTTTGCTCCGTTAAATCTATTTACTTAATACCCTTGATATGTGTGCAGAACCTTGTTAAATCTCCCGAGTCGTAGTGTCACGGCGTCACGGCATTTACTTGCACACTATGAAGGTATTGTTTGCTTTGTAACAACAAGAATGACCCGTTAAATCATGGTTCGTTGAACTTCTATGGTTGACATGAATTTTCCAATCATTAAAATTTATAATGACAAATAAACTCTGGGTAACACCTCTTTATGACAGGTGCATAATTTGGTCACACACGGCTGAATAACTATAGTGGTTCCACTCATAGATACTTAAATACTTTGTAAATGTCTTTTTATTGAAAATGAGTTACCGGTAAAAGTTTTATTGAAGAAAATTATTTATTTATTGTTATAAGATCATATCACCTTTTTATTTGTCAAAGATAATAAACCTTTTAATTTTAAGGGTTAAAGGTCATATTAAGGTAATGAAAGTGACAAAATCTTTTAAAATTCAATTTTCAATAATCTTATTATTATAATATGTAATCACTCAGAGGCTCTTTAAGGGGACAATAGGTGACATCATGCAGAGGGTCTTCAGGCAACAACAACAAAATGTGAATGATATGCACATGCTTATTTAAAATGTATTTGCAGAAAAAAATCTGTTTGCAATTGTAAAATGATCTTTTATCATAGTTTTGTAGGTGTAACCTTCAATTCAGGTAATATCTCAATCAAATCCAAAGTTGTCGTCTACTTGCGATTTTTTGTACTTATCAATTTTCAATTTCGATTTTTTTGGTCTCTTGCAGGTACAGAAAAACAGGAAGCATAAATCCAGGTCAAATTGGAGGTAGTAAACCAAAGGTCACAACCCCTGATGTGGTCAGCCGTGTTCGGCTGTACAAGATGGAGAATCCTCAGATGTTTGCCTGGGAGATAAGACAAAAGTAATCTATTAATAATAATAAACAAGCAATCACATTCGCCACTTTCAACAATATTTCAGTTATATCGTGGCATTCAGTTTTATTGTATTATAAAGTACAGTTAAACCTGCTTTAGTGATCACCTTAATTAAGTAATAATGTGACCTTCAGTGCATTTCATATTAATTAAACCTGTATAGTGTGACCACCTGTCTTATGTGATCATATTTCAATTTTCCCTTGAAAAGTCACATAAGACAGGTTTGACTATCAAAGTAATGTACAATAATTGTCTGGTCCAGCAGAATGTAAAATTATAGATGCAAGTGATTCCCAGTATGAAAATGTATTGGGGCCAATCAGATTTGAAATGAATTAGTCATGAATACAGGGAATATTCTTTCAAGTGTCCCATGAGTATCAGAGTGTGAGAAGCCATTGGTTACCCATGATGGAAACAAGTGTGAGAACATTACATTTCAAAGTGGAATTATCAGAGGGATAATGACATACAGGTTTTCCTGTATTTAAAAAAAAATGACAATAGAAGATTTGAAATATAGAAAAACTCCTGCCTTTTATTTCAATTCACTGTCGTCTACAACATGTTTTTTTTCCCTTTTGAATAAAGGAAATGCTGAGATCTGTAATAAGATAGCTTATTGACAAAAAATAATTTTACCGAAAGATTGAAACTTTTCATTGTCTTAATTATTCAAATCCAATTCAAAATCTGTTACTTTCAGCCTCAGTTACCTAAAAAATGTAGTTGAACAAATTCATGTTATTTTGTATAATTATAACAGACTTGAATTGTTTACAGCATAAAGTAAAAAATCTTGACTGATAAAACAACATACATAATAAAGTAGATTTTATTTACTGGTCTTAAATTAGTCCCATTTAATTAAAACTGTGGCCTAATTTGTCATAGTTGACTGCAGCTTATGAGACAGACATGTACTATATTTCAAGAAATGATTTTAGCAGTTTATTTTTTTATTTTTTTGTTTTTTTTAATTTTTTTACAAAATTACCGGATTTGAATGGAGCACGAAGTATCTGTACTGATATAAACTAATTTTGAGATAATTGAAAATTGTTTTCTTCTTCATGATCATGAAATTGAAATGGTTTGTAATTTCTGGATAACTTCCAGGATTTCGATTTCCAAAAGAAATGATTTCATTTTTCTTATTAGCAATTATGATTAACTATAATGATAATAGTACATTAATTTGAAGAAGAAAAAAAGAAAACATCAGGAAAACACAATATTGGGACAAATAAGATGCTGAGCTCAATGATTGCTACTGTGAATCATGTCGATTTAATGTATCTACGACTTTTCACTTCCGATAGCTAAATGACAAGGAACGGATGAAAGAAGCAGGTGCTCAGATTTCTAACGTTCGTCTTCAAGAGTGTGACACGTCGTTGAAGAAATGAATTAAATATAGGAGAACCCTTGAGCTGCTCGTGACTATAATCAATAGAGAATTTTCTGATCCAGTGGAGAAAGTCGTTTAAAATGTCTTTACCATATTGATTATCCGAGTTTCCTGCATACAGTCCGTCACAAGCATATTCAATAGCACGTTGATAAGGACAAAAGTTCATTGATGCAGAACTAAATTAGAGAAATTTACAATAAGTCCTAATGATTTCCATTGCGGTAGATATATTGATAACAGAGAAATATTACGTGAAACTTCTAATTTCTATTGAATTTTCTGACAGATTTTCTAATTTACCGTGATTTGGGTTTTAAATGTTTTCAGTACACCCTCTTTTTCTTTAAAAAAAAAATTCATTTTGGGTTTTAAATGTTTTCAGTACACCCTCTTTTTCATTTAAAAAAAAATCATGCCCAGTTTCAATAGGTATATGATTGTTTTCAGTACAATGTTCAAATGTTGTGTTTTTACACCATTTAAATATTCATGTTCTTCTATACAAATGCAGGAAGTTTAATATGCTTTCATGCTTCGTGATTTTCTATTGTGCGACACTTAGAAAATTACACTATGTTACAGTAATACAGCAATTGTTAAAGATTTCCTTTGAAAAGAAAAACTATTGAATCAATTTGACGTCCTTGATAAAAATCTTTATCTTATAAACGCTATTATGTTTGAACAATTTATCACTTTAAAAATGTCATAAGCACTGAACCGAGGACATTTCTGAATCTACACATGGCTGCTCTAATATAATATTATCGAAATCGTTTTCTGAAACTGAGGGGCAAATAGCGTGACCAATAATATCGTATTCCAAATTGAGTTTCTACAACGCCTGAATACGTCAACAATCCACTTCTGTCTACTGCTTCATATTATTTTTACAATATATTTCTGACAAGTATTGTCAGTGGGTTTTCTGTCGACGTTTCCTTTTGTACGGTTGTCATGAATACAAATATTTTTTAAATGATTTTGTGTCTTTTAAATTGGCTTTATATTGTTAGCTCTTAAAAATCTTATCCATCTTCAGAGACATGATCCAGATTAAGTTGAAATACAAATTTTAAGACCAAAGTTTATTATAGAATAGTTCAACCTTACCTTATCCAAAGGTTATTGTAGAACTTGTTAACCTTACACATTTTTATTTTTATTTAGAATCTAAGCTAATTTTTGTTTTTCACAACAAATATATGTCACGGTCTTTTGTATCTTCAACGGTTTGAGGTCAGTGGTGGTTATTTGTTTTGTTGATAGAGCTGGAATTGTTGACCATCATTGTTTAAACTTCCCTTTCATAATCTAAAATTATTGGTATTTTTTAAAATTGATAACTGGATTGGTGTTTAATGCCAACTTTTGCCGTATTTCAGCTGTATCGTGGTGTGGTATTGAAATGGAAGAATAAATAAGATTTAAATAAAATAATACTTAAATTTTGAGGAGCTTCAATGGCAGTGTGGTTGAGATCTTTTACTTCTAACCACAAAGATCAACACTGCAGACAAAAGTTTGTGCCCTAATACCCACAAGTGTTAAGGTTTCCAGGCACCTACCAATTAGCCAGTGGTTTCACAAGTCAGTTCATTATGACTGTCCAGGCCAGCGGTGTAGCTTCCATTGAGGCACCAGAGGCGCAGTTGCCACGGTAAAAAATCAATAACAAAAATTAGGCACTTCATTTTTCTTTTTTAGCTCACTTTGCCAAGGCAATGTGAGCTTTTGCCATCACTTGGCGTCCGTCGTTTGTTAACTTTTCACATTTTAATCTTCTCCTCTGAAACCCCTCAGCCAAATGAAGTGAAACTTAGTAGGAAGCATCTATGGAAGGTCCTCTCTAAGGACTGCTCATTTTATCCCGATCCATTAACAAATATGGCCGCCATAGGCAATTCTTGTTTCTGATTGGCCGATTTTTTTTAAATCTTTTCCTCTGAAACCGCTTGGCCAAATGAACCGGAACTTGGTAGGCAGCATCTATGGCAGGTACTCTATAAATATTGCTCATTTCGTCCCGATCCGTTAACAAACATGGCCGTCACAGGCAATTCTTGTTTCTGATTGGTTGATTTCTAAAAAATCTTCTCCTCTGAAACTGGTTGATTTCTAAAAAATCATCTCCTTTGAAACCAATAGGCCAAATGAATCGAAACTTGGTAAGAAGCATCCTTGGAAGGTTCTCTACAAAGATTGCTCATTAATTTCGATTCGTTAACAAACATGGCCACCACAGACAATTCTTGTTTCTGATTGGTTGATTTCTAAATAAATTGTCTCCTCTAAAACCATTTTGCCAAATGAACCGAAACTTGGTAGGAAGCATCTATGGCAGGTCCTCTATAAAGATTGCTCATCTCGTCCCGATCCATTAACAAACATGGCCACCACAGGCAATTCTTGTTTCTGATTGGTTGATTTCTAAAGAATCTTCTCCTCTGTAACTGCATGGCCAAATGAAATGAAATTTGGTAGGAAGTATACTTGGAAGGTCCTCTATAAAGATTGCTCATTTATTTCCGATCCGTTAACAAACATGGCCACCACAGGCCATTCTTGTTTCTGATTGGTCGATTTCAAAAAATCTTCTTCTTTGTAACTGCTTAGCCAAATGAACCGAAACTTGGTGGGAAGCAACCAATGGAAGGTTCTGTATTAAGTTTCCTCAAAGCAGAATGAAAGGTGAGCGACACAGGCTCAGCCCACTGAGCCTCTAGTTTTAAATTCCAGTGGTAATGGAAAAATTTAATTTGTTTTGTAATATGATTCAAGTAAGCCATAACTACTTGTTTTAAAAGAAAAAAGTGTTTTCATTACTTGAAATGTTGGTCGCTTCTGGAGTGCTACACACACCCTCTGCCTCTGTAATATTTAGTCCCAAGCACCACCAGTGCAGGTTTTTCTCCTCTAATAATTGTGGTAGTCATGATATAGTCGAAAAACTGCTGAACATGTCCATAAGGCTTAATAACTATAACTCTAAAATCTTGAAGTAAAGACAAAAATTTTGTTTATTTATCGCTGAAGTTTAATTTTATACAATTACAGTCTTTTGTTGAGGTCAATACGAGTTTTTATGGACCTTAAAAACGATATTCACTGAAGCCTTTAGGCTGAGGTGAATATTGATTTCTAAGGTCCATAAAAACTCGTATTGACCGATACAAAAGACTGTAATTGTTTTATTACAATAAACGAAAACGAAAGTGAAACCAAGTCAATACGAGTTTTAATCAAACAATATCAAATTTTACGGAATGTCAGGTGACAGCATGATAGCCAATAAAATTGTTTAAATAAGATCATTATGTAATAATAAATTTTATATTTCTAAATATTATATTTGATTGATTATGATTAATTTGTCAATATTTAATTAATTCTTCAATTTTCCTTTGGTACTAAATTAAAATGACTATAATACAGTATACTTTTTTCTTGTCCCAACACCTTGAATAATTGGGTTTTAAATGTTTTCTGTACACCCTCTTTTTCTTTAAAAAATGGATACCCACTGTCAGTCGGTTTTGATTGTTTTGGAATAATGTTTCAATGTTGCTGTTGCTTTTTTTACACCATTTAATATTCATGTTCTTCTTTACAAATGCAAGAAACTTAATATAGAGATGTGCACAAAGCTTAATTTGGAAATGTGTACTCTATGTAAGTCGCTATTCCACCCCCTTCTCCCCACAGAGTTTCCTCCACCAATAAAACTTACCGTCACAAAATAATTGAAATACAAATGTACATGCATTGTTGCAAGTGGTATTAAAAACAAATAACCATATTTATTTTAAAACTGATTTCCAATTTTTTATTTTATTTTTTTGCAGATTATTGTCTGATGGTATTTGTCAAGAGAAAAACATCCCCTCAATCAGTTCTATAAATAGAATCATACGGGACAAAGCTATACTACAGCGGAGAAGTCTGGATGGAATGGGAGGAAGCTACAAGGACGGGGATGAGGTATGCTAATTTAAGGTGTCAAAATGTCTTAGAGGGTGTGATACCGTGTAAACTAAATGTTCAGCAGTCCATTATATAATCCTGGGCTGTCATGGTGTCTACAATAGTATGGTAGTTGCAATCGGTGCTTTTCACAACTAACTTTGATTCCCCACCATGCTGATGTATGCTCAATACAACTTGATAGTACAGTAACCCCCCTCCCCACTCTCACCGAAGACCACCCCTCTTATCAAGCCATATTTCATATGCATTTATATAGTGAAAGCTACTAAATCATCTCTCTCAATAGAGGCCACCCCACTTCATTGCTGAAGGGTCAGTGTTAGAAGAGTAGGATTACTGGACTCCAGTTTTTTCTACCAATAAAACAGATGTCCAAGATATAGCTAAAATATTTTGTATGTGGTGTTATAAATACCCACAATGCCCTAACTCATTACTTAAACCTGTGATTGGATGTAGTATTAACAAGTTTTTAGATGTCTGAATTTGAATTAATGCATTATATAATATTGTGGTTACTTTTAGACAGAACCAACTTTACAAATATTTTGAAAGCTAAATACAAAGAAGGATAACTCTTGTTGAAAGTTGATCAAATTCTCAATGAAATGGATGACATTTTAATCAGGAAAACTATTTTTGTAAACAGACCAATAAATTTGTCTCCAATAATTAATTTGATAATTTACTTATGAGCAGTAACATAAAAGAATCTGAAATGGACAACAAATATGAGTATATAGATAGACCTATGACACTTATTTTTGAAAATATTTAAATTATTTTTAACCAGTCATTACAAAACAAAAACATGTATGTGGCCTCTATTTCCATTGCTATATGCTGTCAAGAATTAAATTCTAAATTTGAAGCAAACAGACTGAGATATAAAACTTACATATGTGATGATATTCTACTATAAGAAACATACTTACTGGTACAGGAATTGCCAATCGGTTATGATATAACACCTCAGAATGTTAAGCATACTTACTGGTACAGGAATTGCCAATCGGTTATGATATAGCACCTCAGAATGTTAAGCATACTTACTGGTACAGGAATTGCCAATCGGTTATGATATAACACCTCAGAATGTTAAGCATACTGACAGGTACAAGACTTACCAGTAATATGAAGAATTACTTAGCTTGAGGCAGGTCAGTGTTTTCCTCCATCAATACGCTACGATATGACTGAAATTTTGTTGGAAGTGGCATTAAACACACATATGACATAACCTTTGCCTCCCTTTTCCTCAATTTTGTGTTTGTGATAAATCTTCTGGTAACCATTTAACACTCAAAAGGAGGGACCAGAATTCGACATTCAATTGTTTTATTTTATTTCTTGTTTCAGACAAGTGACATGGATGATCTCCCCTTAGACACAGATCGTATACAGAGATACATGATCAGCATACCAAGCTTATCTGGAGGTCAGATGACAACAACAGCTGCCGAAGGTACCATCATTCCTGTCCAAGTTGCTCTGGATTCATCACAAAGTGTTTTAGTCCCAGCAGTTAACATGATCAGGCCCCAGTTCTCTCCCCCTGCAGCACATCAGCAGACATCACAGGTGTCGCCTACGTTGATGAGAATGTCTCCCAAACAAAATTCTAACAGTAGTATAGGTCCACAAGGAAATGGACAGCTAAGGAACGAGTCGCCGAAAGAAGACACCCCGCATATGTTTACAGTGGAAGATCTCAGCCGTCAGAGAATGAATATATCAATGAGACAAAATAATGAGCAACCTGCATCTGAACATGGAATGGAGGTGATGAAAGACATTTCAGAATTAGTATCGGAAGGAACAAAACATGGCAGTCCCGGTAAATCGGATCTAAATCGTCAAAGCCTTCATTCTGTCATCTCGCACTTGATAACAACACAAACGGCTGCCATTATGAAAGAAGATGATGTGGCGGCTCAACAAATACAATATCAGAATGAGGCTTCACAAGGGCAAGTAAATCAAAGAGGAGGTCATATTATTGAAATCGATTCTGCTACATTAGAGATCAAAAATGCAGTACAAAAAATAACAGAAAGTGCAACGGCATCAGTGCAATGTTCTGAGTCGACAAAAATGTGTAAAGAAGCATCTCGACATTCGCCTATGGAACAACGCACCTCTGGTAGTGAGGGATTATCTATCATTTCCTCCTCACAGACTTTTACAGTAGCAAGTGATAAAGCAGGAAATACAGTGCCAGTAACGCTCAACACTAATCCATTAAACATTGGAACTTTATCCAAAGAACTTTCGCCTCCGATTTCACCAGCATTAAGTAGCAGTCATCTAACTGAAAGACCACCAAGAGGTATGACCCCTCGTACATCACCTCCTATTGGATCTAACATAGATGCCAAATCTAAGGTTCGTCATCGTAGTCATGACAGCAATTCATCCGGAAGTATGTCTCCAAGCTTGAACAAAACAAAGTCTGTGGAAAAAAAAACAGCTTCACGAAACAACATTGTACCAGCACCACCTGCCGCAATAACATATGACAAATTTGGGGGAACACTACTGTACGATTACACGCTGCCTGATAGAGGCCTTGGGCTAGGATCCTCAACGCCGCGACCTGTGTCACAATCCAGTAATAGTGCGAAATCACTTTCCTCATGGCATTGTCCACAGTCACCAGCTCAGTTGTCTATCCCAAGTCCCGCATTGTCAGATCGTAGCGGAACTTCGCCTCTTGATCTCTCATCCGCTAATCCTAAAGAAAATAGAAAAGAAGCAACAACGAGCCCAGCTCCAGAACAAGTGCAAATCTTGGAAGAGAAATCCTTACCGCAGAGAGTTTTATACGAGAAAAATATGTTAATATTCAGTGATAACGAGGTGGAAATCATTTCCGTCGGAAATAATAAATGGGTTGTTAGAAATGAGTCACAATTGTTGTCCATGGCTCATCAAGGTATGTCTGACAACCAAACTGTATCACAATCAAATAAACGACCAAGTGATGACGAAACGGAAAGTCCTGTGGAACTCAAAGTTCCAAGACTTAAAAATGGGAATGCAACACCTCAGATAATTCACGGTGCTATTACAGACAAGACATGTGTCCCTTTAACTAATGGGAACATCAACAATTTCAGTGCTATTGTATCAGTGGATACACAATCGGCTAGGGATCCAAAAAATTGTCCAGTTTTACAGAACATGTTAAAACCAAAGAATTAGCGATGTTTCGACATCAACATGTTATAAATTTTAATTGATGGTGCATATTGTATACTTTTTTCATATTACATGTAGAAGGTTACGGCCATTTTTATTTATTTCTATATTTACACAGTTTTATTGTATTGTATAATTATTCTGAATTTATTTGTATTTTTTTCTGGTACCAGTTTATATTGAATTTCTCCTTGAATATTCACATTTTTATTTTATGTTCTATAACAAACTAAGAAAAGGGTCTTGTTGTCTATTTTTGAATCCTTTCTCGAATGATTTCATCCATGTTAAATTGATATTATTTTATCAATTTGTCGATGTCACTGTAAAAACAAGTTCCTTATTAGGGCATAATATCTTATCGATGTAGCATTGATGATAATCTGACTGGCATATGAAGAAACAAAGTTTTCGTTTCAGGGATTGTCACTTTTTTTGCCGAATTATTAAATTTAATTTTGAAATAAGATACTGGTGTTTTTTAAATGTGTGGTTTATAATGAAAATACATCAGCAGTGTTCTTCAAAGATAAAGTTCAGTTTTATAGCTTTATTGGAGAAAATCATGTGATACTGGTACCCAGATTTAAATCATTATGAATTTATTGTATAATTTGTTGTAAAAATGGACTTTGTCCTAATATGTGTGCCATTATTTTGAGGAGAAAATGTTATAGGAGAAAGGTCAGAATATAGGTCAACTATACCATAAACAATATCCATGGTAACTGATAATTCATGATTATAAAATAAAAATTTGTAGAATATTTTAATCATATACATTGTATGTATAAATATAATTCAATAGTATTTTAAAATTTAAATTTAAAATAATTTATCAAACACCTTAATTTTTATAAATTACAGATTTTATCAATTGTTTTTTTGAGTGTGTGTATGTCCTTGTATTCTGACTTTGGCCTTGGAGTATATTTAGAAATATTGAAATCCTTTGTTATATAAATAAATGCCTTGACAATCAAATATATGTTGTTTGAGAGAGAAGATCTGGAAATTTGAATTTAATTATTGCCATTTTGGAAAACATTTTATTCTTTTGATAGATTTTCCTATAGTTAATTTCCCTATTTTGTTCTACTATTATTTGATATTGTTACATAGAACAGATCGTTAT
Organism: Bathymodiolus brooksi; assembly: GCA_963680875.1. Classification (NCBI taxonomy): domain Eukaryota; kingdom Metazoa; phylum Mollusca; class Bivalvia; order Mytilida; family Modiolidae; genus Bathymodiolus; species Bathymodiolus brooksi. The sequence continues at coordinate 10,524,537 of OY804590.1, forward strand.
TGTATATTTCAGTTTCTTTAAGTATAATGTCTGCAATTTGGGTAATTATTTCTTTCTTTTTTTTCAGACCTAAATATTTGACCTGGAAAAATATTAAAAACATAGAAAAACACCAAATAGACTGTTTTAAAAAAAAAAAAGAAAAGAAAAATATTTTCTGAAAACATCCACCGATATTTGCTTAAGAGGATTTTCCTGGGGTTCATAGCTCAAGACTTATAAACAAATAAAACTCTTACTATTTTTGGCAGAAAATTTTCAAAATATCCTCGCCAGTATTTATCACGGTCAATTACGGTCATGATACCACGATTTTCAACTGATTGAAATCATAAAACATTTTCTTTCTTTTCTTTTTTTTCCTTTTCACTCCAAAAATAAAAACAGCAGAAAATAACCGAAATTGCAGACACTACCCTTTAAGTTAATAATTTATTGAAGGTCTTGTCTATTGATTATCCATTTTGGTTATTTGTTTTGATTTAAAAAAAAAAAAAAATGTGTCATAAACTACAAAAGGATATGTCAGTCTCTTTGCTGTACATTTCATTGTAATATCCATAATTCTCCTATTCTTAAAATGTGTTTAACCAGGTGGTTAAATTTTCGTAATGTTTATAATCACCATGCTGGTTAAATTTCTTCATGAGAATTCCTGCCAATTTCCTAACGACGTCAATAACGACGGAATTAACAACTTAAAAATATTTTTGACGTTTTGATCATTGGAGAAAAAGATTCTTGTGCTCTAACAGTGGATGATGATATTTCTCCCATCTCTCGATAACTTAATTTTCAAATTTACGATCTTGAGTAGAGAAATATCATAATCCACTGGTAGCGGAAGACTAATCTATTTTTATCCAGTGACCAATTAAATTATAATGCACAATAAAAAATGTAGCTTGTGAGATGTTTAATTTGTTAAATTTTTTTAAATTTCAGTAGATATTTTAAGAGAATTGATGTAGTATGTTATGTTGTTAGAAGATAGGTCATGTTGAAGGTCATGTTGAACGTACTCCAAAGAAGGTGTTTAAAAGCCTTTTCACCGATTTTTTGGTGATATGAACGAGAAACAAAAACTTATTTGACATTAAATTAAATATATTTAGCATTTTTTTTCAGCATTTCTTGTATATAAAAGTTAAACGAACCGGAAATAATGAAATATACATACATTCAGTTTTATTATCAAGAAATACTGTTACTTTAGAATTTCTGTCAAATTCCGAAATAGGTAATAAAAATATGTGCTCAGGTTTTTTCTTAAATATTACAGATTCTTAAATTACATTTGTTTATGAATATATTTTAATTTTAATTTATTATTATTATATATTAGCAATATCTTGGTTTTTTTAGAATTCACGTTATTAAGTTACAGCATTAATTGTTAATTATTGTAGTTTTCTGGACTATAACATTCTACAGTACTAGCAAGGTGTTTCTGTTGAAAATCACACCCTGGCTGGTGATTTTTCAAAGTGTTGTCAAAGTGTGCCCCTTTGAATGTGGGTGAAATACCAGCAAACTAAGTACAGTCAAACCTGTATTAAGAGGTCACCTTTGGGATGAAGAAAAGGTGGTCTTTTAAGACAGGTGACCTACAAGAGGTTAAATTCATATGAAATTGTCTTTGACAGGACGAAAAAGGGTGACCTTTAAATACAGGTGACTGCTTAATAGAGCTGACTGCATGGGCAGGTTTGACTACTGTATATTATTAAGGATTAATGCACTGATAGGATCGTAAATATAGGTGTCAAGTTTGAAAAACACCTGCAATCCCAGAGATCTACTGTGATTCACTGATATCAGAACATAGTGTTTTCTAACAAAAACACATAGCTAGTACTGTAGATGAACTGTAGATGAACTTGATTAATTACATTAGTTTCTGGACTACAACTGTCTATGCAGACTTTGTTAATTATAGTAATTTATTGATAATAGGTCCAACTGGTATATTCTCCATAGGCCTATAATGGTAAAATATGTTTTTAAGTGAAAAATGTCGAGCATGACCTGTAGTCCAAAATCTACATTTATTATACTGTGTTTTATTTGCCAAATAAGTATACACCTTTTTGTTGGGGCAGACATGACAGTAAATATACTGTGAGTGGTCACTTATATTTCTCATTTTAGCAGATAATTATTTAAACAGTCTCAATTCATAAAACAAAACTGAGGACGTAAGACCAAGTTTTAATTATCATTGAATTGATCAAGGATTTATATAGTAGGAAGGATATGAATCTCGGGAGATTTAACATAGATTGTATGTAAGTATGTTGCGTGGCGAGATTACCCATAGTGCAATTCGTTGACGATGTGCGTGCCTTAATTAATTTTCATCGCTTCAACATTTTAAACCAGTATTTGTAAGTATATAAAACCATAATTACAGGTATAAAGTGAAAATATCTGTCATAAATACCAATCATTAATAAAGTATCAACTTTTTGTAGATGTATCACCCATATTTCATCAATAATTGACATTAATCGATTTCCCTTTTGACCTTCATAATCCCACCTATTATGGGCGGTCAAGACTCAAATTTTAATTTCAAACTCCTCTCTTCTCTCATCATACCGAATATTGAAGCAGAGCCGTCATTTTTGTGATAATATAAATATTTTTCAATGTATAGAAGGAGTTTATTGAAAACAGTGCTCCCGATTTGTATTTATTAAGGATTGTTTACCATCATTTGTCAAAATGGTGGCGTTCTGTTTTTAGATGTATGAAACTCTACTGTACTTTTTTTTTATTTTACGTGTATGAGGGGTGATACAGAAAAAATCAAAAAAACTTTTCCATTGAACCTATATCGGCAAATCCAAGGATTGTTTTGTGTAGTGTAGTATATAGACGATGTATAACACAAACTTTGGTGTAATTGGTTGATTTTCCTATGAATTCTTAAGGCATTTCAAAATGAATGAATTAATTTTTGCTCTGTTGTAGCATAAAACCTCGCCACGCGAGATAAAGCGAGAAAATACGAGATTTTAATCCTTTCTACTATATCGTGGATTTCATAGTCTTTCATTTTATCACAAATATTTTACAATTACAACATTTTTAGATGAAATTTCCATCCACTGTAATCATGTTAAAGACAAACCTAAATTAAGTCTCTCTCGTACACTTGAATTGATTTTGAAATTAACCCCCAAAAAATGTTAGATGCATTTAATGAAATTTTATTATACCTTATATATATATATGTAAGACTCAGATCGACGTCCAGTCTCTAATCGACGTCCATTCCTCAAATCGGCGTCCAATTCTCAAATATATGGTAGTTTTTCACTTTCTCAAATCGACGTCACTGATGTATACCTCAAATGACGTCACATCCGTTATGGAATGTTTTTGAAGCAATGATGGAGAAGGGACAAGACCAGATTCCAGATGAGGGGTTCTTGATGACAAAAATGCATAGGTATTTTATAGTTACTGTAGATAAAATCCTATTGTGTTTAGGAGTACTTCTACTTTAGCGGACCCTAACCTTAATCCTAACCCTAACCTTAACCCTATCCCTAACCCCAACATTAACCTTAACCTAAACCTAACCCTAACGTTTTTGAGGAGTGGACGTCGATTAGAGACTGGACGTTGATCTGAGTCTATCATATATATACAGTATAAGGTTAGATTGAATTTTTGGTGTTTTTAGCTCACCTTGCCAAAGGCAAAGTGAGCTTTTGCCATCACTTGGCATCTGTCATCCGTTAACTTTTCACATTTTAATCTTCTCTTCTGAAACCCCTCAGCCATATGAACTGAAACTTGGTAGGAAGCATCTATGGAAGGTCCTCTATAAAGACTGCTAATTTTGTCCCGATCTATTAACAAACATGGCCGCCACAGGCAACTCTTGTTTCTGATTGGCTGATTTTAAAAATTCTTCTCTTCTGTAACCGCTTGATCCGAAACTCCTAAAAATCTTCTTCTCTGAAACTGCTTTGCCAAAACGAACCGAAATTTCGTGGGGGCACCTATAGGCTATGGAAGGTTCTGTATTAAGTTTCCTCAGAGCAGAATGAAAGGTGAGCGACACAGGCTCAGCTCAGTGCTGAGCCTCTAGTTCACTACTCACAGTTATATTGTGACTACCAGAATTATTGATGGGTGAAAGCCTGGACAGTTATAACAAACTAACCTGTGAAAAACCCGGCCTTACTGGAAACCTCGACAGTTGACGTGGGTAACAGGGTCTAACTATATAGAAGGTGTACACTTATTAGAAAGGATACTGTACACAGTTGTTATGTTTATTTTATTATCTTATTATTATGTTATTTTTATCAAACTTCAAATTATTGTTATCTTTACTTTTTAATCGATTCATTACGTTGAGAGTATTTATTTTTTGCTTTTTGTTATTAATTTCATGCAATGTAAAAATAATTCTTTAACATTGGGTTGTATAAGTTTTTAATATGTAAAATATTCCTATCTCCTGCTGCTAAGTTTTTTCAAACTGTCAAATGACCCTAGAAAGGGTGCATTATAGTAAAAGATAGAATTATATTCATTTTTCTCTTAGAGTTTTAAATCAAGATAATGATAACATTTGTTTTATTCCCATTGGTCAATGTTAATTGACCTTTCAACCCTCCCTTTCTATTGGATTACACATTGAAAATCCTAGTTCTCACATAATAAATCAATAATAATGCATTTTTCTTAAAAGGCACAAAGGAAGGAAAATAAAGTTACAAAGTGTGGTGTAAAATTTGAAATTAAAGTAAGATTTTTTTTAAGTTTAACTGTTAATTAGAATTATTACCAGTAGAATACAAAAATTGATGGGATTGTTATGAGTAAAAAAAGCTTTAAAAAAAGAGAGTTTTAAAAATAGGACCACTTATCAGCATTATTTTGAATTTCTTGCAATAACCAATCCTCATACTGTACAAATGTTTAATCTTATATACAGGTTATCCAGGGGTTTTTTTTCCACTGAAAATTCTCCTTCCAAATGTTTGCTATTAAATACTCTAAATCAAATTTATGCTTTATAAAGATATTGTGAAAGTGTAAAAAAATAATAAATCACACTCTCCCTTTTAGTAAGAGAGGATTTTTCCACATGCATGAAAATTATTAAGAAAAACAATAAATGATCCTAAAATGTAATAATTTTATGTTCTCAGTGGGATACATTAGTAAATTATCTCCCTTTAAGTTAAGTAAAGGATTATCTACCTTAGTAAAGGGGGATAACTTTTCTCAGTGAGAGATACATTAGTGAATTATCTCCCTTTATAAAGTTAGAGTAAGGGATTATCTACCTTAGTAAAGGGAGCTAACTTTTCATTCTAATGTAATGATTGGCTCTCACATTCAGCATATTTTTTTAATTCATCATTTCAGAAACTAGTGCATTATGGGACGGACTTCTGCACACCAAAATAATGTGATTGGTTAAAAATGTTGTACACAGCAAAGAAATGACCAATGAAAAAACTCTAAATAATATTTTGGTGTATACAAAGTTAGAAAATATGCCTATAATTCAATGGATAATGAATTGATGAATTGCTTCTAGTTATTTTACATAGAAAAAAATGTACAGATTTGTTTTATGTTTATGAATATTCAGTAATTTGTTGATTTAAATGTTTAGTGGTTATGAATATTCATTATGTTGTTCATTTACATATTTAGGATTTACCAAAGATTTTTGCTTTAAGTTGTCTCTGGCTTATTGGCCATATTAAATGTGTGTTGATTGTTGTTTAAATTGACAATCAATAAATCAGTACAAATGGTAACAAGAGTTTTTATTTTATCTTTAACTCTATTGATTACCGGTATGCACAATTTACTCCCCAAGGGAGTTGAGTGCTTTATTTGTGTTTATGGTGTTTAATGTCACTTTCAACAATATTTCAGTTGTATTGTGGTGGTCAGTTTTATTGGTGGATGAAATCAGGGTACCCGGAGAAACCCACAGACCTGTCTCAAGTCACTGACAAACTTTATCACATAATTTTGTATAGAGTACAATGTACACCTGATCAACATGAACGGGATTCAAACTCACAACGTTAGTGGTGATATAGCACTGATCGCACAAGTAGTTGTAAATCCAACTACCATACGATCACGGCCATCCCTCTTATTTATAGTAATTAAATGTCATGCCAGATTAACATTCAACAAGCTTAAGTCTGTATGGAACAACAGCCAATTTGGAAGAAAAACTAAGATGAAACTTCTCAAATGGAACGTTATATGGCAGCGAAACCTGGAAGATGACAAAAGGTGACGAAAAGATCTTGGACACCTTTCTTCACAAATGCATCAGAAGCATCCTGAAGATATATTGGCCAGAAAAGATCTTGGACACCTTTCTTCACAAATGCATCAGAAGCATCCTGAAGATATATTGGCCAGAAAAGATCTTGGACACCTTTCTTCACAAATGCATCAGAAGCATCCTGAAGATATATTGGCCAGAAAAGATCTTGGACACCTTTCTTCACAAATGCATCAGAAGCATCCTGAAGATATATTGGCCAGAAAAGATCTTGGACACCTTTCTTCACAAATGCATCAGAAGCATCCTGAAGATATATTGGCCAGAAAAGATTACCAACACTGAGGCAAGGAGGAAAAGGGCGGGACTTGAAAAGATCAGTACCATTGTAAAGAAAAGAAGATGGCAGTGGATAGGACATGTCCTCAGAATGGATAACAACAGGAACGCCAGGACAGCACTTGACTAGGCCCCTGAAGGAAAAAGAAAAAGAGGTAGACCGAAGGAAACATGGAGGAGAACGGTAGAAAAAGAAAGGAAACAGCTAGGATTCAACACATGGGCAGATCTAGAGGCAACCAGACAAGAAGACAGATCAAAATGGAGAGGACTCGTCCATGGCCCCATTCTCCACGAGGAGACAGGGAACTAAGTCAAAGCAAGTCAAATGTTCTTCCTGTAGCAAATTTTGTGCAGACACAAATTGGCAATTAACTCATTCATAACTTATCACCGGGTTTGTAACTAGAATAACACGACTGTTGCTACTAGTGGAGCAGGAACTGCCTACTTTTCCTCAGCACCTGAGTTCACCCCGGGTGTTTTAGTGGGGATCGTGTTACTCGATCTTTAGTTTTATGTGTATGTTTTGTAGATCGTTGTGTGTACTTTTTCTTTTGGCCATTGTGTTGTGTGTTCTTCGATATACAGATTCTGATTACCTCCCTTTGGTATCTTCAAACTCCTCTTGATATGTTACTGAGGATTGATATTATCTATGAATTAAAGAAAGAGCTACAAAACAAATTGTAAAAGTACCTGAATCAGGTGTCGAGAGATTTGTTTACTGGTGTAGGTGAGTATTATATTACACACAAGAAATCAGCGAATAAGTAATATTTATAGGCACAGGCTACGAATACGACGGAAACGTATTCGTAGCCTGGGTTTTACAAGTACGACGGGCGGAAGTTGTGACTAAATGATCAACCGTTTTCCGGACATGGACACATATTTTACGGAAATTAATCACGTATTGCTAGCACCTAGAGGCTACGAATACGACGGATTTCTCGATTTTATTAATTCTATTGTTTTTATTTCATTAAATGACAATTTATGAAAAACTAGTCTTACAATACACGATTAAGCCCATAGATTTCACTGGTATGAGTACTTCTCAGAGTACAACTCACACTTCCCAACACTAATTATTTTCAAAATGGACGACGATGGTAGTGCGCTCCGTGTTGGAGCAAAGTATAAATCTTTTATAGATTTAGAGTGTGCCCTAAAAAAATTCCAGCAGGATAACTACGTCCAACTTTATAAGCGTATCTCAAGGAAGCTTGGTACGGGGTCCAAATATAAAAACATGGAAGTTGCAGAAAGTGCAGCGGGTCTTTTAATTTATAAGGAGTTGGATTATTCCTGTATTCATGGAGGGAAAATTTGTATTTCCATTTCCAGCGGCCAACGCCCAAACAAGGTAAAATCACATATAATATACCTTAAATAAGCAAATGATCATCACTTTGATTGCAGTTTTTCATATTAAATTCGCAGCGATGTCTTCAATCATGTTCTGTATAGCAGCAAATACATCTTTCTAGAAATTTTAAGTCATTACAATACTATCGTAAGTCAAATGATAAAACACACAAGTTTGTGCTTTTTGTATGGTTCTGATTCTCCTTAATGCTGCATGCTTTGGGAAGAAGCAATAAATATCAATTTATATAGTCTTTGGATTTACCCGATCAAAGATCAAGCGCAACAAAATTGTGATCACAATCAAAGATGCTAAGATATCAAGAGGAGGGTTTTGATCACATTAACCGGTTTAACCCTTCGGCTTCCACATTTTGTCTGTCCATTAACCGGTTTAGCCCTTCGGCTTCCACATTTTTGTCTGTCTATTAACCGGTTTAACCCTTCGGCTTCCATATTTTTGTCTGTCCATTAACCGGTTTAGCCCTTCGGCTTCCACATTTTTGTCTGTCTATTAACCGGTTTAACCCTTCGGCTTCCACATTTTTGTCTGTCTATTAACCGGTTTAACCCTTCGGCTTCCACATTTTTGTCTGTCCATTAACCGGTTTAGCCCTTCGGCTTCCACATTTTTGTCTGTCTATTAACGGTTTAACCCTTCGGCTTCCACATTTTTGTCTGTCCATTAACCGGTTTAGCCCTTCGGCTTCCACATTTTTGTCTGTCTATTAACCGGTTTAACCCTTCGGCTTCCACATTTTTGTCTGTCTATTAACCGGTTTAACCCTTCGGCTTCCACATTTTTGTCTGTCTATTAACCAGTTTAACCCTTCGGCTTCCACATTTTTGTCTGTCTATTAACCGGTTTAACCCTTCGGCTTCCACATTTTTGTCTGTCTATTAACCGGTTTAACCCTTCGGCTTCCACATTTTTGTCTGTCTATTAACCGGTTTAACCCTTCGGCTTCCACATTTTTGTCTGTCTATTAAACGGTTTAACCCTTCGGTTTCCACATTTTTGTCTGTCTATTAACCGGTTTAACCCTTTGGCTGCCACATTTGTGTCTGTCTATTAACCGGTTTAACCCTTCGGCTGCCACATTTGTGTCTGTCTATTAACCGGTTTAACCCTTCGGCTTCCACATTTTTGTCTGTCTATTAACCGGTTTAACCCTTCGGCTTCCACATTTTTGTCTGTCTATTAACCGGTTTAACCCTTCGGCTTCCACACTTTTGTCTGTCTATTAACCGGTTTAACCCTTCGGCTTCCACATATTTGTCTGTCTATTAACCGGTTTAACCCTTCGGCTTCCACATTTGTGTCTGTCTATTAACCGGTTTAACCCTTCGGCTTCCACATTTTTGTCTGTCTATTAACTGGTTTAACCCTTCGGCTTCCACATTTTTGTCTGTCTATTAACCGGTTTAACCCTTCGGCTTCCACATTTTTGTCTGTCTATTAACCGGTTTAACCCTTCGGCTTCCACATTTTGTCTGTCCAAAGCCAGGACCTAGATTCCCAATGTCATAGTCATAATTTTTTTTGCAAAGGTATTGCCATCATTTGGCGTCTGTCATCGTCATCCGTAAACTTTTACAATTTACTCTTCTTTTCTGAAACCACCGTCGGCCAATTGGTACCAAACGTAGTTTGACTGTTCATATCATTGTCCTCTACAAATTTGTTTATGGTTTTTTTTTCTGATCAGAAATCTTGGACAGAATATAAAAGAGCCAGGAACTGCCCAAATAGTATGTGTCCATATATATGGGTCTTGATAATTTATTGTTCATTTGTTTTCTATGAGGTTTTTATTCAAATAAATTCCTTAAAAAATTACTTTCAGAAACATGCATAACATTATGTACTTCTGGCAATTTATGTTTAGCACACTGGCCAAAGGTCAAGTGATCTTTAGGCGTCCGTCGGTCGTACGTAAACTTTCATATTTAAATCTTCTCCTCTAAAGTCACTAAATAAAAGTTAAACCAAACTTGGTTGGGATTGTCATTGGGTCGTTCTTTTTAAAAATTGTGCCCGATGGTCATCCCTCCATTTAAGATATGCCTGCTTTACTAAAAATAGTAGTTTCTTTAATTTTCTATTGCTGCTTTATTATAAGTTAAAATGAGCTAATTTTAACTGCAGCTACATGGCCACAATAGTTCAACATACAATGTATATTTCAGGTTTTTCTGTGAATTTTTTCTTATAGTCGATTTATACCAATTATGGATATTTTGAGAGAGAAAAAATCACATTAAAATCTTCTCAGAAACATGAGTTGAAATGATCGTTGGTTTGTCCATGTTCAAAATTACATGCAACACCCCACCCTCCATCCAACAATTTGTAACCATTTTTACTATTTCAGTTAACAACTAGAAAATGTACATAAGATAAAATTATGCATTTCCTTTATAAAGTGATAGGTATTCTGATGTTTATATAATTTTGTTGAGATTAGACTTCAAAGGAAATTTTCTGCTCTGAATCTCAGCCTAGGAAGTCTAATCTCAACACTAGGAGATACTGAGCAGAAAATTTCCCCAGACAATATAATGTATTATTAATCCAATAACTATGCACAAGCACATGCTACTGTCTATGTCCCATTTTTTTTATATACTCGGGTCTGTTTGATTAGTTACCTTTCTGAAGAATATGGCAATGATTCCCAAAATTAATGGTCAAAGTGACCAACCCCCCTTTTTATGGGAGAACACCATGTAGGCTAATTAGACGCACACCTATAAACCAACCATGTTCTGAATGCCGTAGAAGAATGAAATTTTGTACAGTTGATATCAATTAGTTTTGCAAACACATCAAAATATGGCTTAATATAACACAAATTGTGTCTGTAGGAGAACTTTCCTGATACCCTGTAGATAACGTAACCCTCAGTCCGCTTATGCTCTCACCGGAGCACAAGCGGACTGAGGGTTACGTTATCGTATCTAGATACCCTGATGTCCACCCTTAGCTAAATTTTCGTTTTCTCTCAGCAAATCCACATAAAAAGAATTTTTCAACTTAAAACCTAAGCAAAACTTCAAAAACAATTATTGAAATAATGCTGACGAGTCTTAATTAGAAGATGCTTCTAATTAGCCACACGGCTGTAATAATACATATAATTTTGTATATTGTATGTATATGGAGAAGACAATACTTAGTTGAAAAACTTGTGTCTGATCCTTGATCCTTTTGTCATTATTTAGACAATAAAAAAAAATTAAATTAAAAATAACTATCTAATTCTAATAAAAACTTGTATCTTCTGCTTCTGCCTCATAATGGCCACCATCAACTTGTTGATTGTTATGCCATCATCTTCAGAGCTCATATGAACTATTCATTTGGATAATGTCAAATGAAAATGTTAAATTTATCAATGAATAGCCGGACTCTAAGGAATCAATTTCTTAATATATACAGATTAATACATGGACATTTCCATATTGGCCTGGTTATCATCCCGAGACCCCCATATTTGCCCGAGACGGAGTCGAGTGCCAATATGGGTCGAGGGATGATAACCAGGCCAATATGGAAATGCCCATGTATTAAACTATTTATTACATACTTCCGACATCTAGAAAAGAGATACCCATATTGGCCTGAGACTAACTTGTCGAGGCCCATATTGGCCCGGGCCAATATGGGCCTCGATATGGAAATGATCTTGTAGTAATCCAATAACCGGTTATTTTCCCGTGGTGTGAAAATATGGACAGTTTACTTCCGGTCATATTGGTCATACAAAAATGCCTTTATTTGAACTAAGTACGTAATAAATAAGATGAAAATTCCTCTGTCATCCTCGTGTGTGTAATGATATTATTTCTGAGTTATCTCTCTTTGTTCATGAACAAATTTCTCTCCTCACAAAAACAGACTTCATTTCACGTGTGTGTTAAATCAATTTGAATCAAGTCAGTATAAATGAATGTGTTTGGTGTCTGATTTTTTTTTTTAAACTTAAGGTTTAATTAAGACTTATAAAAATTTAATTGAGGTTTATGCAGCCCAGCCCAAGTTCGGATCTGTAACCGGATATGTTTTGTATATTTCATTGATGTTTATATTTCCTGTTTTATAATTTCACGTTTTGGAATTTGTGTCCACCCATTTTCGCAGAAATTTTCTGTTTCAAGAGTTAAAAATAGCAGCCTAAATGATAAAAGAGCGACAAATAAAAAAATTGAACTTCAACAAAATATCTTGTAAGATAATAAAGCATTCCATGATCTGTCCTTGACGGCAGTGATTTGACCGTTTGAAAAGGGGAGGGTGTACCGGTGTTAAGCCGGTTTCAGGTCGATCCGGCCCAAAATGAAAAGTCGATTCGGCCCCATTGGAAATTGAATACTTTTGAACTGAAATACACAAGTGTTTATCATTTCAAAATGTTTTTGATCGATTTTAATTAAAAAAATTCAAACATTAGAATTGTTTGTGTGTAATCAAGAAATCAATGTAGCCTGGGGCGGGGTTCTATGGTACCACAGTACTTAATGTTTGACGTCTGTGTAACATAACTAGTTTTCGGAATGAATCCAAAAATGTTATATTTTATTCCCCGGTATAGAAACCTATTTTCCCACACAATTCATTTTATTCTTTGAATTGTTTAAAAATATGTCGCCACTTTTCCCTATGACAACGCCGATGTACCTCCCAGAAATGGTTTCCTATGATATCGCGGTAATTGCAAAATAAATGTTATGGGACAAAATGTTTGACAAATCAAGACATCGTTTATAAATACTAAATCAAGGTGAATATCTGGCAAACTTATACTATAAAGAAAATCTTGATAATTTATCACATTTAATAAAGTAAAGTTTCTTTGAAATAACAAATGTAATGAAGTTGAGTCAATTTGATGTAACGTTATGTTGGTTAATATGTTTTCATAGCTTAATTTTTCCATCAACTTTGTCGGTCTAGAAAGTAACTAAAAATAGCAACAAAAATCCCAAATCGGGTTGAAATGAAACGTAAACAAACGGACGACATTTCTAAAAAATAGCAGACGAATTATGACAACTATGGTTTAATAATTGGACATTTTACAAAGCATGGTATCAGGGTAAAATAAAAATGTCCGCTATATCTAAGGAAAAGATAAAAATACGTGTACTTACAAAAATTCAAGACATTTGGACAGAATGACCAGACGTTCCGATAAATGTGACTGTTGTGTTTATGAATATATAAATAGAAAAAGTGGCGCTGCAGTGCATAGGAACAGACAAAATAAATACTGTGGTATCATAGAACCTGCGGTACCATAGGAAGGGACTATTCTGGTTAAATAGATATATTTATTACAATTAAATGATGATTATACAGCAGTTAGTACTGATTAGTTACAAGTCTTTGATTGTACTCTAAATTAAGCTACACCCAAGCTAATTTTATTGTTTGATATCGCCAATTAATTTGAACAATTTATAAAATCAAGTGTTGTAAAAACATACAAGAACTCAAAACCCAAGCTAATTTTAGGGTGTGAGAAATTTGAAAGTCTTTGTTCTGCCACGCTGTGGCTATAAAAAAGGAACTATGACTATAGCTTTCATTCATTCCTTCCATGTCTTACCCATGACCCCTGGGTTCATGTGTAGTGTGTTCCAGACCTGTCAGAACGTGGCAGCAAGCTCTAGAGTGTGACTCCTGTGGAAACTAGTTATCTCCCGCTTATCATTCGGAACACACTTTCTGTTTGACGTTCAGGTTTGCTAGTTTATAACGTAATATTTATACTAGGGCCGAATCGACTTGGGCCGGAACGACTTGGGGCCGAACTGGTTTAGGGCCGGATCGACCTGATACCGTTAAGCCTAGGGGACAACGCGGAATGTAGGGAAAACATGTAAAATCTTTCATATTATTATTTCATGGAAGAAATTGAAAAAGAGTTGTTCTATGTACAACAACAATATTTTTATTCCTATTAAGGTCCCTCAAGGGACAATGACAAACATACATTCTTCTTCTTCTTCTTCCAAATACAGTGCATCCTTCAATTTGAAGATTATTGCACTTGTGCGGGTCAGGAAACGAAGTGTTCTATTTACATGTGAATATGTACATGTTCCAAAATCGGAAATGTGCAGGTTAAGACTGGCAAAAACCACTGGAACTGTCTATGGTGTTAATCTGATCACTGTAACATCTCTGGTAAACTGTTCCAGAGTCAGAGATCCAACTACAGTTGCTGGTAAAGTGTTCCAAAGCCTGATTACTGTTGGGAAGGTCGAGTACATTGTATTTGTAAACTAGTATTCTGGTGTGTGGCTGAAGATAACGTATGTCATGTCCTCTCGTCGATCTTGTGGACGGAACAAGGTAGGTTGCATCTGATAGAGCAACCAGTTGGTATTCACTATTGTATTTTATACAGCATGACTAGTTGAGATCTTGCTCGTCTTTCTTGCAGAGAGTCCCACTTCAGCTTTTGGAGCATTTCTGTGACACTGCTCTAACGGCCGAAGACGTTATTGACAAATCTGGCGTCACGTCTTTGAACTTGTTCTATTTTGTTTATGTTCGCAGCAGTATGTGGACTCCAAACTGTGGAGGCGTACTCGACAAGAGGATGGACTAGTGCTGTGTAACATCTTTCTTTGACAGATGGAGGACAACCTTTTAAGTTTCTATTCAGAAAGGCAGTGCTGGAGTTGGCCTTTTTCGTTATTGTGTCTATATGGTTGTTCTGAAAGTGTAACCCAAGGTATTTTGCTGATGGTACAGTTACAAGTTTCTTCCCATGGATATAATAATCGGATGTTAATTGTTTCCGTTTGTTGGTGATACGGATTACTTCACACTTATTTGGGTTAAAGCTCATCAACCAGTTGTTTTCCCACTTCTGCAATTTATCTACATGTAAGTCTGCTTGTAGTTCTTCGGAATCCGCCTTTGATCTAATAGGTCGGTAAAGCAGACAATCATCGGCAAAGAGGCGAGGAGTTGATTTTACACATTCAGGTTGGTCGTTTATGAAGACCAGAAAGAGCAGCGGTCCCATTACTGTCCCTTGAGGAACTCCTGATGTTACTTTTGCAGATGATGAGTGCTGTCCCTCCACTAGTACTTCCTGAGTTCGTTCAGACGAAAAGTCCTCGATCCAGTCAAGAAGGTTGCCTCTGATTCCATAATGCCTTAGTTTCAGTAGTAACCGCTGGTGTGGTACTTTGTCGAAGGCTTTACTAAAGTCTAATAATATTGCATCCATTCATAATTATATCAGCAGTCACAACAATACAGAATGGAGACATATGTTCATAATCAAAAAACAAGACAATTCTAACTATTTAAATGATAACATGTTACAGCAAGTGGGCTGTGTTTGGCAGCACGACCCGAGGAGAGGTAGGGAGTAATGTATAGTAGCAGAGTACACCGTATGGTTGAAGAATGGACTACATGTGTGCGATTACTTAGCTGGAGGAGACACCAGGGGACGGTGCTTAAGAGTTGTATTTTGATTCTCCCCGTGTCTGATCCAGCAAAGCAAGCGGCTCAAGCAGTAAAACATCATGTGTTTGATGAAAGGACTGTGATTACTTAGCTGGAGGAGACACCAGGGGACAGTGCTTAAGAATCGCATTTCGATTCTCCCCATGTCTGATCCAGGAAAGCAAGCAAATAATAAACTGAAATGGGAATAAATAGATGTATCATTTATCTGCTACAGACACCAAGGGACAGTGCTTCAGGAAGTGCATTGCATCTACTAGGATTACCAATGAGCATTCCTCCTCGTGTCTAGTGCCGACAAACAATACATATGTACAATAAAAAAAATCTCTCCTCACAAAAACAGACCTCATTTCATGTGGGCTGCATATACAATCGTTTTACTTTTAGTGTGTTATGTGTACATAACACACTAAAAGTAAAGCGATTTCTCGATAAGGTCTGAGTTGCCCCATGGCTGTGACCAGTATGTGCATAATACACTGTATAAAGCAATCTCTCAGCACAGTCTGAGTTGTCTTATTCACATAATACACTATGTAAACCAATCTCTCTGCGGTCTGAGTATTCCTATGCACAGAGCACACATGTGACACAGTATAAAACGGTCTCTTGGTACTGTCTGAGTTGTCCTTTGTACAAACATGTACATAATACACTGTATAAAGAAATATCTAAGCACGGTCCGAGTTGTCCTATTCGTATAAACCGATGGAATGATGCCATCTGTTTGTACTCCTTGACATATCTACAGAAAATCTCTGATATTTTTCAACCTCTAATCAATTTATACAAGCTATGGATATGAATATATGATAATCACACCTACTTGGGAAAATTGGAATTTATCAATGGTAATTCACTTCAAATTAAGCAAAAAATGTAATTAAAAATTTGAAATAATAAAATCAAATTTTATATTTTCTTCTCAAATTAGGGAACGACCATTTAACTTGAAGGGGGGAGGGGGGTTATGTTTTTTTTCTAAAAAAATATTCTGATTCCCAATGTTGCTGAAAAAAATATTCTGATTTTGGTGGAGGAAAAAAATAATAATCTGATTCAGAGTTTTTGTCATATAACCTAATATTAAATCCTGGAAATTTTTTTTCGCACTTTGCGCGACAAAAAATAATAATATTCTAACTCTTGTGTTGTCCGAAAAAAAAATTCTGAACGAAACAAAAAACCATAACCCCCCCTTCAAGTTAAATGGTCGGTCCCTTATTGAATTGTTAAAAAAAATACAGTGCAATGTATAAGTATCCGAGTGAAACAACAAGATTTTACTGTGCTGAGTTATTTAAAAGATTAATGATACACAGGTTATATTTTATTCAGATGGAATGAGATGACAGTTCAGAGGTCATGACCTCTAGAAGACATAATGTTTGGTACGTACCTTGTATCTAAATGCATATTAGCAGCATCTGTCGTCTAATGGGTAGCATGCTCGCATCAAGTGTGGTATATTGTGTGTTCGAGCCCTGGTGAGGTCGAACCAAAACTATAAAGTTGGTATTTTTTGTTTCCCGTAAAGATCTAAGGAGTAAGAACAAGGACTGGTTGGCTCAGAATCAGAATAAATGTACATGTGTCCCAAAATAGAGCAACATTCCTTGCCAGTGTTGTTTCAGTGAGCTACCAATATAAAATTCCAGCTCGATGTGTTGGTCTAGTACAAAGCAGACATTATCATCTCATCAATATGTAACCTGTTCTCTTATCATATACATTTTGTAACTGAAAATTGCTCAATTGACATTAAACAATAATCACTCACTCTCTTTAAGTGATGTATTAAACAATAATCACTCACTCTCTTTACGTGATGTATTTTTTTGTATATATGTGTTAGGGGTAACGATTTTTCCTTTTTCTACAGTTCTTTTGATTTTTGGAGCTGACCGGACACCGGACAGTCTGGTATTTTTTGTTTTTTATAATTTTCTTTCCAGTTGCATTTCGAGTAATCTTGGAAAACTCCTTATATGACTTCAAGATTAGTGAGAATCAACGGTATTTAATAATTATATAAATGTTATAGGAAATCCAGATCTTAAAAGTATGTCATATGTGCCTTCAAGTTCACTGTTCAAGGTCATTCCATGTCACATGGTTTAGTTATGGTTGGGTTATTGGTGTTTGTCGTAACTTTCAACAATTGTTCAGCTATTTATCATTTCTACCAGACTTATTGGGTGAGGAAAGTGTTAATCACTTAAACACCCTGCCTACGAATATACATAGATGTGTCAAAGCCTTAACACTTGAGATGGGTATATGGCACTAACCCATGTACATGTCAGTGTTTTAAGGTTTGTAGCCAGAAGTCAATGTCCTTGACCATTCGACCATCCATTCCCTTCATTTCTCATGGTAAAATATTTTATTATAATTACAATTAATAAATGCCATGCTTTATTTACCTACTACAATATCAGTGTACAGCGGAATATGTCTAAACTGAACCCTGAATAAACCGAAATCCTGTGTACTACTTTTAAATAAAGTTCCAATGTAGGTTTAACCTGTATAAACTGAACACCTGTCTATTTCAAACACATAAGTTAGTTCCAAGGAGTTACGGATTAGACAGATTTCACTGTATTTATTTTTTATGTATATGTTTATATCCTTTTTTTCAGCATGGTGTCCGACTTTTTCTACCCCAACATGGGGGGAGTTGAAAGTCACATCTACCAGTTATCACAGTGTTTGTTGGAAAAAGGCCATAAGGTTATTATCATGACCCATTTCTATGGTGACAGGAAAGGTGTGCGATACTTGACAAACGGGTTGAAGGTACATATAACGCTAGTTGTTATCCATTTTTTTAAAATCACAGATACAGTTCAACCTCATAATGTTGAAGTTGAAAAAATTGTTGATTTAACTTCAAAATAGCACAGGATTTGCAAATGAAAGTTGTCAACATTCTTCTACACCATAACACTATAACTTAGGAGAAATACCATTCTTAATCATGTGGCTTGTTTTCTATTTCAAATTGGTTAATTTTCTTCTGATCATTGGCCCATCTTAGTGTCATCATGGCTTTGATCATAGATAAACGTTAGAGAAAACCAAACAGGCAATCAGTAATGGACAATCCAGAGACACTGGCAACATTGGGTACACAAGACACAGGATGAAGGCAATCCAGAGAAACTGGTAAACATTGGGTACACAAGACACAGGATGAAGACAATCCAGAGACACTGGCAACATTGGGTACACAAGACACAGGATGAAGACAATCCAGAGAAACTGGTAAACATTGGGTACACAAGACACAGGATGAAGACAATCCAGAGACACTGACAACATTGGGTACACAAGACACAGGATGAAGACAATCCAGAGACACTGGCAACATTGGGTACACAAGACACAGGATGAAGACCATTCATAGACACTGGCAACATTGGGTACACAAGACACAGGATGAAGACAATCCAGAGAAACTGGCAACATTGGGTACACAAGACACAGGACGAAGACAATCCAGAGACACTGGCAACATTGGGTACACAAGACACAGGATGAAGACAATCCAGAGACACTGGCAACATTGGGTACACAAGACACAGGACGAAGACAATCCAGAGACACTGGCAACATTGGGTACACAAGACACAGGACGAAGACAATCCAGAGACACTGGCAACATTGGGTACACAAGACACAGGATGAAGACAATCCAGAGACACTGGCAACATTGGGTACACAAGACACAGGACGAAGACAATCCAGAGACACTGGCAACATTGGGTACACAAGACACAGGACGAAGACAATCCAGAGACACTGGCAACATTGGGTACACAAGACACAGGATGAAGACAATCCAGAGACACTGGTAAACATTGGGTACACAAGACACAGGACAAAGACAATCCAGAGAAACTGGTAAACATTGGGTACACAAGACACAGGATGAAGACAATCCAGAGAAACTGGTAAACATTGGGTACAGAAGACACAGGATGAAGACAATCCAGAGACACTGGCAACATTGGGTACACAAGACACAGGATGAAGACAATCCAGAGAAACTGGTAAACATTGGGTACACAAGACACAGGATGAAGACAATCCAGAGAAACTGACAACATTGGGTACACAAGATACAGGATGAAGACAATCCAGAGACACTGGCAACATTGGGTACACAAGACACAGGATGAAGACAATCCAGAGACACTGGCAACATTGGGTACACAAGACACAGGATGAAGACAATCCAGAGAAACTGGTAAACATTGGGTACACAAGACACAGGATGAAGACAATCCAGAGAAACTGGTAAACATTGGGTACACAAGACACAGGATGAAGACAATCCAGAGAAACTGACAACATTGGGTACACAAGATACAGGATGAAGATAATCCAGAGACACTGACAACATTGGGTACACAAGATACAGGACGAAGACAATCCAGAGACACTGGCAACATTGGGTACACAAGACACAGGATGAAGACAATCCAGAGACACTGGCAACATTGGGTACACAAGACACAGGATGAAGACAATCCAGAGAAACTGGTAAACATTGGGTACACAAGACACAGGATGAAGACAATCCAGAGAAACTGACAACATTGGGTACACAAGACACAGGATGAAGACAATCCAGAGACACTGGCAACATTGGGTACACAAGACACAGGATGAAGACAATCCAGAGACATTGGCAACATTGGGTACACAAGACACAGGATGAAGACAATCCAGAGACACTGGCAACATTGGGTACACAAGACACAGGATGAAGACAATCCAGAGACACTGGCAACATTGGGTACACAAGACACAGGATGAAGACAATCCAGAGACACTGGCAACATTGGGTACAGAAGACACAGGATGAAGACAATCCAGACACACTGACAACATTGGGTACACAAGACACAGGATGAAGACAATCCAGAGACACTGGCAACATTGGGTACACAAGACACAGGATGAAGACAATCCAGAGACACTGGCAACATTGGGTACACAAGACACAGGATGAAGACAATCCAGAGACATTGGCAACATTGGGTACACAAGACACAGGATGAAGACAATCCAGAGACACTGGCAACATTGGGTACACAAGACACAGGATGAAGACAATCCAGAGACACTGGCAACATTGGGTACACAAGACACAGGATGAAGACAATCCAGAGAAACTGGTAAACATTGGGTACACAAGACACAGGATGAAGACAATCCAGAGACACTGGCAACATTGGGTACACAAGACACAGGATGAAGACAACCCAGAGACACTGGTAAACATTGGGTACACAAGACACAGGATGAAGACAATCCAGAGAAACTGGCAACATTGGGTACACAAGACACAGGATGAAGACAATCCAGAGACACTGGTAAACATTGGGTACACAAGACACAGGATGAAGACAATCCAGAGACACTGGTAAACATTGGGTACACAAGACACAGGATGAAGACAATCCAGAGACACTGGCAACATTGGGTACACAAGACACAGGATGAAGACAATCCAGAGAAACTGGTAAACATTGGGTACATAAGACACAGGATGAAGACAATTCATAGACACTGGCAACATTGGGTACACAAGACACAGGATGAAGACAATCCAGAGAAACTGACAACATTGGGTATACAAGATACAGGATGAAGACAATCCAGAGACACTGACAACATTGGGTACACAAGACACAGGATGAAGACAATCCAGAGAAACTGGTAAACATTGGGTACACAAGACACAGGATGAAGACAATCCAGAGAAACTGGTAAACATTGGGTACACAAGACACAGGATGAAGACAATCCAGAGAAACTGACAACATTGGGTACACAAGACACAGGATGAAGACAATCCAGAGACACTGGCAACATTGGGTACACAAGACACAGGATGAAGACAATCCAGAGACACTAGCAACATTGGGTACACAAGACACAGGATGAAGACAATCCAGAGACACTGGCAACATTGGGTACACAAGACACAGGATGAAGACAATCCAGAGACACTGGTAAACATTGGGTACACAAGACACAGGATGAAGACAATCCAGAGAAACTGGCAACATTGGGTACACAAGACACAGGACGAAGACAATCCAGAGACACTGGCAACATTGGGTACACAAGACACAGGATGAAGACAATCCAGAGAAACTGGTAAACATTGGGTACACAAGACACAGGATGAAGACAATCCAGAGAAACTGGTAAACATTGGGTACACAAGACACAGGATGAAGACAATCCAGAGAAACTGGTAAACATTGGGTACACAAGACACAGGATGAAGACAATCCAGAGAAACTGGTAAGCATTGGGTACACAAGACACAGGATGAAGACAATCCAGAGAAACTGGTAAACATTGGGTACACAAGATACAGGATGAAGACAATCCAGAGAAACTGGTAAACATTGGGTACACAAGACACAGGATGAAGACAATCCAGAGAAACTGGTAAACATTGGGTACACAAGACACAGGACGAAGACAATCCAGAGACACTGGCAACATTGGGTACACAAGACACAGGATGAAGACAATCCAGAGACACTGGCAACATTGGGTACAGAAGACACAGGATAAAGACAATCATAACAAATAACACAGCACAGAAAACTAAAAAGATGAGCAACACGGACCCCACCAAAAACTTGGAGTGAACTCAGGTGTATTCAATTTCCTTGTCTTTTGACTACATCCCTCTAAGCTCTTGCAATTCAGATACTTTTTGCTCACCTCTGAAGATATTCACCAACATTTTGATATTATTTTTATACAACTGCAATAATATTTCGGTTGTATTATGTTGTGGTGCTGTTGTTGTCGTCCATCTGTAGACAGAATGGTTTCTGTGTGATAACTTATGTTGTAGTATAAGGATCCTTCTGATTGTTGAACACAATGATTCTTGGTACTGAATAAAGAATAAAGGTTGGTATTGTTTTGGGGTATTGTAACCTTACCCAATATCCAAACAAGAGGCCCTACATTTTTTGTAAGTTGAAAAAGTGGATGTTTCTGTTATTTGTACAAGGCAAGCTTATTTTTCGTCTGATTTTTATAATTTGATTATCTATTTTTTCAGGTTTATTACTTGCCATTGATTGGTTAATTTTCAGGTTTATTACTTGCCATTGATTGGTTATGTTTCAGGTTTATTTCTTGCCATTGATTGGTTATTTTTCAGGTTTATTACTTGCCATTGGTTTGTTATTTTTCAGGTTTATTACTTGCCATTGATTGGTTATTTTTCAGGTTTATTACTTGCCATTGGTTGGTTATTTTTACAGGTTTATTACTTGCCATTGATTGGTTATTTTTCAGGTTTATTACTTGCCATTGATTTGTTATTTTTCAGGTTTATTACTTGCCATTGATTTGTTATGTTTCAGGTTTATTTCCTGCCATTGATTTGTTATTTTTCAGGTTTATTTCCTGCCATTGATTTGTTATTTTTCAGGTTTATTACTTGCCATTGATTGGTTATTTTTACAGGTCTATTACTTGCCATTGATTGGTTATTTTTACAGGTTTATTACTTGCCATTGATTGGTTATTTTTCAGGTTTATTACTTGCCATTGATTGGTTATTTTTCAGGTTTATTACTTGCCATTGATTGGTTATGTTTCAGGTTTATTTCCTGCCATTGATTGGTTATTTTTCAGGTTTATTACTTTCCATTGATTGGTTATGTTTCAGGTTTATTACTTGCCATTGATTGGTTATTTTTCAGGTTTATTACTTTCCATTGATTGGTTATTTTTCAGGTTTATTACTTGCCATTGATTGGTTATGTTTCAGGTTTATTTCTTGCCATTGATTGGTTATTTTTCAGGTTTATTACTTGCCATTGGTTTGTTATTTTTCAGGTTTATTACTTGCCATTGATTGGTTATTTTTCAGGTTTATTACTTGCCATTGGTTGGTTATTTTTCAGGTTTATTACTTGCCATTGATTGGTTATTTTTCAGGTTTATTACTTGCCATTGATTGGTTATTTTTCAGGTTTATTACTTGCCATTGATTGGTTATTTTTCAGGTTTATTACTTGCCGTTTCCAGCGTTCTACAATCAGTGTATACTACCAACTATATTCATCACATTTCCATTGGTCAGAAATATTTTTGTGAGGGAGCAAATCACCATTGTTCATGGACATTCAGTAAGTTATATTATTCATTTGTCACAATGCTTTTGAAAAGGCTGTCATGGTCGTGATTGTATGGTAGTTGGATTTATAAATACCTGTGCAATCTGCCTATCACCACTAAGGTTAGTGAAGATGAATCCAGCTCATGGCGAGATGTACTCGATACAACATTATGTGATAAGTTTGTCAGTGACTTGATACAGATCAGTGGTTTTCTTCCTCCACCAATAAAACTGACTGCAACGATATAACAGAAATATTGTTGAAAGTGGTGTTAAACACTGTAACCCTAACCCACAATGCATTTGCTGAAAGTTGTAGGAGTACCTCTCTTATAAGACCACTCATTTGGCAATGAAAATGGGGCCATATAAGAGGAGTGGCCTCTCTTTAGGGGGAAAACTTTGTAGTATTTTACTATCTCAGTTCATCTGAAATCTGGCCTTATAAGAGGAGTCGCATTTGGGGGGAGTAGCCTTATAAGTGGAGGACTACTGTTTTATACATCATAATTTTTGGAGCATCCCTAAAGCTGTAATGCTGATGCCAAATGTAACACTGAACATAATCCAATTTTGACACCAGAAATTATGATTTTGAAAATCTACATAAACCCTTTTAACATCACAACATTTCTGCCATCAAACATGGCCACTACCATTATTAAAAAAAGAAAATTTGACAAACATTTCTATGAAAGAATTTCTGAAAAATCCTGAAAAGGGCCAATTGTTTTCACTCTTCATGAAAAGGATACATTTACGATTACCTCTCAGAATTATGGTTGATAATGTTAGCCACCATCAAACATGGCTGCCACCGTTACTGAAAATAGAACATTTGACAAAAAATGCAAAAATAATTTATTAAAATCCTGTAAAGTGCCAATTGCTACCAAACTTTAGGGAAATAATACAGGTGTGATCCTCTTTAAGTATTATGGTTAATGATTCGAACTTCCATCAAACATGGCCACCTGTTACCAAAAATAGAAAATTTGACAAAAAAATCCAAAAAAAAATTCTGATTTATTCTGTCAAGTGCCAATTGCTAGCAAACTTTGGGTTTGGTTGATCCCATTTTACATTTGATGATCTAACTTCCTCAACATTTAAAATGGCTATCAATATTGAAGATTGATTTATATTGGATGTAATGGGAAAATAATGTTTAAAATCTTCTGATGTTCATTGTGATATGAAGATTCAATTTTGTACCAGTGAAGGTCCTGTGGTCTATTGGATTCAAGTCCTGGGAGATCAAAATTTAATATATGCTACGATAGGCAATAAAATATTCTTTAGCAGGTGAGCGATACAGGCTCATGTGAGCCTCTCGGTTCTTAGTACCCTAGTGTCTTCGACCAATAAAATTGATACACAAGTGAAAACGATAGTGGAATTGTTTTTGGAAGTGTAATTCTGTTGGAATTCCACTGGTATTGCTATTTCCCCACTAGAATTCAAGTAGACAAATGAGTTTTAATTTCAATAAAAATGTAGATATCTAACTTACTGTGCACAACACATTGCTGTTAGTGTGCACAACACATTGATGTTAGTGTGCACAACACATTGCTGTTAGTGTGCACAACACATTGATGTTAGTGTGCACAACACATTGCTGTTAGTGTGCACAACACATTGCTGTTAGTGTGCACAACACATTGCTGTTAGTGCGCACAACACATTGCTGTTAGTGCACACAACACATTGCTGTTAGTGTGCACAACACATTGCTGTTAGTGTGCACAACACATTGATGTTAGTGCGCACAACACATTGCTGTTAGTGTGCACAACACATTGCTGTTAGTGTGCACAACACATTGCTGTTAGTGTGCACAACACATTGCTGTTAGTGTGCACAACACATTGCTGTTAGTGTGCACAACACATTGCTGTTAGTGCGCACAACACATTGCTGTTAGTGCACACAACGCATTGCTGTTAGTGCACACAACACATTGCTGTTAGTGTGCACAACACATTGCTGTTAGTGTGCACAACACATTGCTGTTAGTGTGCACAACACATTGCTGTTAGTGTGCACAACACATTGCTGTTAGTGTGCACAACACATTGCTGTTAGTGTGCACAACACATTGCTGTTAGTGTGCACAACACATTGCTGTTAGTGCGCACAACACATTGCTGTTAGTGCACACAACACATTGCTGTTAGTGCACACAACACATTGCTGTTAGTGTGCACAACACATTGCTGTTAGTGTGCACAACACATTGCTGTTAGTGTGCACAACACATTGCTGTTAGTGTGCACAACACATTGCTTTAGTGTGCACAACACATTGCTGTTAGTCTGCACAACACATTGCTGCAATAACCTTCATCAGTTCACTCAGTCAAATATTAGATGACAAATAATTTATTATTTTAGTTCTGTGTTTTACAGTTAAACCTGTCTTATGTGACCTTCCTAGTAAGGGGGAAACGATTCACCGTATGTACCGAAATCACAATTATTTTGGGGACGGTTTGGTTCACGATACGTGAAGGCCGCTTACGATACAAACGATATGATGCTCATTTTTTTTTAAAAAAGTAGTGTTGAACTTCCGTTTTCTTCTTTTGGTGATCATTTAATTAATATTTTGAGAAAAGTGAATCGATTAATTTACGCTTTTAAAATTAATTAATCAAATATTTATAATTTCCGCTAGTACGTAAGCGACCTCATATAAAAAAAAACATGACAGCGCCCATGTCGACGAGCATGGACTTCAAGGAATGGTTTCAGTTTCCTATGAAACGTATCGTAATATATATCAAATATCGCGATACGTATCGATTGTGGAAAAAGTGTATTGTTACACCCCTACTTCCAAGGGAACATTGAAAAAGGGTCATATAAGACAGATGGTCACTAAATTCAAGTTTTAATTAATATATGAAATACACAGTAAAGCGAGATTAAGATTAGGTCACATAATACAAGTCATTACTTAATAGAGGTGGTCATTAAAGTATGTTTTACTGTATATTTAAGAATGATTTAAGTTAATAATTGCTACATTACAATTTTCAGGCATTTTCAACATTAGCACATGAAGCTATGTTTCATGCCAGGACTATGGGACTTAAGACCGTATTTACAGATCATTCTCTGTTTGGTTTTGCTGATGCCAGTTCAATACTTACAAATAAAATCCTCCAGTTCTCATTGACTGATTGTAACCATGTGATATGTGTATCACACACAAGGTAAATGTGATGTATGTGTATCACACCTAAGTAATGTGTAATGTATGTGTCATACACAAGGTACATACAAGATAGTTCTGATCTTGTTTAGAACACACACAGTTAATGTGTTGTTTAGAGGTAAAGGTAAGTAAGATTTGTGGAGCTTACACTAGGTAAATAATTGAATACAAAGTATTCTGTGGTATTATCTTAGTAATATCTATACAACTTCTCTTCAGACTATATGGCGACTACTGGTAGATTCATACATGTTTAATGATATGTATGATAGCATTGAATGTGATGTAATATTTGACATAGATCAATTCAATTTATACAATACAATTAAATCTACTAGTGTTCTTCAGATATTGAATAGCATCAATGAATGTTAATAAATCAGTCTTTGGATAAATATGTTAGCATCAGTATCTCAAACCGTCTTATGTGATAAGAAGTTTCAAGATACCAAAGGTGTAATCAGAAGCCGTAATTCGAAGAAGGACAGACAACACAATGGCTAAAAGAAGAAGGACAGACAACACAATGGCCAAAAGAAAACAGACAACACAATGGCCAAAAGAAAGACAGACAACACAATGGCCAAAAGAAAACAGACAACACAATGGCCAAAAGAAGGACAGACAACACAATGGCCAAAAGAAGGACAGACAACACAATGGCCAAAAGAAGAATGACAGACAACACAATGGCCAAAAGAAGGACAGACAACAAAATGGCCAAAAGAAGAAGGACAGACAACACAATGGCCAAAAGAAGGACAGACAACACAATGGCCAAAAGAAGAATGACAGACAACACAATGGCCAAAAGAAGGACAGACAACACAATGGCCAAAAGAAGAAGGACAGACAACACAATGGCCAAAAGAAGGACAGACAACACAATGGCCAAAAGAAGGACAGACAACACAATGGCCAAAAGAAGAAGGACAGACAACACAATGGCCAAAAGAAGGACAGACAACACAATGGCCAAAAGAAAGACAGACAACACAATGGCCAAAAGAAGAAGGACAGACAACACAATGGCCAAAAGAGAGACAGACAACACAATGGCCAAAAGAAAGACAGACAACACAATGGCCAAAAGAAAGACAGACAACACAATGGCCAAAAGAAAGACAGACAACACAATGGCCAAAAGAAGAATGACAGACAACACAATGGCCAAAAGAAGGACAGACAACACAATGGCCAAAAGAAAGACAGACAACACAATGGCCAAAAGAAAGACAGACAACACAATGGCCAAAATAAGAATGACAGACAACACAATGGCCAAAAGAAGGACAGACAACACAATGGCCAAAAGAAGAAGGACAGACAACACAATGGCCAAAAGAAGAAGGACAGACAACACAATGGCCAAAAGAAGGACAGACAACACAATGGCCAAAAGAAAGACAGACAACACAATGGCCAAAAGAAAGACAGACAACACAATGGCCAAAAGAAGAATGACAGACAACACAATGGCCAAAAGAAGGACAGACAACACAATGGCCAAAAGAAGAATGACAGACAACACAATGGCCAAAAGAAGGACAGACAACACAATGGCCAAAAGAAAGACAGACAACACAATGGCCAAAAGAAAGACAGACAACACAATGGCCAAAAGAAGAATGACAGACAACACAATGGCCAAAAGAAGGACAGACAACACAATGGCCAAAAGAAGAAGGACAGACAACACAATGGCCAAAAAAAGAAGGACAGACAACACAATGGCCAAAAGAAGAAGGACAGACAACACAATGGCCAAAAGAAGAAGGACAGACAACACAATGGCCAAAAGAAGAAGGACAGACAACACAATGGCCAAAAGAAGAAGGACAGACAACACAATGGCCAAAAGAAGAAGGACAGACAACACAATGGCCAAAAGAAGAAGGACAGACAACACAATGGCCAAAAGAAGAAGGACAGACAACACAATGGCCAAAAGAAGAAGGACAGACAACACAATGGCCAAAAGAAGAAGGACAGACAACACAATGGCCAAAAGAAGAAGGACAGACAACACAATGGCCAAAAGAAGAAGGACAGACAACACAATGGCCAAAAGAAGAAGGACAGACAACACAATGGCCAAAAGAAAACAGACAAAAACACAAACAATGGTTGACATAATATTACTCAGAAAATTTAAGATTGAACATAAACCAGGTGAAATCAGGTGCTTCAGAAGGGTAGGTAGTTCCTGCTCTACTAGTGGGACCTGTTATATTACTCTTGTTAAACTCTGGTGATAAGTCTTGAATGAGGACAGAATTGTGATCAAGACAAATGTAACATAACCTATAAAAACAGGTATAAAACTTTATATCATTTTGACAGAGGAGTGCTTCGTATTGTTATATTGTCAACCATTTCTACCATATGAAAGTCACTGTTCATATTCTGTGTTGTTAAATGCTATTACACTTCTTCAAAATTGTCTCTCAGGACAAAAATTTGTGTATACACCCATGAAGATGGTATTTAACTTTTTATTTTCAATTCACTGATCTACTTCATATTTTGGCGTATAATGCTAATATCCTTCTTCAAAATTGACTCTCAAGATACAAAAAAGTGTGCTATTCACATCCAAAGATGGTATTTAATTTGTGCACTATGCACACACAAAGATGGTTAGGGTTAGGGTTATGGTGTTTAATGCCACTTTGTTAGGGTTATGGTGTTTAATGCCACTTTCAACAATGTCTCAGTTATATCTTGGCGGTACGTTTTATTGGTGGAGTAAACCAGAGTACACGGAGAAAACAACAAAGCCTGCAAGTCACTGAAAAACTTTATCACATGATGTTGTATCGAGTATACTTCGCCATGAGTGGGATTCTCACAACTTATGCACACACAAAGATGGTATTTAACTTTTTATTTTCAATTCAGTAAAGAAAATACAGTACTAAGAGCAGGACTGGACCCTAAAGAAGTATCTGTCATTCCTAATGCTGTTGATGCTACCATGTTTGTACCAGATCCTAGTAAAAGAAACAAAGAAAAAAGTATGTCAGTATAGTAGTCTCCCCTCTTTATACGGTCTCTTTCACAAAAGGACACCCCTCTTATGAGACCAGATTTCAAATTCACT
This sequence comes from Bathymodiolus brooksi, assembly GCA_963680875.1. Taxonomy (NCBI): domain Eukaryota; kingdom Metazoa; phylum Mollusca; class Bivalvia; order Mytilida; family Modiolidae; genus Bathymodiolus; species Bathymodiolus brooksi. Next base: position 10,554,532 of record OY804590.1, read on the forward strand.
GAAATAGGAAGATACTAGTAAATTGTCCCACCTTAAGAGAGGCAACCCCTTAAAAGATAACTTTTTTCAATGCAGAATGGGCAGCCTTTTAAGATGGGAGCTACTGTAGTTAGCTTAGAGTGAGAACACGGCAATGCAATTGTTGTTCACTTTGATATTTAACCTAAATATCAGAGAGATTATCTTCCATGTTCAGTCCATACTTAATTATTTTTCTCTGTAACCTGAGATCCACCAAGATGACACAGCTCATTACGGTACTTTTAATCATGAATACCAGTTGAACAGTATAAAGATTATGTCAGATGTTGTACCAAAAAAATTAAAATCTCTGTTTCTGCTAACCCTTCCGGCCCTTTTTTTTAGTTCCTACCCTAAAGTTTTTTTATTGCCATTTATGGACAAGCCCTGTCAGATTCTTGTTCTGTATAACCTAGGTTTAAAAAAGGGTCTGCCTACCTACCTACCATTTTTTTTTTCAAGACTGTTTGCAGAGATTCAGTAGCTTTTTTTCATGACCTTTTAAGGGCTTATATTTAGAAGTAGGGTTTTAGGTACAATGGTTCTTGATTGCAATATATTTGTTTCAAGCCATGGTCGGGTCAAACCAAAAACTATAAAATTGGTATTTGTTGTTTCTCTGTACACAGTGTTAAAGGACTAAGATCAAAGACTGGTTGGCTCTGAATCAGGATAATGTGTTCTGTAGAGTGACATGTCTACCCGCTGACTGAAGATATAAAGATCCAATTAAGAGTGTTGGTCATCATCAAAGTGGACATCATCATTTCATTTATTTCATAGCTGAAATATTTCTCATTTGACAGCAATCATGCACTCACTCAAGTGCAGCTCGTTACAAGTATTAATTATAAGTATTAATCAGATTCACTTTATTTGTGATAGACTTGATTGCATGGATTTTTTAAGTCAATCCAGCTGCCATATGTTCACAGCCATCGTGCAATAGATACAATCAAACTCCTTTATGATCAAGTAGAAAACAAATTGATTGATTGATTGATTGATTGATTAATTGGTGTTTTATACCAACTTAAGCAGTATTTCAGCTATATCGTGGCATGAAATGTTTTTATTTTATATTAAATCCTATGCGACATTAGAAAATTCTACATGTTAGTCACATGATAATTAATACTATTGATTACTGTAAATAGGGTTAGGGTTATGGTGTTTAATGCCACTTTCAACAATATTTCAGTTATATTGTGGCAGTCAGTTTTATTGGTGGAGGAAACCGGAATGCCCGGAGAAAACCAGCGACCTGTCGCAGGTCTTTGACAAACTTTATCACATAATGTTGTATCAAGTACACCTCACCATGAGCAGGATTCGAACTCACAACTTCAGTGATGATAGGAACTGAATGTAAAAATCCAACCATCGTATGATCATGACAGCCTCCTACTGTAATAGAGTATGGTTAAAATGTTATAAAAATAAGAATTTTATTGTCCAATAGAGGGTCCACAAGGGGCAAAGTCATTACAGTGATTCATAAACATTAACATTAAAAATAAAAAATATAAATATTGTATGTTACAATGAACAAAGCTGCCCATAAAATATACTAATTACTTATACTAATAATAATTATAATAATTATATATATCTATAGTTCCAAACCAGTGATTTTAAGAATTTCTTTATTTTCAGTAACAATTGTTGTGGTCAGTCGACTAGTCTACAGAAAGGGAATGGACTTGTTAGCAGGAATAATTCCTGATGTGTGCCAAAGACACCCAGATGTTCACTTTATTATAGGTATTTATAATGCAGAATAAATTTTGATTGTTAAATATTTCCTGTTTCTTATTGATTTTGGACTGTTTTGGTGGTGTAAAGGTTAGCATGCTCACCTCGAGTGCAGTAGATCATGGGTTAGAGCACTTGTGTGGTCAACATGCTCACCTTGAGTGTGGTAGATCATGGGTTCGAGCACTTGTGTGGTCAAACCAAATACAATAGAATTAGTATTTCCTGCTTCTCAGCTCAGTAGGCAGCATTAAGAAGTGAGAGCAAAGGCTGGTTGACTCGAAATTACGATATTGTTTCCAAGTGGTGTGACATGTCTACCCGCCCACTGTTGTTTAAGTGAGTTAGGCCAAGTGTGTTCGTCTAGTACAAAGCAGACATCATTATCTTCTAATCGAATTTAACTTGTTCTCACCATGATATAGCTGAAAAATTACTCATTTGGCATAAAACAACCATCACTCACTCCCTACTGATTATGTAAAGGGGGTAGGAAAAATAAAGATCACCATCCATTTTTCTGTTTGGTTGCATAAGTATTATTTTTTTGTAATTTTGTCTGCAGCTTATTCTTCAGTAACCACAGATTTATGCAAACAACAAACCAGGCAAAGGTCTATGAGGCCCGTTTCTCTATGGTCCAATGAGGTCAACAACAAACCAGGCAAAGGTCTATGAGGCCTGTTTCTCTACGGTCCAATGAGGTCAACAACAAACCAGGCAAAGGTCTATGAGGCCTGTTTCTCTACGGTCCAATGAGGTCAACAACAAACCAGGCAAAGGTCTATGAGGCCTGTTTCTCTACGGTCCAATGAGGTCAACAACAAACCAGGCAAAGGTCTATGAGGCCTGTTTCTCTACGGTCCAATGAGGTCAACAACAAACCAGGCAAAGTTCTATGAGGCCTGTTTCTCTATGGTCCAATGAGGTTAACAACAAACCAGGCAAAGGTCTATGAGGCCTGTTTCTCTACGGTCCAATGAGGTCAACAACAAACCAGGCAAAGGTCTATGAGGCCTGTTTCTCTACGGTCCAATGAGGTCAACAACAAACCAGGCAAAGGTCTATGAGGCCTGTTTCTCTACGGTCCAATAAGGTCAACAACAAACCAGGCAAAGGTCTATGAGGCCTGTTCTCTAAGATCCAATGAGGTCCAACATAGACTGCAATAGGAAATATTTTAATAAATAAAATATTTCATAATAACTAGTAATAGGGTATGAATCATAATTGTAATATCAGATCCAAGCAATTATAAATGAAGGCCCTAGATTGTATGGAGTCTGACACTTAAGGTTCATATTTTTTCACGGAATGGAATGGAAGGAAAAATATTTCATTCTCAAGATTCAATTTTGTACCGATAAATATACCAGGGACCATCATGTTCAAGTCGTGAGGAACCTAAATTTAACATATAGACAATAACTCAATAAAACTTCTCTTTCATGATAGCGATACAGGTTCATATGATCCCCTAGTTAATAGACAGTATGATCTTAGTAAAGCATTAGATAACTTTATTTAGATCTACTTGAATTTGAACAGAATTGAATTTATTCAGAACATTAAAAGATAATATGGGAGATAACTCCATTTGTCCTATCATAAGTTTTTTTTCCCATGAAGTAGGTTTTCACACTGTAGGGCCTACAGGATAACTTAAACAGTAAAACCTGTCTAATCCGAACCCTAAATAAACCAGAATCCTGTATAAACCAACCTTTAAATTAAGTCCCAATATAGGAAATTTTTCTTACTCTGACCTGTATATTTTCAGGTGGTGATGGGCCTAAAAGGATACTATTGGAAGAAGTACGAGAGAAACATGAATTACATGACAGAGTTCAAATGATAGGAATGTTAGAACACAGGAAAGTTAGAGATGTAGGTTACTGTGAAATCATTTTTATTCATTGAATACCAATTTTTGTTATTTTTGTGGTTACCATCAAAATATGAAATTCAGTGTGCCAAGAAATGTGTGTAAAACAAGAGACTTTATTAAAAGTATTAAAAGGACAAAATGAAAAACCAATGAACATCTCAATTTCCACCAATTCATGAAAATTGATACCAATGAAAATATGTGACACCAAAGTATTTTAAGAAATATTAATGGCATCCCATAATTTATTGGAAATTTTACCATGGGTACTTCATATTTTCATGAAAATTTTACTCCAAGTGGAATGCTAATATTTATGAAAATATTAGACCTACTCATGGTAAAATTGTATATAAACATGGGATGACATAGGTTATTTCATTTCTAATTGTAAAATGTGAATTCTTATTATTGCAAATATAACAACACCATTGACGAATTTATGATACTTTTTGGCACAAAACCTATTGTGATTGATTCAAACCATATTTATGCACACAATATATATAAATACAATATCTCAGTTGAGTTTGCAAAACCAACTTTTTTTGTGAAGAAGTTATGCGCATTGACAAATTTTTAATTTTTCGTTTATTGCATGAAAAATAAAAAAATATAGAATTGTCATTATTGTTGGTTATGAAAATTTCATGAATCCATAATACTGGGCAGTTTTAATTGGGTTATTTTGTTAATTAAACTTTCTCTGTATTTTATAAGAACCCCGGTCAGATCAAACCATAGACTATGAAATAGGTATGTGTTGCTTCACATGCAGCAGAGAAAGAGCAAATACTGGTTGGCTCAGATTCAGAATAATATGTCCAAGTGGGGTGACATGTCTATCTGCAGACTGTTGTTTCAGTCAGCTAACACTATAAAAAACCAACTAGGTGTGTTGGTCTAATACAAAGCAGACCCCATCGCATTGAAAATTAACTTGATCTTGCCATGATATTACTGAAAAATTGCTGAGTTGGCATTAAACAACAATCACTCTTTCACTATATTATATATTGCAGGTACTAGTACAAGGGGATATTTTGATAAATACATCACTTACTGAAGCGTTCTGTATCGCTATTGTAGAGGCAGCTTGTTGTGGGTATGTTGTAGTAAACTTATCTTGTAAATAGTTGAAGAAGTCCACTCTCCAACAGGTCGGTAGTTTTCTCCGGGTCCTCCGGTTTCAATAAAACTGACTGCCACGTTATAGCTGCAATATTGTTGAAAGTGGCGTTAAACACCATCAAACAAACAAACCACTGGCGGAAATGTCGGAATAATTGATGGGAATTAAAAAAATATTGATATAAATGGTTTAAGTGCAATAATTTTCATACCAATCACAAATAAACCTGTCTTCTAAGAGTAATATTCAGCACATGTGTTTGATATGTAGATTCAAACTTTCACAAATGAAGACCTCAGGGTGAATGAGGTCAAAGCCCTCGCTGATGAAATTTTTGTAAAGGATGCAATGGGAGAAATGTGAAAAAATAACAAATATTCTCCAGAATTGTGTATGTGAAGCATGACCTTATCAAATGCAGATTTATTCTGGTAGAATTAAAGGGACTACAACAGAGGAAAATTGAAATAAATCTTCTTGGGATTGGAAATATAATTTGACATGAAGCAGATTTGTGATCTACATTTAGCTGTCTGACTACATTATTACCGAGGTTGGCATTTTCGAAGAATACACAATCTATATATGGACACTATCTCAGTCAAGTTCCAAAAACACAATTTTATTAAAGATTTTTAAGAGTGATGTCCCTTGAATTTAAAAAAAAAAGTGTAAAAATGTTTTGTTTTTGTAGTAACAAATAATTCATCAACAGATTAAAACTATTTACACTCAAACTTTATATGGACAATATCCAGGTAAGGAAATTTTAAGAGTTTTTGAAGATTTAATAATAATTGAAAATGTTTTTGTTTCCACACTACCAAAACACAATGTAGTTCATTAACAGATTAAAACTGAACAAAATCTATCTGAGTCAAGAATGTTAAGAGTTATTCCCCCTTGAAGATGTTAAAAAGGTGAGAAAATACTCATGTTAGCACACAAACAAAAATAGTTCCTCAACAGATTCATGGGAAATTTATACACAGGGTATATATCAAGAATATCTTAAGTCATTTTATGGATCTGAAATAACAAAACTTCAAAATCAGTTACAAGCTCATGCAACTGTATTTATAACAACATGAAAAATAAATTGATATTGAATTTTTTTTTTACAGTTTACAAGTAGTCAGTACGAAAGTGGGAGGTGTACCAGAAGTGTTACCTCCAGATCTTATCTACCTCGCTGAGCCAAATGATCAAAGTAAGTACAGGGAAATCTGTCTAAATCCGAACCCTGAATAAACAGGAATCCTGTATAAACCGAACATTAAATAAAGTCCCAGTACAGGAAATCTTTGTTATTTTAACCTTTATATGCCGAATGCAAAAGTTGGTCCTGGGGAGGTTAGGTTAAGACTGGTTTCGTTATTACCTTATTTACCAGTTATTGAAATACAATCTACAAAAGAAAGATCTTTTCTGCTAAGCATTCAGCACTTAGGAATAAGAGCAAAGATGGGATGGCAAGGAATTAGGATAATGTGTCTGAGTGGAGCAACATGTCTGACTACATACAGTTGTTTAAGTGAGCTAGTCAGTGTGTTACTACTTTCGTTTTGAAAACTTTCATTTGTAAGCGTTTATGATTAAAATGCAAACGTAAATTTCTTTTTTTATATAATAATATTTGGTGAACAAAAATTAAGCCAATGTGTTTTGATAAATCTTAGTATCATAGAGTACTGTGATCATTTTGATTTTTAATCTTCAGGTTTAAGAGATGAATTAGAACGTGCTATTGCTGACAAGAGATCAGGAAGAAATGTTCCTCCGTTTGAAGCCCATAACAGAATAAAATTACTGTATACATGGCGTGATGTAGCCCAAAGAACTGAGAAAGTATACAAGAGAGTAGCTGACATGGGACAGAGAGAAACCTCGGAAAGATTGGCGAGGTAGAAATTAATAGGTTCTTCTGTTTGTCATTATCAGATATGTAAGAATATCTTTCACAGGCGTGGGAAATTTTTTTCTTGAGTAGAGCACAGCTTCAAATTTCACTCACGAGTTATAGATATTCAAATCTCCTGGAAATTGTCATGTAATTATGAGAATGTACAACTGTTACAAGTCAAAAAAGTGCCACTGATTGGCGGAAATAGGAAAAAACAAACAACATTTTGGATTGTTCTAAAAAAAACTAACCTTCATTTCGATCTGACAAAACAAGAATATTAATGCCACATGAAATCATAAATTTATGACAAGTCAAAATATAAAAAATTGTCTTTCAACTAAGATTGGTTTAATTTATACAACAGTGAAGATCTAAATTAACTTAGGACTTCAAATTCATTTCAGTGTTGTGTGAATGCAATACGTTTTTAGAAACGTATCGAAAATTATTTCCTTGTGAATCCAGCATTAATGAGTGTTTTATCTATTTTACTAGATACTATGGTTGTGGACCTTTATCAGGGAAGTTATTTGTCATAGCTGCTGTGCTGAATATCTGGATCATGTGTTTTTTACAAATCTTCCAGCCAAGTCAGGTAATTATATATAAAATACCAATGAAGCCTGTCTAAGCTGAGCCTCCTTTATACCTTCTTTTGTGTGTGTAATAGACAGGTGTTCAGTTTATACAGGTTAAATTAATAAAGATTTCCTACATTGAGGACTTTATTCATAGTTTGATGTATTCAGGGTTCAGTCTTACGGTAATATCTAGTTTACAAGGAGAGAAAACAATTTCTAAATTACAGTAAAAACTGTTAATGAGCACCTCTTTTAAGTAAATACATTGGCTATCATTGGAGCGTTTCTGTTTTTAGTGTTTTATCTCCACTTCCAACAATATTTCAGATATTTCGAGGCTGTCAGTTTTTTTATTGGTAAAGGAAACCAAAGTACCCAGGAAAACCAACAACTGGCCATTGATTTTTTTTTTATTTATTAGGATGTATCAAGCACACCTTTCCATGGACAAGAATCAAACTGACACCATAAATGGTGATATAGTCACTGAATGCAATGTTGTATACAGTATTCTCAATTAACATTAGGCACAACATCTTTTAACTTTTCTAATGCTATATATCTTTACACAAAACATCCACAACCCTTTGATGGTTTCAAGCACCGGTCTTGTCAAACCAAAGACTATAAAATTAGTATTTGTTGTTTCTTAGCTAAGCACACAGCATTAAGGAGAAAGGGCTTGGAATCAGGATAAGTGTCTGAGTGAAATGACATGTCTATCCACACACTGTTGTTTCAGTGAGCTAGCATTATAAAATCCAGTTGTGGTAAACATGTTGGTCTGGTGCAAAGCAGACATCATCATCATCTCATCAAATGTAACTTGTTCTCGTCATGATATAGCTGGAACATAAATTTGATGTGACTTTACAGTCTCATAATTTACAGTAATAACAAAGTGTTTCTGTTGAAATTCACCCTGGCTGAGAATTTTCCACCATGTTGAGTGAAACACCAGCAAGTTAAGTAATATTTATACCATGATTTTCCGAGCGAAGCATGAGATTGTTTAATAAGGAGGGCGTGATATAAATAATTTGTAACATGAATTAACAGGTATACATTTTAGAAAACCTGTATTGTGCTGTCAATAATCGAAACCCTGCACGAGCTCGAAAAACATTTTTTTAAATTTCTTTATTGTCTTATTCTGCCTGTTAACCAATATCACCTTGGCACATGCTTCCAAGTGATTAAATTACAATGTTGAAATAACATAAAAATATATTTCCACTTACAATTAACATTATTTTTAATTTCCCAATAAATTAGATTTTGTGTCACATTTTTTTATTCACACCAATATATTAACAATACAACTTGTATAAAGTTATAAAAAAAAGAGATCGATCGACCACGAAAAAAAACATTTTACATTCTACAATGAATGGGATATATTGCAATTTGTTGAAATAATTTTTTCTAATATAATAAGTAAGTTATTCAATTCAATTTTAGAATAATAGAATTTATTTCATTATCAATATTAGGTGAAGTATTATGATAGTAAATTTGTCTGAGAATGAGATTTTTATTTAGTTCAGCTTTAAATATTCTAATAATCACGCTGTTTGACATAATATTTTCTGGTAATTTATTTTATTTCTTTGTTTTCAAATTGTCCTTTTGGCGACATTTATAGGTAAATTTCCCCAAAATTACCCCCTTTCCTGTACCCTTATCGTAACCTAAATCATACTCTTTTCATTAAATGTTACATTATCTTCCTTTTTTTTAATTAAGTTTTCAATTTTAAGCTAAAAGACAAAATTTAGAGTTGGTTGTTCATTTATTTAGTAGAGACTTTTTCTTACAGATATTGTCTGAATCGTACTTTAAAACAGTGAATGTTCTCTTGACTGAAGTAAATTTAGATAGATGAGATCAACTATCAAATCAATTTGTTTTCAAGATTAAATCAATAAAATTTTGCCAAGAATTAATTATGTTCTTTTAAAGGTATTTGCTCTAGACTGAAAAAAATGAAGGTGGAGCTTAGGCCGTGCAATATCACATCTAGGTCGTTGATTATTGTATGGCTCTCTGAGAGTAATAAGGCTACAACCCAGATTTAAAGTGTGCAATATCACATATCTGCGTATATTATTTCATAGTTCTTAGCTGTTGCTTACATTCTGACCTAAACCATAAAAAGATCAAAGGAAAAGAATGCATTCATGTTACAACTGCTGTATATTATATAGAATTCTAATATGACGTCCTTCAAATGCTTTGAGTCCAAACCTGTGGTAAAAATAATATTAATCTATGACCGATTAAATTTATGATGTCATCGACAATTTATAACGATATCTTACCAATTTTTACATATTAGAATCGAAAAAATTCATGGAAGCCATATGTATATATTGTTTTTACCACGGGTAGGCCTTTATGTCAGCTTTTTACCGCTCACTAACGCTCGGGGTAAAACTTCGTAACATAGAGGCCTACCCATGATAAAAACAATATATACATATGACTTCCATGAATTATTTCTTAAATACACTGTTAGGGTCATAAGTATATAGGTGTCATGTCTGAAAACAGCAGCAATCACAGTGATCTGCTGTGATCCATCAACATCAGACCACAGTGTTTAACAAAAACACCCTGTCAGTACTGTAATTTTGTTTTTAAATCTGCTTGTAGAAAATAGAATTGAGTTCAGAGTTTCAAAGGCCAGTAAAGAACATATCAGTCAGCCACCAGAACAGTACTGTATCAAAAAATACAAACAATCAAAAGCAACAAAAGAGAACACTGTCAAAGCTCAACGGGCTGACACATGACCATGTTCAAAGAGAAGAGGAGCTACAAATTAGCACACCTGCTAAAATGAGGAGACAGTCCCGGAAGACGAAAACAAAATCAAAGCAAGAATTGTGATGTTTGTCTGTGATATTTATTCATAGCCACCAAATTACAAAAGTAGTTTTAAAATTTATGTTAAATTAAACCTTTTTTTTTAAATTAAGGAGTTATTTATATGCAAATCTACCCACCTATAGGATAAAGGCATAATAGGTTTTTTATGTTGATATCAGTTGATTTGTACATCAGTGATAATCAAGACTGCCACAATATAACTGAAATATTGTTGAAAGTGGCGTTAAACACCATAAACCAGTATTAATCAATAATCAGTATCAATGTAATGTATTTATGATTCCCTGTGTATTTTTTTTGCAATTTTCACATGAAAAACAGAATCAGCATTTTTCATACAGCATTTTAATAATATATAATATTCAACCACCCCCACTTGCGGGAACTATTTTCAAACATCATGAAAACTAAAAACTAAACAAGTTGAAATGTGGAATAATGTGGAATAATATAACAAATGACAACTATTTCAATGGCATTTAATGGTGTAAAAATTTAATAAATGGAATTATTAGAATTGAATGCTATTTTTGCATGTAAAAGCATTGACAGAAGTACATTATTTATTTGAAGCACGCCTAAAAATAAAGGCAGAATTTTTCATAAGAGAATGATCATAAAATATAAAGGAGACTTGACATGTGCATCTATGTATAAAACTGCCTTAATATGCCTCCAAGCTATTACAATTTTCATGGTTTCATTAAGAACACATTTACAGGTATCTATTTTTGAATTTTGAAAAAATCATTTCTGGGCTGAAAATAAGTAAATTGCAAAAACAAAGTTTAAACAATGATGGTCATTAATTCCACCAATATCAACAAAACAGACCACCACCTCTCATCTCAAACAATTTAACACAAGAGAAAAAAAACCATGATATATGGCGTGGAAATTAAAAAAAGAATTTTCCCTTTAAAAGGATTACAATATTATACATTTTTTTTCAATGTTACATTCATACTTTTAAACCAATCTTGTAAAGAGCTGATGACAAAAAAAAATTCTATGAAGAAACGTGTTATTTAGATAAATGTGTCTGTGCACTGATATATTATGAGGGGCGGTCCTTGTTGTGATCGTGTGGTAGTTGGATTTACAACTACCTATTCAATCAGTACCTATCACCACTAACGTTGCGAGTTCGAACCCTGCTCATGGCGATGTGTACTCGATACAACATTATGTGATAAAGTTTGTCAGTGACGTGCAACAGGTCAATGGTTTTCTCCGGGTACTCCGGTTTCTTCCACCAAAAAACTGACTGTCATGATATAACTGAAATATTGTTGAAAGTGATGTTAAACACCATAAACCAAATAACCATTAAAAAAAAACCATGTGATTGGTCAAATAATTGACTTATGACTTCAGAATTTTTGTCATTCAATGAAGCGCAAATTCATTCAACTATGCCACTTGCGGGAAGTATTTTCAAACATCATCAAAACTAATAATAACTACACACAATATCAGGTTGAATAACCACCTCTTACCTCAAACAATAGACTCTTATCAATCATCAGTAGATTAACCAATCACAGCTGGTATATTTAACATGTGAGTAAACAGCTGATAGCAACACATGTGGTCAGACATAACCTCAGTCAAGCATTCTTGTATAGGAGAATTCTGCAAGTTTTTACAAAAAATGGTTATAAGATGCTGTTGGGGGACATGTAATTCAGATACCAGGTATCTAGAAAGAGTCCAAAATGTCAGCTTTATTCCATTCCCGAAACCAAAGACAAATTTTGATGCTTGTCCGAGATGGATCAAAGCATGTGGAAGGCTTAATGCAAATGATATAACCAAAGATAAATGTGTGTTCAAAGGTATGCAATACCATTTATTTACATATACTTTTTAAATATTTTCTTATCATACATGTCAAAATCATAGTAATTATAAAATTCATATATTATTAATTATGTAATCTTGTTTATACATGCAAATATTTATTTGCATTCATACATTGTATTAAAGATGTAAACATTATACTTGCACTGCTATTTTCTTTATAGTTACATTTGTAAATGTTTTCATATTAAAGTATTATTATTAATATCCATCCATAAACAAATTACTTAAAATAAACATAAAATATGAATTTTATATTTTTTTATCATTTTGTCAGTGAACGATCTTCTGATCAATAAAACACGAAGAAAAAAAATAATGAAAATATATATAAACTATTTTTGTTTATATTTTAGCATTTTGTAAATGGGCAACCCTCTGATCATTGACACAATGGCATGAGGAAGTCCTGAGGTTTTATTTTCCGTCCCCTTGGCGTATGCCACTGCTTTGGTAAACTAGTGGCAGACAGTTCAGCTGGAACTTCTTTTAAATTTAAATTCTGATAATGAGCAATTGTATGGATTAGCCCAACAACATGTGAACCTGAAAAATACCAGAAAGGATATATTATAAATAGATAAATAAATAAAAACAATCAAAATAAAATATATTTGTTAATAACACTTTCAATTGTTTGCATATATTTATACAGAAAATAACTGGTCTATTGCAAAATAATAATTTTATTTATTGTATTATAATTAATTAACTGATAAAGTGCACAGCAGTGTATTCATTATTTTATCTAATTCTCGATTCCGGAGTGACATCACACAATGTAATTGACCAATCAATTTTGAGATGAAGAAAATATTTGGGGTGAAGCCAAGCAAAATCCTCGGGATTCTACATAGACTCCAATGTATATTAATTTATTCGCTATCTTCCAACAGAAGTTAAATATTTTAATTAAAATGACCTCTGGTCCTTATAGACACTAAATCAGATATTTAGTTTGATTTTCGTCAATTTATATCAGATGAGTTTATTTTAAATTAAGAAAATAAAATTCAAATTTTCCATTGGAATCTAGGTAAAATCTAGAGGATTCCTGCTGACCTCACCCCAATGAATTATTAAATACCCGGATGTTCGGATATGAGAATATAACTAGAACACATGTTAAATGTTTACATGTTAGTACCATGGTGTGTTTGTGTATACAGTACAAATTCTTATCAGCATTTGCACACTTAATTAAACACATAATTTACCAGAAGCTACAAAATATCAATAAATAAATACATTTATATTTCATAAGTAAATATTACTTACCCTGCTACACAAGAACAGCTGCTGTCAGAGATGTACTTCTCATTTATTCTGACTGTAATATTCACTTTGTGTGGAGGCTCATTCTTCCTCATGGATTTATAACATTTAGTCTTTATATCAACTTCATCATCATTAATTTTACACAAATTAACACAGTGAATGTATCCAGTGTAATAATTATATCCTTGTTCTTTAGATCTCACTGTTAAAGATTTATCCTTGAAATATTCAATATTTACAACATGTGGTAAAACATTCAACTTTGTAGTTACCGCCATCTTGTTGATTAGCTTGTCCTAGGATGCTGTGTTGCTAGGGGAGGCAGGGCATATCATGGATTAATGGAAAGGTGTATTAACCACAAAAAAACCACGATATATGGCGTTGGAAATCAAAAAAAAAAAAATTCTTTAAAAGGATTACCATATTGTACATTTTTTTCAATTATGCATTTATACTTTTAACCCAGGCCTGTAAAGAGCTGAAGACAAAGTTTTGTTTTCTATGAATAAAGTGTTAAATAAATGTGTCTGTACCAGTGCACTGGTATATGTAATATATATATACCACGGTTTTCCAAGTTAAACGGTTAAATAATCGAACGCAAAGCGTGAGATTGTTTAAATCGGAAAACCGTGGTATAAATTATTTGTAACATGAAGCCATGCAATATCACATCTAGGTCAATGATTATTGCACAACTCTTTTAGAGTAATAAAACTACAGCCCAGATTTAAAGTGTGCAATATCTTGTATCTGCATGTATTATTTCATTTCATTGATGCTTACATTTTGGTGTTTAAACCATTAAAAGATCAAAGGAAAAGAAAACATTTATGCTACAATGATATAATAGTTACTTATGTATAGGGCATTATCGTGATAGATAGACTGCCCAAGGGACAGTAGTATTGACTGAAACATTGATAATGTATATATATCAGTGTTGAAGTCAATACTACTGCCCCAAGGGTAGTCTATCTATCACGATAATGCCCTATACATAAGTAACTATTATTATTATCGTTTTAAAAAAGGGATGCAACTCAAGCGGTCATTAACAGGATGGGCATTATCATGTTAATGATTGGTGGATTTCTTTAACACATGACCATATCTACACCAATGAAAAAGTCGAATTTAGAACTAATATGAAATATAAATTATTGTTTCTTGATTTGTTTTGTCTTAATGTTAGTGATTACTATAGTTATGTCATATCTTATACGAGGTATTAATTTGTGTAATATCCATGTTAAAACATGTTGATAAACAATGTATAAATATCTTGTGCTGTTAATTTCTGAATAATTACGAGGCATTAATTATGGAAATTTCTTTTTGAATACTTGTTGATGATACAAATGTTTTTAATTTCTGAAAAATGTAAACAATTTTTATGGTTTTTTTTTATTTTAATTTCTGAAAAATGTAAACTATTTTTATGGGTTTTTTTTATTTTAATTTATAAAAATGATAATTTATCAGTGTTTTGTGTCTTCATTTTGCCATTATCATTATCTGTTGTTGCAGACATTTTGCCATTATCATTATCTGTTGTTGCAGACATTTTGCCATTATCATTATCTGTTGTTGCAGACATTTTGCCATTATCATTATCTGTTGTTGCAGACATTTTGCCATTATCATTATCTGTTGTTGCAGACATTTTGCCATTATCATTATCTGTTGTTGCAGACATTTTGCCATTATCATTATCTATTTTTGCAGATCCTAATCAACAATAGCTTGTAATAAGTTGTTGTTTGTAGCTTATTACAAGACAGGGGCTGATGTGGTCGTGATCATATGATAGTTGAATTTCCAACTACCTGTGCAATCAGTGCCATCACCACTAACATTGTGAGTTTGAATCCTGCTCATAGGGAGGTGTACACCATACAGCATTATGTGATCAAGTTTGTCAGTGAATTGTGACAGGTGGGTGGTTTTCTACGGGTACTCCAGTTTCCTCCACCAATAAAACTGTCTGTCATGATATAACTGAAATATTGTTGAAAATGGCATTAAACACCATTACCCTAACCATAGTACAAGACAATATTTTTGTATGTCCAATGCATCATTTTACATTGGGATGGGTATATGAGGGATTGTTTAAAAGCACATTTACACTGACAAATTTTTCTTTAAATTTGCTTTAAGCCTAACCTGTGTGCCTGTTTTAAACACAAATTTGACGATCTAAATACCTATCCCTTACAATACTTGATGGATGCAGTAAGCGTGATTGACGATGTGTTTAGACACCTATCCCTAACAATACTTGATGGATGCAGTAAGTGTGCTTGACGATGTGTTTAGACACCTATCCCTAACAATACTTGATGGATGCAGTAAGGCGTGATTGACGATGTGTTTAGACACCTATCCCTTACAATACTTGATGGATGCAGTAAGCGTGATTGACGATGTGTTTAGACACCTATCCCTTACAATACTTGATGGATGCAGTAAGCGTGATTGACGATGTGTTTAGACACCTATCCCTTACAATACTTGATGGATGCAGTAAACGTGATTGACGATGTGTTTAGACACCTATCCCTTACAATACTTGATGGATGCAGTAAGCGTGATTGACGATGTGTTTAGACACCTATCCCTAACAATACTTGATGGATGCAGTTAGCGTGCTTGACGATGTGTTTAGACACCTATCCCTAACAATACTTGATGGATGCAGTAAGCATGATTGACAATGTGTTTAGACACCTATCCCTTACAATACTTGATGGATGCAGTAAGCGTGATTGACGATGTGTTTAGACACCTATCCCTTACAATGCTTGATGGATGCAGTAAGCGTGATTGACGATGTGTTTAGACACCTATCCCTTACAATACTTGATGGATGCAGTAAGCGTGATTGACGATGTGTTTAGACACCTATCCCTTACAATACTTGATGGATGCAGTAAGCGTGATTGACGATGTGTTTAGACACCTATCCCTTACAATACTTGATGGATGCAGTAAGCGTGATTGACGATGTGTTTAGACACCTATCCCTTACAATACTTGATGGATGCAGTAAGCGTGATTGATGATGTGTTTAGACACCTATCCCTTACAATACTTGATGGATGCAGTAAGCGTGATTGACGATGTGTTTAGACACCTATCCCTAACAATACTTGATGGATGCAGTAAGTGTGCTTGATGATGTGTTTAGACACCTATCCCTAACAATACTTGATGGATGCAGTAAGGCGTGATTGACAATGTGTTTAGACACCTATCCCTTACAATACTTGATGGATGCAGTAAGCGTGATTGATGATGTGTTTAGCCACCTATCCCTAACAATACTTGATGGATGCAGTAAGCATGATTGACGATGTGTTTAGACACCTATCCCTAACAATACTTGATGGATGCAGTAAGAGTGATTGACGATGTGCTTACTGCTTAGACACCTATCCCTAACAATACTTGATGGATGAAGTAAACGTGATTGACAATGTGTTTAGCCACCTATCCCTAACAATACTTGATGGATACAGTAAGCGTGATTGACGATGTGTTTAGACACCTATCCCTAACAATACTTGATGGATGCAGTAAGCGTGATTGACGATGTGTTTAGCCACCTATCCCTAACAATACTTGATGGATGCAGTAAGTGTGATTGACGATGTGTTTAGACACCTATCCCTTACAATACTTGATGGATGCAGTAAGCGTAATTGACGATGTGTTTAGACACCTATCCCTAACAATACTTGATGGATGCAGTAAGCGTGATTGACGATGTGTTTAGCCACCTATCCCTAACAATACTTGATGGATGCAGTAAGCGTGATTGACGATGTGTTTAGACACCTATCCCTTACAATACTTGATGGATGCAGTAAGCGTAATTGATGATGTGTTTAGACACCTATCCCTAACAATACTTGATGGATGCAGTAAGCGTGATTGACGATGTGTTTAGACACCTATCCCTTACAATACTTGATGGATGCAGTAAGCGTGATTGACGATGTGTTTAGACACCTATCCCTTACAATGCTTGATGGATGCAGTAAGCGTGATTGACGATGTGTTTAGACACCTATCCCTTACAATACTTGATGGATGCAGTAAGCGTGATTGACGATGTGTTTAGACACCTATCCCTTACAATACTTGATGGAAGCAGTAAGCGTAATTAACGATGTGTTTAGACACCTATCCCTTACAATACTTGATGGATGCAGTAAGTGTGCTTGACGATGTGTTTAGACACCTATCCCTAACAATACTTGATGGATGCAGTAAGGTGTGATTGACGATGTGTTTAGACACCTATCCCTTACAATACTTGATGGATGCAGTAAGCGTGATTGACGATGTGTTTAGACACCTATCCCTTACAATACTTGATGGATGCAGTAAGCGTGATTGACGATGTGTTTAGACACCTATCCCTTACAATACTTGATGGATGCAGTAAACGTGATTGACGATGTGTTTAGACACCTATCCCTTACAATACTTGATGGATGCAGTAAGCGTGATTGACGATGTGTTTAGACACCTATCCCTTACAATACTTGATGGATGCAGTAAGCGTGATTGACGATGTGTTTAGACACCTATCCCTTACAATACTTGATGGATGCAGTAAGCGTGATTGATGATGTGTTTAGACACCTATCCCTTACAATACTTGATGGATGCAGTAAGCGTGATTGATGATGTGTTTAGACACCTATCCCTAACAATACTTGATGGATGCAGTAAGCGTGCTTGATGATGTGTTTAGACACCTATCCCTAACAATACTTGATGGATGCAGTAAGCGTGATTGACAATGTGTTTAGACACCTATCCCTTACAATACTTGATGGATGCCGTAAGCGTGATTGACGATGTGTTTAGACACCTATCCCTTACAATACTTGATGGATGCAGTAAGCGTGATTGACGATGTGTTTAGACACCTATCCCTTACAATACTTGATGGATGCAGTAAGCGTGATTGACGATGTGTTTAGACACCTATCCCTTACAATACTTGATGGATGCAGTAAGCGTGATTGACGATGTGTTTAGACACCTATCCCTTACAATACTTGATGGATGCAGTAAGCGTGATTGACGATGTGTTTAGACACCTATCCCTTACAATACTTGATGGATGCAGTAAGCGTGATTGACGATGTGTTTAGACACCTATCCCTTACAATGCTTGATGGATGCAGTAAGCGTGATTGACGATGTGTTTAGACACCTATCCCTTACAATACTTGATGGATGCAGTAAGCGTGATTGACGATGTGTTTAGACACCTATCCCTTACAATACTTGATGGAAGCAGTAAGCGTAATTAACGATGTGTTTAGACACCTATCCCTTACAATACTTGATGGATGCAGTAAGTGTGCTTGACGATGTGTTTAGACACCTATCCCTAACAATACTTGATGGATGCAGTAAGGCGTGATTGACGATGTGTTTAGACACCTATCCCTTACAATACTTGATGGATGCAGTAAGCGTGATTGACGATGTGTTTAGACACCTATCCCTTACAATACTTGATGGATGCAGTAAGCGTGATTGACGATGTGTTTAGACACCTATCCCTTACAATACTTGATGGATGCAGTAAACGTGATTGACGATGTGTTTAGACACCTATCCCTTACAATACTTGATGGATGCAGTAAGCGTGATTGACGATGTGTTTAGACACCTATCCCTTACAATACTTGATGGATGCAGTAAGCGTGATTGACGATGTGTTTAGACACCTATCCCTTACAATACTTGATGGATGCAGTAAGCGTGATTGATGATGTGTTTAGACACCTATCCCTTACAATACTTGATGGATGCAGTAAGCGTGATTGATGATGTGTTTAGACACCTATCCCTAACAATACTTGATGGATGCAGTAAGCGTGCTTGATGATGTGTTTAGACACCTATCCCTAACAATACTTGATGGATGCAGTAAGCGTGATTGACAATGTGTTTAGACACCTATCCCTTACAATACTTGATGGATGCCGTAAGCGTGATTGACGATGTGTTTAGACACCTATCCCTTACAATACTTGATGGATGCAGTAAGCGTGATTGACGATGTGTTTAGACACCTATCCCTAACAATACTTGATGGATGCAGTAAGCGTGCTTGATGATGTGTTTAGACACCTATCCCTAACAATACTTGATGGATGCAGTAAGCGTGATTGACAATGTGTTTAGACACCTATCCCTTACAATACTTGATGGATGCCGTAAGCGTGATTGACGATGTGTTTAGACACCTATCCCTTACAATACTTGATGGATGCAGTAAGCGTGATTGATGATGTGTTTAGACACCTATCCCTAACAATACTTGATGGATGCAGTAAGCGTGCTTGATGATGTGTTTAGACACCTATCCCTAACAATACTTGATGGATGCAGTAAGCGTGATTGACAATGTGTTTAGACACCTATCCCTTACAATACTTGATGGATGCCGTAAGCGTGATTGACGATGTGTTTAGACACCTATCCCTTACAATACTTGATGGATGCAGTAAGCGTGATTGACGATGTGTTTAGACACCTATCCCTTACAATACTTGATGGATGCAGTAAGCGTGATTGACGATGTGTTTAGACACCTATCCCTTACAATACTTGATGGATGCAGTAAGCGTGATTGACGATGTGTTTAGACACCTATCCCTTACAATACTTGATGGATGCAGTAAGCGTGATTGACGATGTGTTTAGACACCTATCCCTAACAATACTTGATGGATGCAGTAAGTGTGCTTGACGATGTGTTTAGACACCTATCCCTAACAATACTTGATGGATGCAGTAAGGCGTGATTGACAATGTGTTTAGACACCTATCCCTTACAATACTTGATGGATGAAGTAAACGTGATTGACAATGTGTTTAGCCACCTATCCCTAACAATACTTGATGGATGCAGTAAGCGTGATTGACGATGTGTTTAGACACCTATCCCTAACAATACTTGATGGATGCAGTAAGCGTGATTGACGATGTGTTTAGCCACCTATCCCTAACAATACTTGATGGATGCAGTAAGCGTGATTGACGATGTGTTTAGACACCTATCCCTTACAATACTTGATGGATGCAGTAAGCGTAATTGACGATGTGGTTAGACACCTATCCCTAACAATACTTGATGGATGCAGTAAGCGTGATTGACGATGTGTTTAGCCACCTATCCCTAACAATACTTGATGGATGCAGTAAGCGTGATTGACGATGTGTTTAGACACCTATCCCTTACAATACTTGATGGATGCAGTAAGCGTGATTGACGATGTGTTTAGACACCTATCCCTTACAATGCTTGATGGATGCAGTAAGCGTGATTGACGATGTGTTTAGACACCTATCCCTTACAATACTTGATGGATGCAGTAAGCGTGATTGACGATGTGTTTAGACACCTATCCCTTACAATACTTGATGGATGCAGTAAGCGTAATTAACGATGTGTTTAGACACCTATCCCTTACAATACTTGATGGATGCTGTAAGTGTGCTTGACGATGTGTTTAGACACCTATCCCTAACAATACTTGATGGATGCAGTAAGGCGTGATTGACGATGTGTTTAGACACCTATCCCTTACAATACTTGATGGATGCAGTAAGCGTGATTGATGATGTGTTTAGACACCTATCCCTTACAATACTTGATGGATGCAGTAAGCGTGATTGACGATGTGTTTAGACACCTATCCCTTACAATACTTGATGGATGCAGTAAACGTGATTGACGATGTGTTTAGACACCTATCCCTTACAATACTTGATGGATGCAGTAAGCGTGATTGACGATGTGTTTAGACACCTATCCCTTACAATACTTGATTGATGCAGTAAGCGTGATTGACGATGTGTTTAGGCACCTATCCCTTACAATACTTGATGGATGCAGTAAGCGTGATTGATGATGTGTTTAGACACCTATCCCTAACAATACTTGATGGATGCAGTAAGCGTGCTTGACGATGTGTTTAGACACCTATCCCTAACAATACTTGATGGATGCAGTAAGCGTGATTGACAATGTGTTTAGACACCTATCCCTTACAATACTTGATGGATGCCGTAAGCGTGATTGACGATGTGTTTAGACACCTATCCCTTACAATACTTGATGGATGCAGTAAGCGTAATTAACGATGTGTTTAGACACCTATCCCTTACAATACTTGATGGATGCAGTAAGTGTGCTTGACGATGTGTTTAGACACCTATCCCTAACAATACTTGATGGATGCAGTAAGGCATGATTGACGATGTGTTTAGACACCTATCCCTTACAATACTTGATGGATGCAGTAAGCGTGATTGACGATGTGTTTAGACACCTATCCCTTACAATACTTGATGGATGCAGTAAGCGTGATTGACGATGTGTTTAGACACCTATCCCTTACAATACTTGATGGATGCAGTAAACGTGATTGACGATGTGTTTAGACACCTATCCCTTACAATACTTGATGGATGCAGTAAGCGTGATTGAGGATGTGTTTAGACACCTATCCCTTACAATACTTGATGGATGCAGTAAGCGTGATTGACGATGTGTTTAGGCACCTATCCCTTACAATACTTGATGGATGCAGTAAGCGTGATTGATGATGTGTTTAGACACCTATCCCTTACAATACTTGATGGATGCAGTAAGCGTGATTGATGATGTGTTTAGACACCTATCCCTAACAATACTTGATGGATGCAGTAAGCGTGCTTGACGATGTGTTTAGACACCTATCCCTAACATACTTGATGGATGCAGTAAGCGTGTTTGACAATGTGTTTAGACACCTATCCCTTACAATACTTGATGGATGCCGTAAGCGTGATTGACGATGTGTTTAGACACCTATCCCTTACAATACTTGATGGATGCAGTAAGCGTGATTGACGATGTGTTTAGACACCTATCCCTTACAATACTTGATGGATGCAGTAAGCGTGATTGACGATGTGTTTAGACACCTATCCCTTACAATACTTGATGGATGCAGTAAGCGTGATTGACGATGTGTTTAGACACCTATCCCTAACAATACTTGATGGATGCAGTAAGCGTGATTGACGATGTGTTTAGACACCTATCCCTAACAATACTTGATGGATGCAGTAAGTGTGCTTGACGATGTGTTTAGACACCTGTCCCTAACAATACTTGATGGATGCAGTAAGGCGTGATTGACAATGTGTTTAGACACCTATCCCTTACAATACTTGATGGATGAAGTAAACGTGATTGACAATGTGTTTAGCCACCTATCCCTAACAATACTTGATGGATGCAGTAAGCGTGATTGACGATGTGTTTAGACACCTATCCCTAACAATACTTGATGGATGCAGTAAGCGTGATTGACGATGTGTTTAGCCACCTATCCCTAACAATACTTGATGGATGCAGTAAGCGTAATTGACGATGTGTTTAGACACCTATCCCTTACAATACTTGATGGATGCAGTAAGCGTAATTGACGATGTGTTTAGACACCTATCCCTAACAATACTTGATCGATGCAGTAAGCGTGATTGACGATGTGTTTAGCCACCTATCCCTAACAATACTTGATGGATGCAGTAAGCGTGATTGACAATGTGTTTAGACACCTATCCCTTACAATACTTGATGGATGCAGTAAGCGTGATTGACGATGTGTTTAGACACCTATCCCTTACAATATTTGATGGATGCAGTAAGTGTGCTTGACGATGTGTTTAGACACCTATCCCTAACAATACTTGATGGATGCAGTAAGGTGTGATTGACGATGTGTTTAGACACCTATCCCTTACAATACTTGATGGATGCAGTAAGCGTGATTGACGATGTGTTTAGACACCTATCCCTTACAATACTTGATGGATGCAGTAAGCGTGATTGACGATGTGTTTAGACACCTATCCCTTACAATACTTGATGGATGCAGTAAACGTGATTGACGATGAGTTTAGACACCTATCCCTTACAATACTTGATGGATGCAGTAAGCGTGATTGACGATGTGTTTAGACACCTATCCCTTACAATACTTGATGGATGCAGTAAGCGTGATTGACGATGTGTTTAGACACCTATCCCTTACAATACTTGATGGATGTAGTAAGCGTGATTGACGAAGTGTTTAGACACCTATCCCTTACAATACTTGATGGATGCAGTAAGCGTGATTGACGATGTGTTTAGACACCTATCCCTAACAATACTTGATGGATGCAGTAAGCGTGCTTGACGATGTGTTTAGACACCTATCCCTAACAATACTTGATGGATGCAGTAAGCGTGATTGACAATGTGTTTAGACACCTATCCCTTACAATACTTGATGGATGCAGTAAGCGTGATTGACGATGTGTTTAGACACCTATCCCTTACAATACTTGATGGATGCAGTAAGCGTGATTGACGATGTGTTTAGACACCTATCCCTTACAATACTTGATGGATGCAGTAAGCGTGATTGACGATGTGTTTAGACACCTATCCCTTACAATACTTGATGGATGCAGTAAGCGTCATTGACGATGTGTTTAGACACCTATCCCTTACAATACTTGATGGATGCAGTAAGCGTGATTGACGATGTGTTTAGACACCTATCCCTAACAATACTTGATGGATGCAGTAAGGCGTGATTGACAATGTGTTTAGACACCTATCCCTTACAATACTTGATGGATGCAGTAAGCGTGATTGACGATGTGTTTAGCCACCTATCCCTAACAATACTTGATGGATGCAGTAAGCATGATTGACGATGTGTTTAGACACCTATCCTTAACAATACTTGATGGATGCAGTAAGCGTGATTGACGATGTGCTTACTGCTTAGACACCTATCCCTAACAATACTTGATGGATGAAGTAAACGTGATTGACAATGTGTTTCGCCACCTATCCCTTACAATACTTGATGGATGCAGTAAGCGTGATTGACGATGTGTTTAGACACCTATCCCTTACAATACTTGATGGATGCAGTAAGCGTGATTGACGATGTGTTTAGACACCTATCCCTTACAATACTTGATGGATGCAGTAAACGTGATTGACGATGTGTTTAGACACCTATCCCTTACAATACTTGATGGATGCAGTAAGCGTGATTGAGGATGTGTTTAGACACCTATCCCTTACAATACTTGATGGATGCAGTAAGCGTGATTGACGATGTGTTTAGGCACCTATCCCTTACAATACTTGATGGATGCAGTAAGCGTGATTGATGATGTGTTTAGACACCTATCCCTTACAATACTTGATGGATGCAGTAAGCGTGATTGATGATGTGTTTAGACACCTATCCCTAACAATACTTGATGGATGCAGTAAGCGTGCTTGACGATGTGTTTAGACACCTATCCCTAACATACTTGATGGATGCAGTAAGCGTGTTTGACAATGTGTTTAGACACCTATCCCTTACAATACTTGATGGATGCCGTAAGCGTGATTGACGATGTGTTTAGACACCTATCCCTTACAATACTTGATGGATGCAGTAAGCGTGATTGACGATGTGTTTAGACACCTATCCCTTACAATACTTGATGGATACAGTAAGCGTAATTGACGATGTGGTTAGACACCTATCCCTAACAATACTTGATGGATGCAGTAAGCGTGATTGACGATGTGTTTAGACACCTATCCCTAACAATACTTGATGGATGCAGTAAGCGTGATTGACGATGTGTTTAGCCACCTATCCCTAACAATACTTGATGGATGCAGTAAGCGTGATTGACGATGTGTTTAGACACCTATCCCTTACAATACTTGATGGATGCAGTAAGCGTAATTGACGATGTGGTTAGACACCTATCCCTAACAATACTTGATGGATGCAGTAAGCGTGATTGACGATGTGTTTAGCCACCTATCCCTAACAATACTTGATGGATGCAGTAAGCGTGATTGACGATGTGTTTAGACACCTATCCCTTACAATACTTGATGGATGCAGTAAGCGTGATTGACGATGTGTTTAGACACCTATCCCTTACAATGCTTGATGGATGCAGTAAGCGTGATTGACGATGTGTTTAGACACCTATCCCTTACAATACTTGATGGATGCAGTAAGCGTGATTGACGATGTGTTTAGACACCTATCCCTTACAATACTTGATGGATGCAGTAAGCGTAATTAACGATGTGTTTAGACACCTATCCCTTACAATACTTGATGGATGCTGTAAGTGTGCTTGACGATGTGTTTAGACACCTATCCCTAACAATACTTGATGGATGCAGTAAGGCGTGATTGACGATGTGTTTAGACACCTATCCCTTACAATACTTGATGGATGCAGTAAGCGTGATTGATGATGTGTTTAGACACCTATCCCTTACAATACTTGATGGATGCAGTAAGCGTGATTGACGATGTGTTTAGACACCTATCCCTTACAATACTTGATGGATGCAGTAAACGTGATTGACGATGTGTTTAGACACCTATCCCTTACAATACTTGATGGATGCAGTAAGCGTGATTGACGATGTGTTTAGACACCTATCCCTTACAATACTTGATTGATGCAGTAAGCGTGATTGACGATGTGTTTAGGCACCTATCCCTTACAATACTTGATGGATGCAGTAAGCGTGATTGATGATGTGTTTAGACACCTATCCCTAACAATACTTGATGGATGCAGTAAGCGTGCTTGACGATGTGTTTAGACACCTATCCCTAACAATACTTGATGGATGCAGTAAGCGTGATTGACAATGTGTTTAGACACCTATCCCTTACAATACTTGATGGATGCCGTAAGCGTGATTGACGATGTGTTTAGACACCTATCCCTTACAATACTTGATGGATGCAGTAAGCGTGATTGACGATGTGTTTAGACACCTATCCCTTACAATACTTGATGGATGCAGTAAGCGTGATTGACGATGTGTTTAGACACCTATCCCTAACAATACTTGATGGATGCAGTAAGTGTGCTTGACGATGTGTTTAGACACCTATCCCTAACAATACTTGATGGATGCAGTAAGGCGTGATTGACAATGTGTTTAGACACCTATCCCTTACAATACTTGATGGATGAAGTAAACGTGATTGACAATGTGTTTAGCCACCTATCCCTAACAATACTTGATGGATGCAGTAAGCGTGATTGACGATGTGTTTAGACACCTATCCCTAACAATACTTGATGGATGCAGTAAGCGTGATTGACGATGTGTTTAGCCACCTATCCCTAACAATACTTGATGGATGCAGTAAGCGTGATTGACGATGTGTTTAGACACCTATCCCTTACAATACTTGATGGATGCAGTAAGCGTAATTGACGATGTGTTTAGACACCTATCCCTAACAATACTTGATGGATGCAGTAAGCGTGATTGACGATGTGTTTAGCCACCTATCCCTAACAATACTTGATGGATGCAGTAAGCGTGATTGACGATGTGTTTAGACACCTATCCCTTACAATACTTGATGGATGCAGTAAGCGTGATTGACGATGTGTTTAGACACCTATCCCTTACAATGCTTGATGGATGCAGTAAGCGTGATTGACGATGTGTTTAGACACCTATCCCTTACAATACTTGATGGATGCAGTAAGCGTGATTGACGATGTGTTTAGACACCTATCCCTTACAATACTTGATGGATGCAGTAAGCGTAATTAACGATGTGTTTAGACACCTATCCCTTACAATACTTGATGGATGCAGTAAGTGTGCTTGACGATGTGTTTAGACACCTATCCCTAACAATACTTGATGGATGCAGTAAGGCATGATTGACGATGTGTTTAGACACCTATCCCTTACAATACTTGATGGATGCAGTAAGCGTGATTGACGATGTGTTTAGACACCTATCCCTTACAATACTTGATGGATGCAGTAAATGTGATTGACGATGTGTTTAGACACCTATCCCTTACAATACTTGATGGATGCAGTAAACGTGATTGACGATGTGTTTAGACACCTATCCCTTACAATACTTGATGGATGCAGTAAGCGTGATTGAGGATGTGTTTAGACACCTATCCCTTACAATACTTGATGGATGCAGTAAGCGTGATTGACGATGTGTTTAGGCACCTATCCCTTACAATACTTGATGGATGCAGTAAGCGTGATTGATGATGTGTTTAGACACCTATCCCTTACAATACTTGATGGATGCAGTAAGCGTGATTGATGATGTGTTTAGACACCTATCCCTAACAATACTTGATGGATGCAGTAAGCGTGCTTGACGATGTGTTTAGACACCTATCCCTAACATACTTGATGGATGCAGTAAGCGTGTTTGACAATGTGTTTAGACACCTATCCCTTACAATACTTGATGGATGCCGTAAGCGTGATTGACGATGTGTTTAGACACCTATCCCTTACAATACTTGATGGATGCAGTAAGCGTGATTGACGATGTGTTTAGACACCTATCCCTTACAATACTTGATGGATGCAGTAAGCGTGATTGACGATGTGTTTAGACACCTATCCCTTACAATACTTGATGGATGCAGTAAGCGTGATTGACGATGTGTTTAGACACCTATCCCTAACAATACTTGATGGATGCAGTAAGCGTGATTGACGATGTGTTTAGACACCTATCCCTAACAATACTTGATGGATGCAGTAAGTGTGCTTGACGATGTGTTTAGACACCTGTCCCTAACAATACTTGATGGATGCAGTAAGGCGTGATTGACAATGTGTTTAGACACCTATCCCTTACAATACTTGATGGATGAAGTAAACGTGATTGACAATGTGTTTAGCCACCTATCCCTAACAATACTTGATGGATGCAGTAAGCGTGATTGACGATGTGTTTAGACACCTATCCCTAACAATACTTGATGGATGCAGTAAGCGTGATTGACGATGTGTTTAGCCACCTATCCCTAACAATACTTGATGGATGCAGTAAGCGTAATTGACGATGTGTTTAGACACCTATCCCTTACAATACTTGATGGATGCAGTAAGCGTAATTGACGATGTGTTTAGACACCTATCCCTAACAATACTTGATCGATGCAGTAAGCGTGATTGACGATGTGTTTAGCCACCTATCCCTAACAATACTTGATGGATGCAGTAAGCGTGATTGACAATGTGTTTAGACACCTATCCCTTACAATACTTGATGGATGCAGTAAGCGTGATTGACGATGTGTTTAGACACCTATCCCTTACAATATTTGATGGATGCAGTAAGTGTGCTTGACGATGTGTTTAGACACCTATCCCTAACAATACTTGATGGATGCAGTAAGGTGTGATTGACGATGTGTT